>VYZM01008952.1:25106-145866 GCA_013398915.1 Dromas ardeola
CGGGCTCCGGCGCCTTGGTGCCGGCTGCCGACTCGGTGGAGCCCGGGGAGTCCTCGCTCCGGGCCTGCTCTGGAGACAGCCCGTCATTGCTGCTGTCCTCCTCGAAGGCGAAGGCGTCGGCCGGCTTGGGGAAGCTGACCTGGGTGCCTGCCAGAGGAGAAGGGGCGACGGTCAGGGCCTGGCCCTGCAGGAAGGGGACGAGCGCGGCGGCGGGAGGGACGGGGTGAACCCTGTGGGACGCCTCAGTGCCTGCGCCCACCTCCTCCAGACCCGGCCGGGGGCGAAGGACGCGGTGAGAGCTCAGACACCTCCTCCCGTCCCCAGCCACTCGCAGGGGCAGCTCCTGTGTGTGCCCCTGCAGCCGAGGCTGGTGGAGAGGAGGTGGCATCAGCCATCGGCACCTGGCCTGTGCCGTGGACCGTGTCACTCGGGAGGAGGCCTCCGAGGAGCCTGGCCCGCTGGGGGCAGGAGGCTTTTTGCGGGCAGGTGGGGCTGGGGCAGGAGCGGCTGTGCTGTCCTACCCCACCTGGGATGGGGAGAGGGGCGTCAGAGCTACCCCCCCCATCAGCTGGGCATCCCCACCTCAAGCCCACAGCACGCGCAGGACCCTGTCCTCGGCAGAACTGAGGTTGAAATCCACCCGGAGGGTGACCTGTCTGTTCATGGCACAAGAGCCAATACGTGTGGACCCGGCTGCAGCTGAGCAGAGGCCTCCGGATCCTGTCTCTGTCCACAAGCTTCACCCGCGCGACATGCTTCAAACCACTGCCATTGCCTCCTGACTGCCCCAGACATTGCTTCTCCCCCTGCAAAGCGCCCCGCATGCTATCTCCTAGTCAGATGGGCAAGAGCTCTTGACCCCTGGCTTTTGCTGATAAATAAAGTGCTGAAAAAGAAAAGGTCTCATGTGAGCCTGGGGAGGGCTGCAGGTGGGGGTACAGGAAAGAGCAGTGTGGCCACACTCCTAATCTCCTCCTGCTCATGTCTGGCATTTGTCAGGCAGCTTGGCACGCTGATAGCGAGGTGACAAATGGGGAAATGGGAAGGGCCCGGGGACAAGCTTCCACCTGTCCCTGTGGCCGGTCTAGCAATGTGCACCTTCTCACTGACACACACCCGCCTGTGCTGACCCCTGTCCCTATCTGAGAGATAAGGGTTATCTCCGCTTGCTCCGGCTCGTGGTGCCAGGGTGGGTGAGGAAGCAGGGAGCCCTGGCTCTGCGCCCTGAGCTGCTGCGCAGCCGCCGTACGGGGTGGGGGTAAGAGAGCAACCATGTGTTGTGGAAAGCCTCTTCTCCCCACTCTCCAGGGCATGGGGCTCCTCTCATGTCCCTGGAAACAGGGCCTTGTCCCCTCTCCGCCAGAGGCAGCACCCAAACTGGGTCTTCCCTGAGGAACTGCAACACTGCATGATCAACCACCTGGGCTGGGTAGGAACTGCTCCGCATGCCCGAAGACGAGCATGGGCATCCTCTCTCGGGAAAGATGACACCAAGCAAGGGCGACTTGTGGATCTGTAAGATTCCTGCTGGGCTGGCATTTAGTAAGCATGCGCTGAGAAATGGTGCCGAAGCCGGGAGCCCAAGGGATCTTCAGGGCACAGCGTCAGCCCAGAGCACGACAGGAATGTGCTGCATCCTGCTGCTTGATACCGGGGGCCTGTGCCGGGTAGGGAATGCTGCCCTTATCTGTCCTGCTCTCACCCAGCCCAAGGCTGGCTGTATTTTTTCGCGATCCAATGTCTCTGCTGTAATCTCAGGCAGAATGGTGTTTGCTCGGGGCTGTTTCTAATGCACTGGGTATTGTCCTCTCAAGCGTATTGGACAAAGTGATGACAAGGACCTGGTAAAAAAGGGTTCTTATATCACTGCTCAGCTATGTAGGGCACTGGTGGCCTCCTGTCACTGGGACGTTAGGGCTTTCGGTTGGGGTCTGGCACTTTCTGCTCACCCTGCCGGAGGTGATTAGAGGAACACGTCAGCTGAATTTTCCACTGTATAAACAGTTGAGATTGCAAGGTTAAAGTAAAATGATTTTAAACCCTGTCATCTTTCTGGTATTGCGAAAACAAAAGGCTTAACGTTCAGAAGTGCCAGTGCTCGTCTCTGCTCTGTGTTCAGCCCTTCGCCCCAAACCGTGAGCACCACAAGGCGCCTCTGACTCTGAAAATCAGCTGGAGGATCATTCACGCTGAGGCTTTCTTCTGCAGAAACCTGGGATTGTGTTCCTGGCGCAGGTGCACCACCTGCTTCTCACGGCACCATACTGTACCAAGTAAGCTCATGTTTGACCTTAATGTGCAGTGTGTTTCACCCTAACTGGGATAAAACTGGCTTACAGGACACATTATTTTTCCCCAGCAATGTGATAGAAGGGCATTGCGAAAGGGAGAAATTTAAAATTGAGCATATCGTTTTAAGCCAGACTTTTTGTTTTTAACAATTTTGTCCCATAAATCTGTTTACCACAAGCTCCTGACAAGGCAGCTGGAGAGGAACTCCACAAACTTCAAGCACACTTGCCCAGCCTCCAAGCCTCAGCTCCAGTGGATAAAGTCATGCTCAAACTGCCTTGAATGTTTATAAAGGGGGGATTTTTTTAAACTTTTTTTTTTTTCCGCTCTTCTCTCCTTCGATAAGTGTCTGGGGAGATTTTACTTGCACTCTCCTTAAAAATTCCTCTTCAGGCAGAGTCCTGGAACATTTCACCTTCAAAGGCAAGAGCTGTGAAACGCTGGAAATGGAGCAGCTCAAGGACCAGCTGGGAGAAGCCACTGTATGAACCCTGCATGCACTTCACAGCGGGAAAACCAAGAGCAGGAACAATTGCGGGGCAGGACAGAGCAGTATCTGAGCCTGGAATATTTCATGTCATTTACGCTGGTTTCTGAGACGAAACGAAAGTCAAAGTGCTTCCTGTTTCAATTCCCATTTTCGGCGTCACTCCTGTCATTCAAAGACCCCAGCCCAGAGCCCTGCCACTGTCCCCAGCTTGCTCTGAGCCCCAGAACAGGCACTTAACATGGGATTATGCCACCGGAAATAATCCCATGCATTCAGGAACCAGGAGCAATAGAAGAAGGAACTCGCAGGGGGAAGAGCATCTCTCCATGCCTCACTTGAGACCCAAGGGCCAAGTTGGACATGGAGAGATGGCCCTAGGCTTCAAAAATATGGGCTGCTGTCCTGGCACTGCAGGACTCTGCTGGCTTTTCTGCTCCGTTCCCTCCTTTTGGACCTCCTTGTCCTGGCACCGGGGCCTGAGTCAAAACCTGAGTCACCTTTTTGCTTTGTGTTGGCTCCTGCACCAGCCTCCCTGCAGCAGCACAGGGGAAAGGATTGCAGAGGATTCTGCCTCCCTCCTCCAGCTTGGGGTAGGTGATGGAGGAAAATCAAGCTCAGGCATAAGCCAAGTGCTGGGCACTGGTTGGTAGGAGTGTACCCTCCTTTGGGGTGCAGGCTGCTCCTTGTATTCCCCAGCAGTTTAGCAGCCCAGTGATGATTTCCTTTTCCCAGCCATGCAGCATCCTGCTCTGTTGGGCCTTGCGTGCCACTAGCATCAGTGGGGAAAAAGGAGCCTGTCTGAACTCGGGCCACTTTGCCTCCATCTACTGGGATGTAAAAGCTTCCCAGGGCACAAGTGGGAGAATCCAGGCTGGCCTCACAACCGCATGTGTGCACCCAGGTCCTCTCCCACACGAGGGAGGAACGAATGTCCTATGTCCAGCAGTATCATTTATGTGCTCAAAGCCTTGGGGAAGGAAGGGGTTTAAGAAGGGAGGTTCTTTCTGAGGAGACATGGCTGAACAATCGTGCATGTTTCTGTGGTCATTGCTCTAAGAGCCCCCTTTTCATAGCCTGGATAAGAAAGCATAGGCTGTGCTGGACTGGGCTGCTTACTGTGAAAATAATAAAATTTAAGCAATAAATGCAGGTTTAACTCCAGGTCGGTCACTTCCTGCAGCTGCTGTGGTACGTGCTCGTAACCTTGCCAGCCCCTGCCCTGTGCCATGCACACAACACAACATGCACGTTCACTCCCACTACCTTTTATGGCCTCTTTCACAGCTGAGTCGACAGGAATAATATTCTTCTCCACCAGCTCCAAAGGACCCGGCCTGAGAGCAATCTTTTCATTGAGATCATCTGCCAGTCGGGCTCTTTTCAGCTTCATTTGAGTAGACTGAATGGACCCCTCTGCAGCTGAGTCTAAAAGGCCAAATGGAAGGCATCAGTTCGTGACCCGGGGCATCTGTAAGCGCAGTGCTCATTGAGAATGTGCTCCTCCTTCACCTCAGCCTTTCTGGGCTGCTGCCAAAAGCTAAGCTTGGCTTAGTGCACAGCATGAGCTGCTCTGAGGCTGGGAGGCAGGACGCTGGATTAGATGGGGCTGGTGGGGTTTGGGACGTGGGTCCTCCTCTGAGCCTTAGGTCCAGCTTCTCCATCCCCAAGTAAGAGCCTCTGTTTACTAGCCTAGGCTTGCAAACCCAGCCTGCAGCTGGAGCATCCTCTCCAAGGCCAAGGAATGATCTGTAATGGAACTTCATTAACAAACTGTGACTAACATGAGGGCCAAAGTGGATTCCAGCTCCAGCCTGCCAGGAGCCCATTGGACCTTGTGTTCCCTACTTCTGGGGAACAGCTGGAGAAAAGAACCATTAACAGTGTCAGACAACTGGAGTAAATGCCTTACGCTCGAAGATCAAAAGCTGTCTTTGAGAGTGGACATTTTGAAGTGGCATGACTGCAGTGCTCCAGGCCTTCAGGGAAAAAACAAGCTGGTGGAGAGGAGCACAACGAAGGCAGCTAGATCTGGAAGCTACAGCCCTACCAAACTCAGATGAGAAGTTCCCAATTATTGAGTGGTGACAGAAGAGTGGCCAGTTACAAGAGAAAGTGGTGATTTCACAAACAAAGGTGATCTGGCTCCTCTGTTGGCACAGACATAAGTAGTGAAGAAGTGGAATTCTAAACTAAACCATGCCTATACTCTCAGACGTCTAAAGTAAGAAGGGTTGCATCTGGGTTGTGCTATCTTCAAAGACTGGACACTCTTCTAGAAGAGCAACTGTAGGCAATACAAGCTACAGGGCTTGATACCAGGGAAAAAATGCTCTGCAGGAGGTCAGGAAAGCTGGTCTAGCGTCAATGCTGGCCTCAGGCTATATAAGACAGTGAACACACATGAATTCTTTGAGGTGAACAGTAGCAGAAAGTGTGCCTAGAAGGTATTTTGATGATAGAAGGTGTCTCATCTGGCCAATTTCAATCATCTCTAGCACTTGTTATGAACCAAATGGACACGTATATGTCCACGATACGCCAGGGCACACCTCCATGAAATGCAGAGCACGACAGGCAGAGGTGTGAGCAGGGCTCTGGCTGAGAGCTGTGTCGGGCAGCACAGCCAGCTTGCTCAATGCACAGCCACGCAGTCTCTGCGCCACCTCTCCTCCAGCTGTGTCTCACTGGCCCTGTCCATGCCTGGTGACTGCAGCTGCCTCCACATCTGGTTTACAGCCCCTGGGCCCCAACTCCAGGACGTATTGCTTCTATTATTTAACCTAAGGGAAAGACACTTTCCACCTGTTAAACAGACAGTGGTGCTGGCTTATTTTAGGGATGGAGACCCAAGGGAAAAGCGAAGCAGCGGCACTGATCCGGCATGGGTGCCTGGCTCAGCCCTCCTGCGTGCCAGAAAAAAAGAAATATGGACTTCATCCATGCTGAGAGCAGAGGCCAGCATTTACAGTTACCAGAGGTTGGTCTGCTTCTTCCAGGGGACTGACAGGACTCAAGGAGAGAGGCTGCACATCCTCCCTGTCTCTAAGGAGGTTGTTATCTCTGGAGATAATGAGGGACACCACAGTGTTCTGCTGTCTGTGATGGGATGCAGCGGAGCTGTGCCAGCTCTCTGGCTGGGAGGGGACACCGGGATGAGAGAGGTGGGAGCTGCTGTGGCTCACAGACTGATAGCAGGGCTCACCCTTTTTATATGGCTGTGCTTGGGTCATTGACTGCGTCACTATGAATTGTCACATAAAATATTAAGGCCAAACAAAAGATGTCCAGCTTTAGGACGGTATTGCAACCACCTGCTACAGGGATTTCAGCGCCCTGGACAACAAATGCCCCATGCATGCTTTTCATGAGGATCAGCCCTCGGCAATTCTGTCTAACAGAGTCCTTTCTCACAGCTGTTCTCTGCTCCACTGTCCTCTAGACCATCTTATACTGGTCCCTGCCAGAGATGGGATAAAGATTAGATGGCCTTGGGTCTACTTCTGTCATGGGGTTGGACTAGATGATCTTCAGAAGTCCCTTTCAACCCCTATCATTCTGTGATTCTGTGAATAAATGTGTGTCCTACCTCCTGAAGACCAGGTCTGTACAACGTGTGTCCCGTTTGAATCTGCCTCTCATGAGCAGCTGGTGAAAAATTAATCGTGATGAAAGTCCTGAAGGGAACCCAAGTGGGGCAGGAGAGACATAAGTCACAAGGTAGGAGACACAAGGAGTATGTGGGAAAAACTCCAGCAGCCTTACCTTGTAAAATGTGCATATTGACCAGGTCTGATCTCTCAGGCCTGCTTCTGATCTTGTGCTTGAGATAATCTTCAGTCTGCAGAACACAAATGCAGAGTGTTACCTAGCTAGAGCAGCAATAAGGTACAGAGAGTGTCTTCCCCTGTGCCATCCCAGGGTTCTTTTGGATTTTTTACAAGTTAGGTTGCGTGAGCTCCTAAATGGCATTTTTTTTTTTCACTCAGACACTGACTTGTTCTTGGGCAGAAATTCTTCAAAAAGGGAACAATGTGTGCATGGAGCTGCTGACTGTTCACTATCCCCGCTCCTAAGCTGTGTCATTTCCAATTTCCCTTGGGATTCTGATGCCTGAAGAATTATGACAGCTTATGGGAAGGATGAGACCTATTCACCGGGAGCTGTGGATCTGCTCCTAGCTTAGGATACCATGTCACCATGTACAGTTAGCAATGGCTTCTGTGGGAAGCCTGGCACTCTGGGGTGAGATATAAAGCTGAGCACATCATGAAGATACCCAGACCCTACCCAGGTCAGCCATGAGGCTTAGCCTTCCTGCAGTCCTGCAACTCCTTTGCTCTGTGGTTCCTCCCCCCAGTTGTGATTAGGGGTTGGGAAAATCCACTTGACAGATCATTGCAGCTCAGCTTGCAATGAACATGGTCCTGGAGCCTTGTGTCAACTTCCTCATGGCTTTAGGAACAGAAAGGCAGGCAGAGGTCCAATAACGCCTTCCATTAGGGCCAAGAAAGTCAGTGTTGAGGGCAGCTGACATCAAGAATACAAATGTAAGCTTATCCCCTGGTGAAGAAAAGCTAGAGCATGGCTTGGACAAATTATTAGCTGTTTGCTAACCTGAGATGCAAGAAAAAACAGTACAAAAAATGTATATAGTTCAAAGAGGTTAAACTCTTAAGGATAAATATAACAGAATAACACAAGCAGCTGTAGCAAAACTGTAAAATCCACAGTACAAAACGTACAGGATCATGAGAAAAAGATTTTATAAGCACTTCTGTAGCCAGGAGAAGGCAATGGAAAGTGCTGTCTGTGTTCCATAAACAGGAGAAATAATTGTGGATGCTGCTGAGATGGCTACAGGATTTAATGCCTTTTTAAACCATCTTCACTAAAAAGATAAATGGCTATTATCAATCAGCTAACTAAGCCAAGAACCTTCAGCAACCAAAGAAGCTCTAGCTATCAGGTTGGAGAACAGGTTGGAGAATACTCAGATGAGTTAAATGTTCCCAAACAGTTTGAGATACACAAGACTAGAGTAATAGCAACTCTCTGTGGGTCTCCAGGAAACTGGGCAAGGGAAAGCATTATTTCTTGCTTTAAAAGAGATGGAGAGAAGAAACCAGGAAATTATAAACCAGTCAGGAAGATATTGGACCAAGTAATCAAACAATCTATATAAATGGATTTTGAAGATAGCAAGGAGTTGACTAAGAGCCAGGATGGATTCATCAAGAACAAACCACATCACACCAGCCTAACTTCCTTCTATGGAGAGATGACAGATTTCTGTTACAGGAATAAACAATGAATGTCATGTACCGTGAATTTAAGCATGTTTTGACATTATCTCACATGGTTTTCTCATATGCAAGCCAGAGAAGTTTGGTCTGGATAAGACTAACATAAAAAAGGAGCATAGCTGTGGGTCACCAGAGGAATTAGGAATGGCTCACAGTCTAAACAGAAGAATATATCAAATCATGTTACACAGCAATTTTTCCTATCAGTCAATATATTCATTAATGCCTTGGATGATAGAAGACATACACCTTAACTCTGCATCATTCAAGGCTAACAGATTACAATGCAATGTGATTTGCGGTAATTGACGAAATGATTTGAAATGCTTTTTGATACAATTTAAAGCAGGACATTTGGAAAGGACTGCATTCAGGTCACAGTTAGCCACAGCTAAGCCAGCTGATTAAGCACTGGGGTAGATGAAGACTTAATCCACCAGAGATGCTTCTGTGGTGGTCACTGGACTGTGGCCTTAGGCAGAAATTAGTTACTGCATAAACAGAGAAAAAAATATAAAAGGCTCTGGAGAATCTAGTGATCAGCAACTGAACCATGTCCCCAGACCAGCAGGCAGCTTTCTAGGGGACAGAGCGAAGAGTGTCAGATGGACCCTAGGAACAGCCAGGCCCTGTTCTGTGCCCTGCATCTGAAATGGCCATGAGAAAGGTCTGGAGGACAGCTACCGAAATCGCTACTGAGCCAGAGAGGGGATCGATGAGGATGGGCTGAAGGGAGAGGAAGTTGGTCAGTCCAGAGGTGAGATGGCTATAGGGAAACAGGATGCAAAATACTTTTAAAAAGTGCTACAAGCAAAAAGATAAGCAGTTCTACACGTGCATGCATGTTGGAGAAAAAGTGATGGGCTTAAACTGCAACAGAGAAGCTTGGTCTGGGAATCGTGGGACACTTGCTAACAGCACAGGTTAGAGAGCATTGGAGCAGGTTGCTGGGTGTGGGATGTCTGTCAGTGGTCACACATCTGTCAGGAATGACCCAGGTGGGCTGTTCCGCTCGGGGGCAGAGGCACGCTACCTGTCCCCTGCGGTCCCTCCCTGCCACGCTTGCTGGGCTGCTGGGAGTAAGCGCTAAAGCCCTGCTGAGCCAGACTACCTTGGGAAAGTCAGCCTGCTCTCTGTCTTCCAATCCAGCAATCTATTATAGGACATTGACTTCAAAGTCTGCTGCACTGGCCTCTTGCCAGCCTCTAACATAGCGAGTGACATGTTTAAACAAATAATAGACAATTTATTTACTGAAGTCTTAACAATTTCTTACCCTTCCCCCCCTATTTTTTCCCCAGCTTATTTTCACCAACACGATCCCTTGTTTGGACCATGCGTAGGTTTGCCTGGTTCCTGTGCCAGGTCAGAGCAAGCTGGTGTCTGCACCTGAGTGCAGTTAAATTCACCTAATGCATTTCCAGCTCACGCTCAGATCAGATCCTGACTTGGACTAAGCTGGAATTGCTGTCCTACAGATGTGGCATCGTTTGTGTTGAACCCAGCATTCACACTGCATTAGCCTGACTTTCTGCTGTGATTTCTGTTCCTTTTGACCTTTGCTGTTTATAAACTGCATTTGTGTCACTGGGGTGCAAATGGTGGAGAAAGAACTCAGATGTGGATTTTTTTAGTGTCAGCTGAAGTAGAAGAGCTTTCAAAACACATGAAAGCAGTTATTATCTGCTTTCTGTTTGCAGAACATTGGTTTGGAGGAATATCAGCTAAACAACAAATGCCATTGAGTAATTATCCAGAAACAGACGCTGCTCCTTCCCTGTCACAGCTCTAAGCAGGGCATCCTTGCAAAGGAGTATATGTTTGTTATGGGCTGTGCTCATTAGTGTCTTCGTTAGCATGCTCTGGAAGAAAGAAATGCATGCAGTTTGGGATAGACCGGACCATCCTTCCCTTTTCCCCAGGCATCTAGCCAGTGAAAGCCTTTGAAGAGAAAGACAGAGAGACACAAATGTATACTTAAACTGTAAAATATATGACACTTCAAGGATACTTTGGATTGCTTGAAATTTTGTAAGCATACTAATTTTTCAGAGTCATATTATGTTTCTTATGCTAGTCATTTATTACCACAGGAGACTCAGGGCAAGTGATTTGGAGTGTGTTTAAGTTCAGAAGAGCACTTCTCCATATTTCACAATCATTCTTCCTTGCAAGGCTCCTTTTCCACATGACTGCAAGCACGTTTTGCAGATTAATGGAACAAACTCTTGTGTTCAAGCAAAACCTGCGTGACTGATTTTTCCCTTTGCTGTGGACATCCCTCCAGCTCGGTCAAGGCTGGATGGCGGGTGCTCGGAAACCACTGTGATTTCCCAGAAAGCGATCGCATCGCAGAATTTTGATGTGTTCTGGAAATGGCTACTTATCTTATCTCTGCCTCCAGCAATATTTAGGGAAGCCTGAGTGCAGTTAGATAATGGGGCCGGTGGGAGCCTGGCCCACTTAGCCCCTCGGACGTTGTGTGTCGTAACAGCCAAGCTGCACTGCCGATCTAAAAGCCAGGCTCTCATCTGATGACAAGCGTGAACTCCTTGGGGACTCACTGCAGGTGACAAAAGGCATCTGCATTCCTCCTGCACACTTGCCAAATAGCCAGGCTCTGTAGGTCCCGTCTGCTGCTGGCCCTGCTCTAACCCCGCTGACTCGAGCAGGAGTGGGGAGCAGCCAGCACAGCGAGGAGCGGGCTGTGGACCTGGCCAGGAGAGGAAAATGGCACTTCAGCTGGTTGGACATTTACTGGAAGGATGGCCAATGCCATGCTGAACTACGTATGCCCTGGCCACAGCCTCTTGTAAAACCCAGGGGCTGTTGTGAAACCCCATAGCTCAGGGCACAGATGGCCCCTCTGCCCTTTTAAACCTCCCCTGCTTGGAGACGGGTGCTCCAGAGCACAAATGCTCCAGAGCATTTGTGAACCCTGGCTTGGCCCTACCATGTCTGGAAGCAAGGGAGATGTCCTGACCCTCATCCTTGGCCACAGAGCCTGGGTGGAGGATGCTGGAGGAGGGGACAGCGATGGAAAGTGCTTTCAAAACCCACAATGCATGCAAAGCGAGCCTACGTGTTCCCTCCTTGGGATGGCTGCGGGAGTTACCTTGGCTCTCTCCAGACTTTTTCGTTGTTCATGGAATGCAGATGGGCTTTTCAATGCTGCAACAGGAAAGAAAGAGGAGCAGTCAGCACAGGAGCAGAAGCAAGCAGCCACCAGGATATTCAGCAACAGCATTTTAATGAGTGCTATAAAAATAGCAACACAAACTAGCCGTTCTCTTTATTGCGCTGACTAAAAATAACTCAGGAAAGCTCTGGGAAATCCCTTGCTCTCAGCCAGTCCATGGCAAGAGAGCAGGGGCGATGAAGAGCACGGGGAGTGCAGGAGGCACATGGGCAGGGAAGGGGTGCAGGCTTTGAAACGTAGTGCTCCGTGGGACATGTCAGAGAGCAGATGCGGCTCTTCCCTGGAGTGCTTCCTGCAGGTCATGGAAGGCACCACAGCCCCACGAGACAGGTCTGGGAAGAGCAACGGTCTGAGAGAGACCTCACCTGCAAAGAAAACCTGCAGGTGACTGAGGCTTGAGGCCAGCAGAAAGACTGAAAAGACCTGCCTCGCCTTTTGGGGCCATGTGAGTTCAGCCTCCAGCAGTGATGTTTCAAGGCAAGGCCCTGGAGCTGTGGTCCCTTGTCCCTCTTCCATCGTTGACTACCCTTGCACCTCCTTTACCTTCCCTCTCATGGGACATTTGTCCTGTCCCCTGCCCAGAAGCATCTGTGTGAGGTGGAGCTTCCCTGAGCAGCTGCCCGGCCAGTTACCAGGAAGCAGATCATGCTTTCAGCATCTCCTGACACCAAGAAGGATTAGCCCAGAGGGGCTCCTGAAGGAAAGCCAATAATCCCTGACTCTGGACCAGTGAACACCAGTCCCATGGAGCAGTCTGTACTGGAGTCATGGAGGACCTTGCACATTTCCTTGTTTACTCTGGTTCAGTAGAAATTGGAGCAGAATTTGTACGGGGAAGGGGTTAATATTTCTCAGATCCTGCAAAAATTCTTTTCTGGCTGTGTAAGCAAGCAAAATTAACTGTTCCCGTTGGGAAAGGGAAGGTGTCCTGGCCTACAAAAACAGTCTGCTACAACTTTTTGTTTGGCAACAGGAATTCCCTTTCCATCTTCTCAATGGGATCCAATAAGGACAGAAATTATTTTCACACAGGACATGTTATCCTCCATAAGTCTAGAGGAGGAGGATGAGAAGACTGGGGGCAGCCGGGAAATGTTTGGGATGCCCTCTGAATTGGCTTTTGGTAGGCAACACCCAGGGTAACCTGCCTAACCTCCAGTGAATCACAGTAAAACACAAGGCACATTCCTGCTCCTAGCATTTGGAAAGCGGACATACAGACATTACTGTGCCATGCTCTGGTGAGCAGCCATGAGGGCTTGTGACAGCTGGTTTAATCAGAAGTGAAATAAAATGGTGCACACAAGAAAATGAAGTTAGCAAGAGAGATGACTTTTACAGCCCTGCTCACTGTGAAGTACTGACACTGGGAGTGTGCTATGAGCATTGACCAAACGTGCTATTCAAGAGGCAAATGTTGCAGAATTTTGTCATTTACCAAGATTTTTGGAGGAATTATGTGGATGCTGCAGCTTGTATTAATCTGCAAAACAAATAAAGACATCGCTAGCACTGGGTATTCAGACAACTTGTCAGGGGATGACATGTCAGCTTGAGATGGCTGAGGGTCTGAAGGCAACAGGGCAGAGCTGCGGTGCTTGGTGATGATAATCTTGGTACTGTTGCCTCTAAGATTTAAGTTAGAGGATGAGGTGGTGGCTGCGTACAGCAAGAAGGTCTTTCCTTCAAGTGCAGCTATTTCTGAAGCCCATCACGGTGGGGGGATCCTTGCCTGGAGGAACCCTTGGTCCTGAAAGCTGCCTCCCCCTCCTTTTGGGTGGGTGAGCAGGGTCTGGCTGGGGTCCGGTGCAGGCGTCTGTGCAGGTCTAGAGGAAAGGTTCATCCATGCTCAGCCCTACGGCCTGCCTTTCTGCAAGTGACCCCACATGCTCTTGATTTAAAATGCTTTTTCTGGGTCTATACCAGTTTGACTGGGAAAATAAAACTGCATGTGTTTTTGCATGAACTGGAAAATTCCTACTCAGTGAGCCTGAAGAATGGGGCAGGCTCTGCCCTCACCTGCACTCCTATGGATCAGGGTCATGGCTGTGTCCCAATGAACCTGGATCTCCCCTTGCTTTCAGAGGACCCTCCATACACAGAGTCATGGGGCTGAAGGGACCCACAGGTTGCCCTTGCCTACCAGTCTGCACCTGTCTTCGTTTGTGGAGCCTTTTTCAGTAGTGTTGATTGTTCTGCCAGCCAGCTGTTCAATTTACAACCTGAAAACATCTGACAATCAATCCAGCTTTGAACCTGAAGTCTTGTGCAATGCTACTATCTTTTGCTTCTGAGCATCCTCCTTTAGGCAGTTTCCTGCCTTCTGCAGTGATGGGGCCATCTGAAGGTTTCACATTTCTGAGAGGAACATCCAAGGGAGCGCGAACAGAGCTCAGGTATGCAATGGCATTGATCTTTTCCAGTCTCACTGAACACAGATTGGGCTTTAGTAAGGGTATTCATTTCACTGCACTATGCTCAGGTAACACTGACATTTCTCCTTGCACTATTCTCTTGGATACCAAAACACAGCCAGCTTCCTAGGACTTACTCCAATATTTCACGCTCACACTATAGCATGTCTCCCATGCTACAGCTGCACCGCTGAACAGCTCAGCAGGCTCTGCGTATAGTCATCAACTCCCCTTCCTACAAGGGTTTCTACGGGCCCTCAAAGCTTCTATCCAAAGCTATTATGTTACTCTGACCTTCCATTTCTCTTTTTGGTCTCTTATAAAATGGATCAGTTAGAAAAACAAAGTTTCTCTGGCCTGGGATTATATCAGCAGAAAATGTATGCAATGGGTTGAAAACAATCCTTTTGCAAAATCTGATGTGGAATGTGGGATCAAGTGCATGCTCCAAGCCTGGTACCAAACCTGACTCTCACCATGGAGACCATAAATGCCCATCTTTCCTCTTCACAGAAGGGCTATTCGCAACCACTGTGGGTTACAGCCATAGGGATTAATTTCCTGCCCTGTTGCAATGCATGTGAACTGAGATCCTGTCCAGGTGCACCTCCTCAAGCCCACCTCACCTGCTGGTCCTCAGAGCCAACAGAGCATGGGAAGATGTGATTAAACATAGACTTGTCCTTCATAAGGAACGACTGCACATGCCCAAGCCATGGGGAAGCTGGCTGGGACTCCCATGTATTAAATGCTAACGTCTGACACTTCCTCCTGAGGTCAAATTCAGCAGTTAAATTTTGCACGTTTGTTTTTTATAATGGCAAAAGTGCCTTTTCTTCTATTACTTTTAGTGAGTGAACTGCACTCAAGCTTCCCAAAATGTCCTTCTTGGACAGAAACCACACTGCAGTATGTCAGCCTAGAAGTTGGGAGTGCAAAGAATCCATAAGTAACAGGAAAATACACTTCAGTTGCCATCAAATAAATTGGACCTAATATGTGGTCTGCAACGTGTAAGGTTTTAAATGTTAGGTGCCATTTGTAAAAGTGCAGTCCTGTGCACCGGGCCCTGCAGGGCAGCGTCAGTACACAAACCTCTCACTTGGCACTACTGCTCCGTATATGTGCAATGGGGTATCCTGCACATATACGGTCCAAGTGTGCCCACTTTTACAGAGTGGACTTAGCGGTTCAGGAAATGTTACACATATTTTTGACTATTGACTGAATTTCCAGGGCTCGCAATACTATAACAAATGTCACAATGTCCAGCTCCAAATCCTGCAGTCCTATGATGAAAATGCTTGCCCTTTGGTGGCAGGCAGCATAAAATCTGAATGTTTAAAGAAATAAACAGAAGAAAAATTAAAAGAACCTTAATTTATCAGTCGTAAAACCATGGGCTCATTTTGACGGTCATGATTTTTGTCATCTTTCTCACGTTTTCTTAATGCTTGATGCTGGCAATACCATACTGAGAAGGCGTCTGTTGCTGGCTACCTTGACACAATCCTTTAGGAAGGCAGTTGTGTGAGACGGCCAGAAGGATGGGCAGGATGCAGCAAGCAGTGCTATAGCCATGCTCTTAGTGAGTTGTTCTGCTGTTTAGACAAGAGCTGCATCACAGTCTTCAAGATTAGCCAGAACAGACAAATGTGACGCAGCCTTTGGAAAGTTGTGATCTTAGCAGTGAACCCAAGGGGCTCTTGATGAGACAGAAAGGATAATTCTCTACCTGTGTCCCAGATAATCACAGATTCATGCACATGGAGCCTGAGCTAGGTCAGGATTGAGTTATTGATGGAGCAGGGCTGAGCTCCCAACATCAGTTCTCCCGCAGTGCTACAGGTTACATGATGCACCTGCAGGTGCAGAAGGGGACAATTTTCATTCACTTACTCTTTGGGCTCTGGCAACTGTCTTTCTGATGCTGAATGATTGTGTGACAATGCTGGCCTCCAGCTCGTCCTTCAAGCTTGAATGCCAGGTTAGCAAGAATGAATGTGGTCAGAGACAGGAAAGCATGGACGTTGTCCATCAGTCTGCCGGCCCAGGTGGGGTTTCACTGGCCTCACGTGTACACTCACAGTTCTGCCCTGTGGGGTCCTGGCTGGGCACAAGCACAGATCTGGATGTGTCTCACTCATCCGGGGCTTCCCTCCAGACTGGGGCCAAGGCTGCCACCCACCGCTCCCTTCTTCCACAGCCTCCTGGAATGGGCCCTCTCTAACTCTTCCTCGTTCTGTGGGTCTGATCCTGACACAGAGGTTCCTGGCTTTTACAGGAGGACATGAGATTCTCTGCCCTTGCCTACATGAAGAGCTTTGTGAGTCTTCTGTTTGGAGTTGGATACGCTTGTCCCGCTACAGTGACAGGGGGCTATGCAGCTGATTTTTTGGATGGTGTAAGATAAGCATCTCTCCTGACTTCAGTTTGAGCAGTGGCATTATAATCTGTGTGGCAAATGCTGGGCACCATTGTACAGCACCAGGAACCATCATATTTCTACAGGGCAGGAAGCAAAATCCCGCCCGGTAGCAATCTGCTCAGAGCTGAGTGGGTCTGAGCAGGCAGCTGGTGCCACACAGTGCCCCGTGAGTGCCCAAGAGGAACACAGCCCCTCTGAGCCAGGAGCGGGTGAAAAAGGCAGAAAAAGATACTCACGTGGCATGATGCCTTGGTCTGCCAGCTGCTCACGGGTCCTCCTCTGCTGAAGCCGTAACTGCAAAACTGTGAGAGAGAGTGTCAGGAAAAGCTGCAGGATTTTACTGAGGTACTAATACATCTATCAGGGACAATGTTTCGGGGGGTCTGTGTGTGGCACAGAGGACAGGCACTGATCCTGCTGCTGCTGGACCATCCTTGGTGCAGCAGAATGCCCCAAGCCAAGGAGGACTGCCAGGGAGGAGCCTGCACCAACCCAGTCCTCAGCTTTGTGGACAGATGATCAGGGCAGGGCTGCTTCTGGTGCAGGCAGTACCCTAGTGCCTGGGACAGACTGATCCGTGCCTGGCACCTGTAATAGCAGCCTCAGGTGACCTTCAGCTCAAATAGTTGCTCAGCTCTGAAGTCTGAAGCCAGGAGGTCCTCCCTCACCCCAGCACTGTGGATTGAGTAGAGCTTTCCAACACCATCAACATCCTGAGGGTCTGGCAGCACATTTCCCATCCTGCAAGGCTCGGGACTGGATGCAGATATGCTTCCTCTACCGAGGGGGAATGTAGATAATGTGATGTGGAGAAGTTCGTGCCATGTCTGTATGAACCCACTGCTCCAAGGACCTGCCATTTCCATTATACCTTCCTTTTGGAAACAATGCACTGACAGATGGGGATGAACCACTGATCAGGGTCACTAAGTGGCTTAGCAGCATGGCCTCAGCTACAGAGCATCGATTAGACATTTAACAAAGAAGCACCTCTCAATATTCACAGCATACAATGGCAACCGACCATACACCTGCAGCCAGCCATGTGCAAGGCTACAGCCATCTGCACGGCCCAGGATGGCACAAGTTGGTCCATCCCGTCACTCAGGTAACCCTGCTAGTACTTTGAGTTAATAACATATTCTACACCTTTGCTTTTGCAAATTTGTCTTCAAGAAGATAGACACTTGTATCACAAGGTGAAACATAAAACTCCTTTCCAAGTTTTCCTGCTGGACACTCAGTACAGCTTGCCACAAGGACATATATCTTTCAGCCCTCACTATATAACTGCACGCACATCCCCTGCCTACCAGCACAGCCCCAGACTGCATCCCCTTGTCTGCCCTCAGAGAGCTGGTGTTGGAAGGGGAAGAGGGGGAAGAACAGAGTTTTTGTCCTCGGGAGCTCTGCCAACAGCTCACGTCTACAATGCGGCTTCTCTGGCATGTGGGAGGGAGCTGAATAATAATTCCTTCCAAAGGAGTCCTCAAAGCACGAGGCTCCCTGAGATGCCATTGCTTGTGACTTTTCCATGTCCTCTGTACAAACCATGTCTCACATTAAAAGCAAATGTTTAGTGAAGGCCTTGCGTGGGATAATGATCTCCTGCCAAATTCCAGCACTTCTTAGGACTCCAAAGATAGATTCTTGCTGTGAGGGAAAAATGTAGCCTTCAGTACCTGGTGAAGTCTGCATGCGTGGTGTTCCCCTTTTGCCAGAGTGAAGCTGGTGACTGGAAGTCGCTGGCTGCCAGGGAAGTCTGTAGCCCTCCATTGCCCCACGGCACCACTCCCACTAAGTGCTGGTTCTGCCCATGGACACGGATTTATACCCTTGCACTCTAGGTATCTACATTGGACCCAGATATGTGCAGCCCCTTGCAGGCGTCATCCCCCTCAGGGGACCTCAAAACCAAATTGGCAGTCCATGCTTAAGGAATGCCTGTCTTTCCTCCTTGACTATAGAGGCAGTTTAATGGTAACCAGCTCATGGCGGGTGTCTTACAAAGTGAGGTGGACCCCAGTTTCTCTGTGTAGAACCTTCTCTGTGACTGGTCACAATATTGAAGAAAAATCTTTCCCTGGGGAAGAGATGTATCTTTATGGAACAAGTGAGCTAAGGGTGGTCGGAGACTGTCCAAGAATGACGAAGCTTAGTGGCTCATCCAAGAATGGTTCTCTACTCTCCTGGGTCGTGGTCCAGTGTCCCAGGCATTAGAGCATCTTGCCTTAAATTGAGGCAATTTGCACACAACAGCTCATCATCAAACAGGAATCAGAGACAGCAAAGACTTCTAGAAACAGGCACAACATCCTGCCAAGGACACAACGGTCTGCCCTGTCTAGCTGTAAAATATCCCATGTGAGGATGCTCTATCACTTCCTTTCACAGCTCCCACATGTGCCAAATTATTTGCGCCATTTCATTCCAACTTCCGACACAGCCAGCCCAAGTGATACACCTCATCCACATGAGCAAGGGGGATGCTATCAGTCAGATGACTGTGCATTCAAAGCCCGCGTTCTCTGCTTCTTCTGCTTATTTCATAGCCCTTCCGAGCAGACAAATAATTTAACGGCCTCAGGGTGCAGTCAGCTGTCAGCCAGCCCTGTTTAGAGAAAAAGATGTTACAAATTCCCTTGAAGCATAGCTTGGAAGTTGATGATGATTTCCAGCATGGTGACTCTAAGATATAGCATCTGCCTTGATGCAAGAAGTGCTGAAAACATGTGTAGGTTTCACTGCCATAGCTCTGCCTTTGCTTGGATGCTGCTCGCACTCAGGACCCCAGATTTCCCAGGTCCTACTGCCTTCCAGCAAACAGCGCACAATCCAGGGGAGCCAACCCTACCGCAGCGGGTCCATGCTCCAGCTAGCAGCCTCTCCTTTGCCTCCTGCGCCAAGCTCTGCTGATAGACCATCACAGAGGGGACCTGATATTATTTAATGGTAACTTTGTGCAGGTCTCCAAATTGCTTTTCATGCTGACAGGCATAAAGACTGTAACCCAGCAGTGACACAAGCTGTTCCAAGCGTGAGAGCTAAGCTCTACCATGGCTGAGCGGCTATGGGCAGGCCATGCAACCTCCCCCAGACACATCGTTCTTCTTGGGCCATGTTGAGTTTACAAACTTCCTGGCCCATTCTTAAGCCACAGGGTAAAGAGGAAAAGTTTATCCAGCCCTGCCTGTTCAGGGCAAACTGACGGAAAATGTGAGGACAGGCATGTGCAGATGCTGGCCATTTCCAGGAGCAGCCCAAGCTCAATGGTTGAAACAGTGATTTCAGACACTGAATATTCATCCATCTCTGGACCCCCTCATGCAATAGGATGCATGCCTTAACTTCCAAATATCATCTCTATGAACTTCCAAATCCTGTTGCAAACCATCTGAAGAAGTGCAGCTGTGGACTGCATCAGACAATAAGACTGAACATCCCTGCAGGAAGAAGTAAAGCAGCCACCACTTTCGGCAGTCTCCAAGACAGTGCTGCAGCCTGAAGCTCAGCTCAAGGCTTGCACCTTTCCCGTACAACCAAAAATGCCTAAGAGCAGGGCTGGAGGAGCCCCTGGCACCATCCGAACAACCACCACTTAGGTGTTTCTTGAAGGGGGCTTGAAATCTGTTGAAGTTGTATCTCACCCCAGCTGCATTCCTGTTCTCTTCCTTTGCAACCTGTCTGGTAGCCTGAGCTCTGAGTGCTGCCGGTGACTCACTTTGAGGATGCTGTCACCCACCATGTCCGGGAATCATTTTTTTCTGGAATATTATCATTTTTCAAGAAAAATGCTTTGCTAACACTTCAGAGGAACTGTTTTATTAAAAAGATTGATGGCTGGAGTACTGCTGGTGGGACAATCTTGGTCCCACACCCCCAGCATCCTTGTTTCCTGTCTGCACCAGTTTGGATGGTGAGAAGACCGAGATGACCTTTAAAGGTCCCTTCCAACCCAAACCATTCTAAGTACTCCCAAGGGAGCAGTCAGGCACACTGATCACCCTGTGGTGCCAAGCTGTGGTGGCACTATCAGCTGCCATCAGCTGAGAAACAGCCTTGCTTTCAGCAAACCTTCTCCCTCCTATGGCACCTCATGATGAGAAATTTCTCCCTAGATGATGCAGAGCCTGTCACAGCTATTCCAGCAATTTTGCTCGTGAACTTTTTTCTGTTAGAAATAATCCTCTCTTCTGTGCTAACACCAAGTCTCATTTAGTCATACAGCTTCCAGAAACATCCCCTGCAGCGGGTCTGTGTCATCGGTGCAGTGAAGACCTCCTGGTGTCAGTCATAGCTTGCTCTGGTGGCCCAAGCTCTGAGCACTGGCCATGACTCGCAGTCATGACTCATCCTCCTCCCAAGGAGTTGACCTCAGAGCTTCAGGAAGCTAAGAGGATAGCCTGGGCCTTGCCTGGCCTGGTGATGCACTGGAAAAGACACGAGCAAATCCTCCCTTGACCCCAGCAGCAGGCAGACCTGGCCTTCTGCTTCAGTCTGTGGGGGCACTTTGAGTGCAGTGCTCTGCAGCTGGCCGGGATGGGACTTTTATCACCTGCATCAGAGCATCCCCCATTCTGGGGCATTGCCAAAGCACTCATAGCACCCTCCTCTCTTTGGGGAGCTGGCTTTGACAGCAGAGGGGCTGAGCAGCATTGAGGCACATCGCCCAGGGAGGTGGGGAAGCTGCTCTTCTCGCAGGTTTCAGGACCAGGGCAGGCAGGCAAAGCCATGGCTGACCTGACCTACTGTTGGTGATGGACTGTCTCCAAGAAGCTGGCTGGATCAGAGCTCACCCCTTCCCACCACCATGTAGCAGCCAGAGCAGGTTCCCTGGAAACTCTGAGGCTGCATGAGTCTTTCTCAGCATTCAACTCAGGCTCACAGCTGAGACAAACCGCCCAGATGGAGCTGCAGATCCATTGCTGCTTCTTGACTTCAGACCCACCATCTGTATCTCTGACAGACCCTCTGGCAGTGGGAGTGACTGAGGCAGAGGCTTTACTGCTTCAGCTCTTCCCAGCTCTCTTATGTGGTTTCAGGTGAAATTCCAGTAATTGCTGGTTTCCTCCCTGCCTGGGCTGCGCCAGCACCTTCACCCTGGTTAGGAACCACATTCACAACCAGTGCAATTGCTGTCCTCTCATCTTCCTCTGAAATAAGTCACCACTGCTACCAGAACTGATGGTTGGGCAGTTGCCTGCTGATCCCTGCACCTTGTGCTGCTTCCCGGTGCTCCTGGGCTGTGCAGTGAAGGGGACCAGCATAAGCACCACCTTATACAAGTTTGACCCAAGTGCATGACCGTGATGGGAGTCAGCAGTTTGACAAACAGATGAAGCTGGCATTGACACTAAGAGAAGCAGCAGCAAATCACTGTCCCCTCTGCTAGCCACCCCAGCAGCTCATTCTTGCCCTTTGTGGCCCAGAGTTGGGGTTTTAGGAGCATGAGTGCAGCTGAATGGTGCGCAGGATGGGGTCTGCTCTGCTGGGGCTGGGAGGAGTTGGCTGCAAATGAGGAATGAGGTGATGGGGAGGAGGGACTCCTGTTTTCAACAGCAGCATCTTTGTTGCATGTCAAACAGCAGCTGAGCAAATGTGAAACACATGTTTGTCCATGGCCATGGTGTGTGCCAGAGGAACCTGGTAACTTGCCCCTGCTCACACACTGGCTGGCAGAAAAGAGCCCTGTTTGGGACTCAGCCTCCCTTGAAAGGTGGGATTCCTGCCTGCTTTGGGGCTGTCTTTATAGATGATGTCCGAGGCTTTCTCGCATGAGCATGACACGCAGAGAGAAGCTGCCCAGTGGGAGACGCATGTGGGATCCTTCGACAATCCCAAGGTCCCAGCAGGGCAGGAGCAGGGCTGGCTCTGTGGCAGGGAGCATTAGTGTTGTTTGTGGCCTTCTCATGGCTGTGGCTGTTTCTCACAGCATCATAAAAACAGAACGTCCACGTGGGCAGCCGGGAGAAGTGGCGCTCCGTTCCGGCTGAGCAACAGGCTGACACCAAGCTCCTGATGTGGGAACTGTACTTGGGTGAATGAATGTGGAGTCACCCTGAGGTGAGTGACAAGCCAGCCAAAGTCCTGGGTGCAACCACCGGCAGGGTGAAGCACTGGTCCAGCCGAGCATCGTAGGATGCTTTTCTGGAGCTGCTGTTTTGCAAAAACACCTTGGCCAGGCTCTGTCCTGAGCCCCTGCATGACTCTCGGCCCACCTCCTCTGCCGATAGCCAGGTGCCACAAAGTGATTTCTCTGTAGCATCACGTTTCCAGGCCCAAGTTATCCTCTGACAACATGGCTCTTGTGGGACCCGTGTGAGCAGAGATGAAGCTCAGCCAGCCACAGCCCAGCTGAAAATGGCACCACTCAGCCGGGACAGCCGTGGAAAGCCCTGGTCAGTCCTCTCCTGGCCGGGCACTGCCTCAGAGTGGGGCCCAGCCACACCAGCTTCACTTCTGCCCGTGATGCTCACCGCCTCAGAGGTGGGACCGTTTTACCTTCTCCCAGGCAGATGTGCTACAAATTTGTGTGTTACCCAGGAGGATGCACTGCACCAAAAATCTCATCTACATTGGTGAGAACGACATCGCTAAACCCACATCCGGGCCTGCAGGTGCCTTGGAAGAGACATAGAACCACTCCTGGCCAGCAAGGAGCCCAGACCACCACAGGTCACTACTAAAAAACAACCAGCTGTGAAATCCCTCTGAGAGCTGTGTCCATCATAATGTGCAGCCCCAGCCTCGTGTGGTCTGGAGAGCAGGCTGTCATCAGCCTTCCTTAGAGTCATCCCTTCAGCATCCCTGTGAGCACCTCATCCATCCTTCTCCTCAAGCACAGTGAGGTACGTTTCAATCTGTGCTATAACACATGCCTGACTGACAGAGAAACAGGTCTGTCAGGTAAAACACCAAGGTATAAGATTCTGGAAAAACAAAACCAAGCGCAAACCGATCTATATCAAGGCAGTGTTTTACAAAAACACCATGAAATCACAAAACAGTGTCACCAGTTACAGAGGCCACGGTTTGAACGCACACACCGGTTGTGAACTGTATGAGTTCATGATCTGAGAGGAAACACATGCACATGCTTTATCTTTGGACACGGGGAAAATAAAAATAAAGGTTCTGCCAAAATGCCTGGCCTAACACCCTACCAAGACCTACTCTCTTCTGCCTTTATTAACCTTTATTAACCAATGATTTTGGTCCAAATCCCTCTCTCCATCACAGGCAGGCAGACTAAACTCCTCTCCCATCTCAGCCAGCTTCATTCAAACCCAATGTGCAAACATGAATCTTTTGCTCCATATAGCCAGGCAAGTTTTCTCTGCAAATTCACACCCATGTGTCCACAATTAGGCCTGGATATTACCCCGTGCCAAGCCACGCAGAGCCATATTTAGAGTGTTAAACTTTCACTTCTCACCAATTATCTGAACTACCACTGATGTTATGCAGGTGTTGGCCTTGTAAACTCTCTTTCCATATCGCTGGACAGAAAAGGTCACAGTTAAGGTTAAGTCTGCTTTCTTTGCCAGCTTTCTTTGCTCTGTCCGATGACAGCACTTCTCCACTGTTGGAGTACAATTGGTTTGTATTCAAAGCAGGAGATCACTTCACATAAACGATCATCTCTGGGAAGAGTTAAATATGTTTCTGGAACAGCCCTTAGATGTCCTAGTTGATTTAGTGCAATCCCATTGATAATTGGAGCACATGGCATAGCATGGCAGGCTTGAAGAATCATAATTCCTGCAAAATTTGTCAGGATGACCTCAGATCAGTATATTTATCTTTGGCAAAACAGACAAAATAAACACGCTCACAAATCCTCGAGGAATGGGAGGGGGAACCTGAAGGCCTATAGCATGGTGGTGATTTGATCTGTCTCCTCTGGAGTGGTTCCTGGTCCCCTGCACTGGGGCAGCTACCATCTCTCTGCAGTGCACGGCTATGCTGGTCCTTCACTGTGGACCACTGGAGAGAGAAGACCAGGAGAAAACACTGTGGGAGTCAAGGGAGGGTTGCTGGGGACTGTGTGACAAAGCCGCTGCCTCCACCAGATCAGCCTTTCCTGGACAAACTCTTTCTTTTTATTGTTACTGGTGCTGCCAGATAGAAGCAAGAAACTGGAAAGCTGACCATTGAGCCACTCTAGGAGGGACACCTACGTGCCATCATCTTCTAGTCATCACCTCCTTGCCCCACTTTCTGCCTGCTGTGTGCCACAGAGATTAAAGGGATTCTGGGATGAGGAAACAACAAGCAAGCAGTATATCTCTAGCACCCTTTAACATAGCTCTTTCAGCTGCTCAGTGTGTGCAAGCCATGGAGAGACAGCAAAAATTTAGTTATTAAGATTTACCTCAGCCCTCATTAACACTGGCCTGGAATCCTTCAACAGGGATTCAGACTCATCATGATTCACGGAGCACAGCTAATCCTTCCCAAACCTGGGGAGCAAGCAAAGCCTCACACCTGCCAGCGCAAGACCATTTCCAAAGCAACGGCGCATCGTGGAGCACGGCTCCTCGGGACTTGGCATTTCAGGGCCTGATCCCTCCTGGCGCATCCTTCACTTGCTGCGTGCAAGTGGCACAGCTGTCGGTGGACACTGCTGCTGTCTGTCAGCACACTACAGCCCTGGGCCATGCAGAGGGGTGTTGTGCAGGGCAATGGGTTGTTTGAGACGTTCATCCCTCTGCTGAGCGAATGGGGGAAAGTAAATCAGAGCTCTGCACCTCCTGCTGTCCTTGTGGGGTTTACATCTCCGGAAGTCTGCACAGGGAGCAGGGACAACAGAGGAAACACTGACCCATAGAGACTTTGCACATAAAGGAGATTTGACCACTTCAACCATTACATGTTAGCTTTTCTTCTCTATTCCCCATGTTACTAAAAATACAGCACAAATTGAAAGCAGCATTATTGATTTATTTGTGTTCCTCAGCATCCCTCCTTCCCCCCCTGTCCCACAGACAGCGATGACCAGGGTTGCGCTGTGGCCATGTCCCACGTTACCTGCAGCGGTCCCAGCAGCGGGGACAGCGAGATGCAGATGCACATTTGGGATTTTGGCAAGCCCGCCTCAAACATAATAAATAGGCAGAGAAATCTTGTCAAATGGGAAACCTATCTTTCACCAGGCAATAGTGAGGGATGGCAGCTGTGGGAATAAGTCATGAACCAAAGAATGCCCCACAAATTGACTGTCCTAGAAATGCTGAAAGGCACAAGAATTTATGGATGCAAAGACCCACAAAGTTTACTTTTACTGGAGAATCATTTGAAAAATATGTTTAGAGATCCCACTGTTGGTTCTATAATAAAGCCAGCTTACAAATAAACCAGAAATGAGCCTTAAAAACAATATTGGTTCATTTGAAAAGAATGCAGGGACATGTAATACAGCCCATCCTCCTCTGTCAGAAAGGTGGCAGTGTTGCTTTGTAGTTGCTGGAGGAATTGTTACAGACCGAGATTTTTTTCAAATGAACAGCAATGTACCATAATATACCAACAAAATCTAAGGAATGACTTAATCTAATGAAATGTAAGATCAGAGCGATATGGAAACCACACCAAAGCCCTGGACCCAAGTTTTGTATAATTCAGCCAGACTAGGACACTTGTGTTTGCACACACGCTCTTGGGTTTTCAACCAACTGCCAACTTTGTATTTGCTGAGAAAACAAAGTTCAAGTTGACCACCCAGCTATCTAAGAGATCCTGATAACACCACTCATGTCTACCATCAGTATCATAAATCTCTAATTTCATTATCTACAATGCACGAGGAGGCAAAAACACACACGGCGTGGGTGACATGCCAGACCGGCTGCATGTTCCAACGTGACTACCCTGTCCGGTTTTACAGCGTCCCATACGGCACATGCAGCTGGTTTCTCTGAACATCCTCACAGATAACATTCCCAGGGAGAACTTCACCTCCGGGAAGGTCAGAGAAAGCTCCTCGAGAATGTTTTTTGACATTTACATTAATATTACTGTACGTTATGTTCATTTAAAAAATTACAAGTAAAGATACCCACTCACAAACGCGGCATACTTACTATAAATAAAGCCAGTGAATAAAGGCATGAAAATCCAGCAGAGGGTCTGATTTAGAAGTGACTGTCCCATAGTTCACCTTCACTCACCTTCACTCGCGCTGAACGTCCTCTGAGAAGCCCCTTACTGGTGCTTCCCCTAACTTACGAGACGGAGGCATGTTTTACTTGCAAACCCTCCGAGAGTGGCAATCAATTGTGTGGCTCTGGTTTTATTTCTCTGATGATGTCACTTTAAATACTTTTCATGTTCCATTTGTTATTTTTACTTCTAAAAATGACGCATTTCTTCAAATTCATTTTTCTCCAATTAGTCACAACTTAATGGAACAAAGTCAGCTGCCTGCATGGCAGAGAGTGTCAGGCCCATCCTCACTGCGATTATTACAGATGGACCCACACGAGCACCTGGAATATTCGGATGGCGTTAGGTACCTTGTTTATCCCAGATGCCCTTTTTGGCTTCCTGCCCATATCCTCTGCATCAGGGCCAGGGCAGGAGACCTGGGAACTGCAGTTTTACCAAAATAAACCACAGACGTAAATCGAAGACAATGAAAAACCAGGAAAAAAAAAGCAACCGCAAGGAAGGAAGATGCGTTTCTCCATTTGCGGAATAGCCTCTGTAAGAGCAAAGCTGTGACAGCTCTACGACCCCCTGAATATTTTGCTCGCATGCTTCTTCCAAACATTTAATGCAAAACAGTCTGTGGCTATGGCTTGCCGGAGAGAGAAGTTTTAAGAGAAATCTCAAGGTTTCCCCTACCTGATCTGAACTTGCTCCGAATCAGCAAGGAGTGCTCAGACCCCAGGAGTGTCATGGTGACTCGGGGACCAGATCCAGACGCCCCTCACTTAAACCATTAATTTCCTCCACAGGGAAAAGCTGACCAGACCACGGCTAGTGCTCAGCATTCATCCAGCTCTCCTGGACTCTCTGCGTGCTTTTACAGCTGGCCGGCAAGAAGCAGCAAGTGGCTTTGAAAGATTTGGTCCCATCCAGCACTGACCCTCCACAGACACCGACTGCTGCCCCTGGGCTGTGTTGAACTAATTAACATGGAGCTGTTGGGAGCCTCCCCCTGCCCGGAGTTTACTACCAGCAGCTGGGTGTCCTGGCTGATGTCATCGTCTAGCGGGGAGCAGCGACTATCGGAAAGGGTCTTAGCAAAGACAGAAGTTTGATATCTGATACTAATTACTACCGGCCGGTATGCAGCCAATCAGGGCGCTCCCCGTCTCGGCTGCCTTTGGGAGCTGCTTGGAAGTATCAGCAGAGCGAGGGCTTAACTCTTTGCAGCGTGGTGCGAGGCCAGCCCCCTGCCCCCGGCACCCGCACCAGCGGGGCCAGTGTGGGTCTGGGGTCTGTGTGACCCTAAGATGAAGGAAGGGCTGGGGTCAGGGCAAGTGTCGCAGGCCAGGGGACGGCTGGGTGCAGGTCCAGAGTGCCGTGTTGGATGCCCTTCCCATCAGGGAGCCAGAGGACGCGGCTACTCGGCAAACGGGGCTGTGGCTGCAGCCGCTGCTGCCCCTCGCCCGGGGGGTTCGGGTGCTGGCGCACAGAGCCCCGACCGCGCCGGGAAGATGGAATCGAGAACAGGGGTGCTCAGGTGTCTCGTCTGCGTGTCCCTCCTGTGGCGTAGGCATGCCCAAAGCTGTGCTGCTTCATGCACACCTTTGTCAGTATGTGGCTGCATCCACAGTATTATCCACTTGAGATGCTCACATTCGCTGTGGCTCAGGTAGGATATGGTGCAGGCACTCAGAACATGGTCTCTTATTCTGCTATAAACAGACACTCAGAATAATGCCAAATATACGAGGCAGGGCTAAATCTTGCCTTAAAGTTTCCTGTGCTACAGATGAGCACAAGGAGTCTGGGCACAGCCATGTGCTGGACATAGCTGCAGTGGGGGATGCTTCTCCACCTACCAAATATTCTCTCAGAGAAGAAAAACTTTTTGCAAACAGGCAAAGTAAAGAGATACAGGTCCTTTGAAGGTGTCTCCCCCCCCAAGCCCACATTGGGTTTGCTTGAGGTAAGTGGAAAGAAATGAAATGATGGCACCTTTTACCTTGTAACAAGTCAAGCTAAGTCAAGGACAGGTCTCAGCTTCCCTGACACATGGGTATCACCTAGGAAGCTGCCGAAATTCCTGCTAGATAATAAACACGCACCTGAAAACTCCCTCAGATCTGGTTTGGGGTTTTGTTGGGTTTTTTGGTTGGTTGGTTTGGGTTTTTTTGTTTTATTTTGTTGTTTTTTTTTTCCTGTGTTTTTCTTTTTTTTTTTTTTTTTTAATCCTGTGATTTCTGGGAAGTCCTCTTAAACATTTTGGCTTGCTGATAGGAATTTTAGGGCTTCCAGACTTGTAGGCCCATGTTGCCAGAGACCTTAGAAACCCGGTATCCCCAGAAGCTCTGAGTCCAGCAGTGCCCCAGCTACAGCTGAGAAGTGCTGGGGTCCCTCAACCCCATGTAGCCCATGCAAGGAGGCTGTCCTGAGCTGAGCCCTCTACCCGTCATGGGCTGGACATGGGATTTCCTGATATCCACTGATGAAGTGGATATTCCTTAAGGTCTGATGAGGAAGAGGTTATTGAAATAAATTCATCTCCAAGCATTGGTCTGAGTCAGTAAACACAGTTTACTGCAGTGTCCAGCAAGGTGGCCAGGAGGCTTGTTCCTTACTAATTTTCCCTAATGTTTAGTCCACTATGTTTGAAATGTCTAATGGACTTCTCATAAGTAGTCCTATCCTGAAACAAATGCCACCATTTAGCAGAACCACACCATGAGCAGCTCAAGGACAAGAAAGGACTCATCAACCCCCACAGCCTCAAACTGCAGTTTCTTGTACTTTGCAAACTCCTGTGTGATTTACTGCCTCTGCCGGCCAAAGCCGCGCGCAGGTGTCCCTCCTCCTTTGGACCCTGCTGGTTCCTAATGTCTTCTCCATCATGCATTTGCTGGACCCACCTGTAGAGGCTCCGGCCCTACAGCGCTTCATGTGCTGATCTCACCCTGGATCTGTTCCTCCCCTTCAGGACTATCTGCAGATGTCATGCATGGGTCGCTGGTTCCACATCAGCCATGACAGTGTACACATCACCCAGCAGGTGTGTGTGTTCACCACATCACCCCCACCAGAGGAAGGGTCTCCAGGACTTTTTCACTCCAATGCTACATCTTCCTGTGAGAATGAGCAGTGCCTCCTCAGTCACCTCTTGCTGCTGCTGGAGTGGTTCATGTTCATGTCCTTTTCTGCCTGCAAGTTACCATCTCCAGTACTTTGAGTTCAGTGGAAGAGGGGTGGCGTGCAAGGGAGACTCTGCATGGTGTGTTCCTACTTGGAGTAAATCTCCCTGTGGCAGTAAAAGGCCATCAGTGGGGATGGCTTGGGACCAGCAAGGAAAGGTGTGCTGCCCAAAGTGCACAGCACCTCATGTGCTGATCTCATCCTGGATCTGTCCCTCTACCCCTTTGGGATTATCTGCAGATGTGATGGATGGGCACATGAGCTCCAGGTCTGACACCAAATGCTTGGAGGAGGCTGGCAGGACAGGCCTAGACCCTGCTGCAAGGCACTCTGCTCGGTGGGCTTCTCCCGACTCCTCCACCACTGGCACCTTGTCTCTGCTGAGACTTGTGCACAGAAGAGGGCTTGTTGAAAGACCCCACATCAAGTATGTGGACAGTGTAGAAACCTTCTGGGCCCCTACAGCCCTTGAGTATCATAGTCTTCATTCTTTCGTGGCAATGCATTGAACACCTAAATAATAAATGAAGACAAAGGCCTTTCTTTTTTTTCTAGCATGGACTACTAAAATGATTAGTGGCTGAGATGGATACAGGCTGTGGTCTCATAATGTTTCTGGGCAGTCTAGAAGCACCTCTAAAGCAGTGAATAAAACAGAACCATTTAAAAAAATCAGGTTTTGACTTTCAGAAAATTTTTCACATGGTCCCACACAAGTGCAGTGAAACCTCAGATTTGTTACAAAGCAGGAAGCAAAGTATTGTGATGAGGCAAAATCAGGAATATACAAGAAAAAGTAGAAATGTTGGGCAATGATCAACAGGGAAAAAGGGCAAGCACTGTATTTATTATTCCTTTAGATGGGGTAGGGGCTGCAAAATGTGCAGCTGAAAAAGTAAACAGGCTAGTAAAATCTCAGAATGATCAAGAAATTGGTGTGTGGTCTGTCTCAACTGGGGAAGATGGCCAGACAGCGGCAGATGGAGTCTATTTGATGCGGATAAATTCCAAAGTTTCATGTCAGAATGGAGGATGAACCCTGTAAACTCTCCAAGCACAGAAGCCTGGGAGATGGAGTCATGCAAAGATCGCAGGTTCCTTGAGCTTGAGTCACTGTGAGCGTACAGAGGCTAAGTGGACGAGATGGTATCTACGCTCCAGAATAAAGCTTTCTGCTTTCTTGTTTGGTGACTGTTCACCCAGATTAATGCAAAGTGTGGTGTGATTTAGTGGGCACATCCTTGTTGGTAATTAGCTAGGGATGTACCTGGTGTCCTACCTGGGTGATGTGACCTCCATTTTAATGGGATGCCTTTATTCCTCCCTACTCTATTCTCAGGACTTTTTATTAACCTGCAGACAATTCCTGAGCAGTTAGTTCCTCTGGAGGGCATGTATCATACCAGCACTGCAGTACAAACCACATCTCAAGATGATCTTGCTTATCTGGCACTTCTCTCCATGCAGTTCCCTGTCCAGGTGGTGTTGGAGCCACCACTCTGAGGCCACTGAGGTGCTCTTCTGAGAAGGCTATAGAAACTGTACTGGTCACTTTGGCAGCCCCTAGACATGGGGCTGTCATTTCTCAAGTTTGAAGCGACCCCAGTCTCTCCTCCTTGAGTGGTAATTGCTAATGCTGGGCTCTTGACTGTGGAGATGCACAGACTGGCCGTTTCTCTTCCCCATTCTGTGCATTATTTACTTTTATTGATGTTGAATCTCATCGGATTGAGGAGGAACTTCTTTACTTTGAGGGTGGCAGAACCCTGGCACAGAGGTGGTGGAGGTGGTGGAGTCTCCGTCTCTGGAGACGTTCCAAACCCGCCTGGACACGTTCCTGTGCCACCTGCTCTGGGTGACCCTGCTCTGGCCGGGGGTTGGACTGGGTGATCTCCAGAGGTCCCTTCCAACCCCCACCATTCTGTGATTCTGTGAATGTTTCATCTTTCAGGCATTCAGCACGGCGAGAGCATTCTGCAGCTCTTTGCAGGAAGTTTTACTTCTAAATGCTTTAGTCATTTTGAATCATCAGCCTTTTTCCCTAACATTTCTGCTGAGGAGCCCTCTCCCAGCACATGTTCCTTTGGCACTCCACAAACTGCCTCACTCAGATGGGAAAAATGGCCATTTATTCTTATATTTAACAAGTTATTAGTCCCTGGAAGGCTCTTCTCTTCCCACCTACAAGATTGGAGCTAGAGATGTTTGAGGAGAAATCTCATTAAAAGGTTGGTGGAAATTCACAGCCACTGTATTATTTCACCCACTCTTATCTGTACTGTCACTGAACACTTTCAAGGAGTTTTATGCAATTGGTGGGCATGGTAACCCTCGTACATAGAATTCCTCCATATTTCTGCTACGTCTACTCAACAAATTTGCAAACTGGAATGAACATCTCTTCGCTTTTAGTTCCTTGGGTCCTCACTGGAGTCTATTGTAAAAATGAGCATCAGATTTACCACTCTTCTCCACCCATGGCAGATAAGGATGTTGGGTCGCACACTGTGCTTAGCAGCAGAGACGTGTTCGTTTGAGTATTTCGGAGTTCTGCAGTTCTCTGCGACTACCAGGTCCCAGAGATTTGTTAATACTCATTTGACAAATTTCTTCTAAAATAACTTCTGATGCTACTTCAACAGCTTCTTAATCACAGTCGCAGGAAAGACAGACCCCAGCATACTCCTGGCCCTGGAGATGTTATTACCTGGCCACAATCCTTTCCACCTCTTGCTCTTCTGCTTGCAATGGCTGTTCCTTTCTCCTTGTGATGCCTGGGATATTACGCCAGTTGTTCATCCCAAATGATGGCAATGCCCTGCCCTTACCAAGCCAGGTAGGGTAAGGTAAGTTACACAGGTGCTTAGGGGAGAAGCAAGCCAGTTCCTTAGCTCCACTAGGCAACATACATCCTCTCAGAGAATTAACTGAAACCCAGTGTGCTATTTACCACTCTGTTTAATGCAGAGATAAGCCTGTGATGGAATTAAGTGATAAGGAAGAAAACCATTTAGTCAGATTGTTAAACAATGCCTGAGCCTGGTTGGGCCAGGAGAAACTTCTCCTGCCGCCTTGTGAGCACTGTACACGTGCTGTACCCACTGAGGTACCTCCACGGGGAGCAATGTCACAGGTCTGGCCTGCGTCTTGCAAACTGCTGCCTCTCCCTGCTAGGGCAGGTGTGGGAAAGGATCAGGCACACACGGGCTCCGGTGGGACGCTTCCCCAGGCTTCTGAGATGGTGAAGATTCAAAGTCCCATGATGCTGATTCTGGGACATGCTCTCAGAAATCCTTTCTCCCCTTTCCAAAACTGAACAGCCACAGACAATGCCCTGTAAAACCATGCCACTGACAAAGGCTGAGAGTTCAGAACAGTTCAAAGACATTTTCTTCTCCTCCTCTCCCTCCCTCCCTCCTTCTCCCTTTCCTCCTCCAGGAAATACCAGTGTCCAAACCTTGCAAGCTCTAGGTTCAAAGGCCATGCTTGTTTTTCAGGAGGTGATGCAACCTCTAAGAGAGGACTTGTCTCCACAAATGACTCAACTGCTGAATTCACAGTTCAGAGCTGGTGTTTCCCTGTGCTGGTCATTAGATGAGAGTCAGCCCTGACCACATGTATTATTGATGTTCTCAGGAAACAGAGGTAAGCTGTCTCCCATAAACCTCAGACTAGAGGCAAGGAGGACAGGCACTGAAATCACACCACAGATACCGATCCATTTGTCTGGAGGCTATCTGCCTTTGAGAGCCCAGAAATAGTAAAACCCTCCACAAGTTCCTCATGTGTTTCCAGAGTTCACACTGCCAAGCCCTCATGTGTCTTGGACACCTGCCACCAAGCGCTGTGGTGCACCACAGTCACTGTTCAGCTCTGAAAAGGGCAGGCATCACCACCAGTTGCCATCTTTTGTTGGAAGATGAAACAGACAGGTAGGTACCAAAGACTGCAAAGACCAGCATTGCTGTTCTCCTGTTTCCAGCACTGCTATAGGCATCTCTGCTGTAAATAGGGTCATATCGACTGCAGTGAGTGAAAGAGTAAGCCTTAAATACCAGAATAAATTAGTCATGGTAGGGAATTCCTTTGAACTGAGAAGTCACACCCCAGAGCCATAAGGATATCAGCTCTGTGTTGCTCACCAGATACCAGGAAGCAGTCCCTTCTAATCTTCCAACACACTCTATGGTTTATGGTACTGATTTATTTTAAAGCAGATTGTTTGTTTCTATGTAGATTTGCATCTGTGGGAAAAAGACCCAAATGAGCTGATGTTTCTGTGAGATTCCTCTGGGGACCTGGAGGGGTCAGCGTGTGACACAGTGTCTGTGCCACAGAAGGACGACTCCAGCAGGTCTCAGGGCTGGTAGAGCCGGAGACCGTGGGAGGGACGTCTCCCAGACCCCCCCAGGGCTGCACTGCCAGGTGAGGCTGGGGTCTGTCTCCTGCCCTCTCAGCCTGGTGCCTGGCCCACTGCTCTGCCATTTGCTTTCTCCTTGCACAGGAGATCCAGCTCTGCACCAGGGAAGACCTGCCATTTTACCCGTGTACTCCAGCTGCTGCTGGTGTTGATGCCAGCACAGAGTGTATTTATCAGCGTTGTCAACAGCAAACCCCTGAATTCAGCAAACTGAATTCACTGCAAGACTTAGCACTGGATGTAATGCCAAGTAAAAGGTCTCATAAAGAGTTTGCAATTGTCCAAGCAAACAGCTTTTACCCAAACCCAGTATCCTACCAGTCACATCTGCTCAGACTGTCCTCTCCTGTAGGAATAAGCCCAGTTTGCCTTTGGCTTCTTCTCTCTAGCACCTGGCAGCTCCGTTTGGAGAAGAGACCTCCTGCCATGGCCTTATTTCTTGCATCTCCACAGCATGCTCTGGGAAGACAAATCTGATGGGCTGAAGTCATGACCCTGACTCTCCCCATCCTGCGTGTAGGCTAGTGATAATTTGCTGCATGCTTGTGTAGCTGTGCTGGTGAAGGTCCCACGGGGACATACAGCTGTACTGGCACAGAGCTCTGTGCTGAACGTCCCCAGGCTGGTATAATTCTGAATCCTGAAGGAGGAGGAAGGCTGGAGAGAGATTTGCCTTTACAATTATGTCTCTCAGGAGGAGCACATTCTTCCATTCATAACCAGTACAGCTGTGATAAACTGAGTATAGGGCAGGCATTACAGGGAAACCAGTAGCCAAGGCTCACAAGGAGCTCTGGACATCCTTTGAAGATACCTACTACCAGGATGTCATCATCCTGATAGAAAGTGGAAGAAGAAATCTTTCCCCGAGGGAGACTTACAATGGGCCAGGTGAACTGCCCATTAATGGGTCCCAATGATGGAGACATGGATCACTGCAGTCATCTGAAGTTAGTGCAAATATGAATCTCCTCAGACACTCAGACACTGCTCAGCCGCAGTGTCTCCATCACTGTGAAGCAGAGGTGGTCTCTGGGGAACAACTCAGAATGATCCTAGCTTGGTCTTAGCTCAGGACTTAGCTCAGAGTGTGGTATATCTTTGATCAGGAAGCTGTGAGCGTCGATGGTTGAACACTACCCAGTCCTTACCTTCTGATTGCATCAGGCCCTGGTAAGCGCCATCACAGTGGCATTTGCCTACCTTGAACTTGCCACTGCCTGCCAGGCGCTTGACTGATCTGTCACCTCCCTATGTCCTCATAGAGCTCGAGGGCAAGAATTTATGGTGGAGATGTCATGAGCTCTTCCTGTTCAGACAGCAGACAGGCCGCATTGAATTCAAGCTGTGAACTATTTATCACAGTGCTGCAAGCGTCCAAGCAAGGTCCCTTAATTTTTGAAGGTCCAGACGATATTATGCAATTGACAACATGAACACAAAAATACTTCTGCACTTTACTAAAGCTACTATTAAGCTGCCTGATGTTTTCATCATAATATTTACTTCTTTGTAAATACGCTAAATTCTCCAATCCCAATTCAAAACAGAGACATCAGAGAATGCAAATAGGGAGATGACATAGCTGTTTAAAGATTATGTAAAATGTTTTTTACTAGCATAAATATTTGATTGTAAAACTCTGCCTGTTGTGTTTACCGAGCGGGGATGCGCAGTGGGTGCAGGGAGCTGCCGCAGCCGGGCACGGTGGTGGAGGCTGCCCTGTGTCCCTGCCCGGCCCTTCCCACACGGTCCAGGCTGCGGGGGCAGCGGGTGCACTGACAGCCGTCCCCGACTCGCAGGCTGTGGGCAGTGGGTAGAGCGGGGAGCTCACTCCTGACATACCGACCAGTCCTTTGGCAGCGGTGGCTGCAGCCACTCCATCATCTGCAGGAGTCGAGGGCAGGGTAGATCAGAGGGGGTGAAGGAAGAGTTAAAGGCTCAAAGTCTCAGCCTGGTTTGAGGCCGGGGGGGTCAGCGGGAGGGGTGACACTCTCGATGGGGATGCTGGCTTGAGCACAGCTTTCAGGTCAAGCGGGCTGCACTGGCAGGAGTTCAAGGTACTCGGGGACCTCCTCTGTCCATGCAGAGCAGGGCGAAGGGCCAGGCTAGACATAGCCCATGTTTTCCAGAGGCAGCAGTGGTCTGGTCTGTGGATGGAGGATGCCAAGAGCTGCCTCCTGACTCATGATCGTGGGGGGACACCAAGATCAGGGGGCTGCCCTTGGAGCGGGGTCAGGCCCAGCAGCACCGTGTGTCCTGAGCATGCCCCTGGTACGGTCCCAGGGGCGGTGGAGGGTCTTGTCCCCCATGTCCTGGTGGGGAGGAGGACTGGGGACAGGCTTTGCTGATTCCCTGAGGGCATAACTGAGGGAGTTGTATGCTGAGAGGGACAGTGCATTTCTGTGTTTCACAGCCGGGGCAGGCGAATTTCTATTTTAATCCACTGGAGATGACGTTCTGGGGATGGTTTACCAATGGAGCTGGGTAGGGACAGCAGACTCTGGTGACCTGCTGCCCTCAGGGGACTTCTCTAGCACCCACGGCTGCTCTGATGTCTTGGCCACAAGCGGGGTGCTTGCAGGTGCTGAGCTCCCCTTGCAGCAGTGCCTGGGGAAAGCCTCAAATGCTGCACCTCAGGAAAGCAGTGACTTCCTCCCTCCATCCCACAAGTGCCTCGTGCACGGTGCAAACCAAGTCCATGGTTGGCTCCCCATGTCCTTCCTCCTGCATCCCTCAAGCTTTTCCTCCTTCTCCCCCACCCTTTAGCAGCCAGCCGCACAGGTCACCCCAGGAAAGACTCCACGCACACCTTCACATCCCCGGACCATGCTGTAGATACGCTGTACATGCTGTCTGGGCTGCAGGTTGACTGCCGATGACACAAACCTGGGGCGGGGTGGCTGACACACTGGAAGGCTGTGCTGCCATACAGAGAGACCTGGACAGGCTGGAGAGTTGGGCAAAGAACCTTTTGGAATTTAAAAAGGGCAAGTGTAGGGTGCTGCACCTGGGGAGGAATAACCCCATGCACCAGGACAGGTTGGGGGCTGACCTGCTGGAGAGCAGCTCGGTGGAAAGAGACCTGGGAGTCCTGGTGGACAACAGGATGACCATGAACCAGCAATGTGCCCTTGTGGCCAAGAAGGCCAATGGCATCCTGGGGTGCATCAAGAAGAGTGTGGCCAGCAGGTCAAAGGAGGTCATCCTCCCCCTCTACTCTGCCCTGGGGAGGCCACATCTGGAGTGCTGTGTCCAGTTCTGGGCTCCCCAGCTCGAGAAGGACAGGGAACTGCTGGAGAGGGGACAGCAAAGGGCTACCAAGATGATAAGGGGACTGGAACACCTCTCTTACGAAGAAAGGCTGAGGGATTTGGGTCTTCAGTCTGGAAAAAGGACGACTGAGGGGGGATCTTATCAATGCTTCTAAATACTTAGAGGGTGGGTGTCAGGAGGATGGGGCCAGGCTCTTTTCAGTGGTGCCCAGGGACAGGACAAGAGGTAACGGGCACAAACTTGAGCATGGGAAGTTCCATCTCAACATGAGGAGGAACTTCTTTCCTGTGAGGGTGGCAGAGCACTGGCACAGGCTGCCCAGAGAGGTGGTGGAGTCTCCATCTCCGGAGACATTCCAAACCCGCCTGGATGCGTTCTTGTGCCACCTGCTCTGGGTGACCCTGCTCTGGCAGGGGGTTGGACTGGGTGATCTCCAGAGGTCCCTGCCAACCCTATTATTCTATGATTCCTGAAAGGATGTCATGGTGAACGAGACAGGTGCTGCCTGGCTGCTCCAAGCTCAGGTGGCTTGGTGGCTGGCTGGAAATGAGGGAGCAAAGCAATGGCAGTGCCAGCATCACCTGCAGAGCCCCCAGTTGACACGCTTTGCTGACCTGTGTCCCACCCTCACCCTCTGCTTGCTGTTTTCAGAGAGGTAGTCAGCAGCATGCAGGTGGCCGGAGAGACTGCACAAGTCCCACTAGTCCATGGGAGTGACTCGGTAGCCAAGCAGAGCAGAAACCATCAAGCTGACAGACCCAAGGAGGACGTGCCTGAGCTGGGCAGTGCACCCCGGGCCCCGGCTGCACGGTGTCCTGGCTTCTGTTCCCTTTGCAGTGGGACTTTGGGCAAGTCACGTCACCTTTCGGTTTCCTTATCACTAAACGGCGGTAATGAGGCTAACCCCTTCCTAAAGCTCTTGGAAATCTCCCACCGAGCAGGGCCAGATAAGAGCTGTATTGTTGTAAGCCCTGCAGCAGCTCCAAAGCTTGAGGTTTCACTACAAAGCAGCCTACCCAGCCCTACCTCTGCTCCGACGATGCAGGAGAGCAGCAACGAATTGAACATTTCCATCCACATCCCTCCCTCCTGCCCACTAAACTATCTCGACACAGCCACTTGTTTTGTGGTTCAGCCCTAAATAAGGACCGTGTTTTTGGGGAGGGGGTGTGAGAGGCACTACCGAGCAATATGAAGCAGAGCTGGGCCTGGGTTAGTGGCGAGCAGAGCTAAAGCCCCAGATATACATCGGATGGGCTGGGAGCATTATGTATTTCTGGAATGCCTTCTGGTCTTTATTAAAATGAAACCACAGCCAGCCTAAGAGAGCTCATCGCCCAGGCACGGGGCCAAGTATAAGTTACTTCTACAAATATTTATTTAACCATATCAATGACAAACTCTTTTGTATAAATGTTTTTATTTAATCATAATTTACCAATTATTTTAAATCAATTGTTTGCCTGGTTTCTAAACACTAATCAAGAGGCTTGCATTAGCATTACTCAGGCGGATTAGATGCATTATTTCACTGAAGCTTGTGCCATTGCTTGCCTGCCTTGGCCATGGAAGAGGGTGCAGATGGATCCCAAATTTCTCTCAAACTGTCAGATTCCTGGAGGACCATGCCTGCGGCATTGCCAGCCCTCCCCACCCAGGTGACCTCTGGGCTCAGAGGAGTTCCTCAGGCACTGGGACACGCAGACCCTGAACCCACCTGAGCCTCTCGGAACAGGACTTTCCTCTGGTCTCCTTGGCTAACGCTCCTTGTCCTCATGGAGATGCCGGCCCCATCACAGGTGCTTCAGATGCCCTGCCCTGCCACTGCTCACCCCTCACGCCTGAGCCTGGACCTCTCACTGGTGTAGGGGAGGTTACTCAGTGTCCCCTAGGGACATACTCAGTATGCCCAGAGTATCTGGCAGGAATACGTCCGTGTGGCCATGGTGGTTTGGGGCAGAACAGGAACCCGTGGAGGATAGTGTTTGTCTCTGGTGTCCAGCACCCTGCTCCCCAGCACCCCTCTGAGCTCCCTCACCTCCTCAGGAGTGTCCTGGAAGGCCTCCAGCTCCCAGGTACCATTTACCCCAGCTCCCTCACACATGGACCTTCTCCAGCGCAATTCTCCCACCTCTGCTCCCGAGCTTAGACAATGCTTAAAAACAGAGAATCTCTGACTTCTGCAGAGCTTTGTCTCCTCCAAAGCACTGGGAGATGTGGCGAGGGCACGGTCTGCACCCAGCAGAGCTGCTGGGGAGATGGACGCTGCTGGGGTTCCTGCAGCCGGCCACTGTGGCATCTGGCTGGCCCACCTTCGGGGAGCAGCTGGTCCTGCACCGCTGCAGGGACCCAAGGCAAGAGCAGGAATCTGCTCCTTGCGATCTGCCTGCGTTGTTTATTTATATGATTTCAGGCTGCTACTGTCTTGCACCTTGGCCGGCGGCTCCGCAGTGCCTGGTGTAAGCGCCGGGGCTGCGGGGAGTTCTCGGTTTGTGCACGTTCATCGTCTGCGGCGTGTGAGCTGCCACCTTCCCGCGAGCACCGATTCCCCGCAGCCCTCCCCGGGGCAGCTCTCGCCCTGCTGCACAAATCGCCCCCCCCCACCTTTCACTTGGGGCATCTGAGACGCCTTCCTGTGCCGGCAGCCGTTTAATCAGAAATGGGAGCTGTGTTGCCGTGAAGCCAGGGGGTGGTGGTTAATCCTGCTCACAGCAGCCTCCGCAAGCCCCCGCTTCAATCAGTTGAGGCTGCTCAAGCAGGAGAGAAAGCAGAGGCTTTGAAATTCTCCCAGACGGGGAGGGATACGGAGGTGCCAAGGTTGGCAAAACACAGATTTGGGGATGAATAACCTGAGCAAAGACTCTGTTACAGCGCTGCAGCAGAGACACAAAATTTCCAGAAAATTTCTTCCAAGATAATAAAACCCAAATGAATAAAAAGAGAAACTGCAGCAAGTTTGATGTAATCATGTGACTTACCTACTATTTTAATGATTATGAAAATAGAAATCAATGCTTGGTATAACCTTTTAACTTTTATGTATCGGTTTGTTTTTTTCTGAATGATGACAAATAGAGCCGCTCCTGGAGCCAGAGCAGCACTGTGCCTCAGAACTGGTAGCTGTGTGTCCCTGGAGTCCTACCTCTACAGTGAGAAAACATTAAAGCAATGGTAACTGGGAGCTTCCTGCTGTTGACTTGTAAACAAACAGGGAAGTTATTTGGAGAGGGGTTTGAAATGCTGTGTAAACATAGACCTAATGCTGTAATGCAATGAAGAGGAAACTCTTGGAAATAGAATCATTTCACACACTGCTCTAAAAAGAGTTTTCCTGTCCATTCTGAGGGAAAACGAACCAAAAGGAGGTGTCTCTCCTTGTTCTTTACAATATCTTATTTCTTACAAATCTGTTTTTAGACATTAACATTTTTTTTTTCCCCTTGAAAGTATTGAGGGATTTTTCAGAGTCTCACATCTCTGGATGAGAAGGAAGAGAGGCTGTGAGAACCCCACACCTGACCCAAGCTGGTGCGATTCCTCCCTGTGCTGGTGGGAGGTGGCAGAACTGGGACAAGCAGGGGCTGCCTTTAAGTCCCCCGCTCTGTTGCAAGTAGCAAGGCTGCTGTTCTGAGAGCGCCTCATTCATCCTTCCCAACTTGACTCTCTAAAAATTAGATGCAGAGTTCAGCTTTTAGGTGCCCTGCACAGGCAAAGGACAAAAGCAGGTGCTGGCAGAGGGTCATCTGCTCTGCTTATCTTCCACCCTGAGGTCAGACTGGGAGGAACTGGTCTTTGGACGAAACACTCTCTTTCCATCAAGGAGAGAGGAAGCTTAGATGACAGCTAAGACTAGATTCTAACTTTCAGATAACTGACGTGAGAGGAGATGAATCCCACCAGACGTGGCTGAGAGAAAAGGGCAGAGAGGGCAGCTGATCACTGGGCAGCACGGAAAGACGAGTGTGGAGGGAATGGACTTGTGGGGGCCAGCGAGATTCCTGGTGAAGTGAGAGCAGCGCAGCGGCGTGGTAGGAAAAGCGCAGATCTGAATTCCTGGGGGACAGAGACGCAAGCAGTACTGAATAGTGATACTAGAAAGCATTCACCATGGGCCAGGACTACCTGGTAGGGCAAAGAAACTTAAGCACCTGGGCTGAACACTGGAGCCCTGCCCTCACCTTCTTCTCTCCAGTCCTCTTCCAAAACCCTTCAGATGTGGAGGTCTTGCCAACTTGTACCCCATTAGCTGGGACAAGATGGCAAATAGAATGTTTTTATGGCTGTGTGAGGGATGGATTCCTGGTTGTGGTTCAGCCTGATCGTATCACTGTCAGAAGCATTTACTGTTTACTGTACAATTACAACCTAAATTGTGCTGTCTAATGTCAGTTCTCTTTGTGGGCCTGGCACAGAGAGGACAACACTGGGGGTCTTCATGTGGCAATGGGATGGTGGAAGGGGATGTGAGCTTGGTGAATAGATAGCAGGTCATTGAAAACAGACCAAAGTGCCTAACTCTATCTCAAATGTCGCTCTTGTCCTGTGTGGTGCAGTGGGCCCAGCACGTCTCTGTCAGTCTGGCCTGTGTGCCAGAGGTCAGTGGGATGGTGAGGCTCTGCTGGAGTGTGTGCCAGCTGTACAGCAAACCTGGAGTGTCCTGTACCACATGAGATGCCGTCAGTCTGTCTAATGAATCTGGGTCTCCTTGCAAAAGGCCTCGGAAAGTGATCCCAGGTGTTCTTCGCATGGGATAATACTAATAACACGTGTTGGGGCTGTTCACATCCAAGGTATGACAAGCCTTTGTACAACACATCCAGGTACAGTCAGAGGGCTCCTACAGGGAAATGTCACAGACTGCAAGATGTGACACTTTTTTCTTGACTAAACTCACCAGCAAAATAATGTGAAGATCACTGAGGACAGTGAGGTTCTTGGTCCACTGCAACATCTAAGTCTGTTCAGTGATGACGACCACAGGACCAGATGGTCCAAAGGGACAAAAGAGTTTGAAGCCACAGTGAGAAAAAGAAACTGCCTGACAATGATCTGCAGGACAGACAAAATCAAGTGAAAATGTCTTTTCCATGAAATATCAAAGTACTTGTTCAGGCCAGGGAGAACTGTAGAAAAGTGACTGTGCTGTAGGACATTTATTCTGACTTATTCTGCCTGAAGAGTGGGCCTCACGTCACGCAGCTTCAGACCTCTGATCCCAAACTGGTCATCCAGGCACATCTGGAAATGTTAAATGTACTGGGGAGCAAGGAAGGATTTCTGGGTTCTGTATTCATTTCAGGCTGAGTATTTACGTAGGATACTTTTCTTATCTTCTCTAACTATTTATAGTTTTGTTTGTATGTTTGGGACCTGGACGTATCCCACTGTGCTTCAATAAATATGAAATATATTTGTTGACAAAAAGAAATGTCGTCTGCTATTAATGAAAAGAAGGTAATCATGGTATTGAGTTACTTGTATAGTTAATACTTTAGTGAATGCTCTCTGAGCAGACGTTGACTCATATACATTAATTCTTACTTTTTATTTCTTTAAAAAAAAAGAAAATTTATGAATTAGGTGTTTTGGTTCGAAGGTTATCCATACTATGAAAACTAGGAATAAACCAGACAAAATAGATCTTCCTTTCAAAAGCTTGAACATTGTCACTTACACTCCCCACCACACAGATCAGTACAGATGTAAAATGACTTCCAAACACCTGCCATCAATGGCATTGCTTGTGATGGAGCAGGAAGGTGGTGGGGTACAAGAACGGGCCGTCCGGCGGATCAGACCAGCCGTGCGGTTCCCGCCCAGAGCCTCAGGCGTTAAACCCCGAACAAGCAACTTGCCACCGAGCTGGGGACCAGCAGCCCCCGACCCCACAACAGGTAACTCAGCACAGCAGGGACAGAGGGGCGGTGGTGAGCCAGGGAAGCACGGTAAAAGCAAAAAATTACAGCAGGAAGAAGAAATCACATATTTTGTGAGGAAAGGTTTTTCATTTTTATGTAAGGAAGGGGATTCTGCAGGCGATTTTTCTTTCAGCTGAGCACAGGTAATTTCATCAGGCTGCCGGGCAGGGTGATTTAAATGCTTCCTTCCTAGCCTCTTTTAATAAAACTGTCTCTGAGCACGTCCAGTTTCTTGAGACAAAAGCTACGGAGGGAGCTTCGCAGAGTCGTTGGATTAGTGTAAAATGAGATTTACTGTATTCCCTGCAAGTGGCAGCTGGGGTGCTTCATAGCCAATCGGGGGCGGCAGGGACAGCCCAAAAGCCTGTCTCCCGGGGTGGCTAATGGTCCAGAGCTCGGCGGTGTGGGGTGAGGGAAAGCAAAGGTGTGCTCAGCCCCTACCCCATCACACTCGGAGGGATGAGCTCGTGAGCTCCGGTACCTGGCCCTGCTGGAAATGAAAACAGACAGGCTCTGCTCCTTCAACATGCCTTAAATATTCTGAAAATGAAAGGAGGCAGGTTAGTTTGATTTCATTTACTCTGAGATTTTATTTTAATGTAGGCTTGATAACTAAATGGAAAACAAATGTGGTGCATTAAAGGGAGGTGGCCCAGCCCAGCGGCGGGAACAGGACCGGTGCAGGAACATTTTTCTAAAAGATCCCTTCTGGAATGTTATTTTGAACTCTTCAAAACGGCAAAGGTTTTTAGACACTGTATGTTTTATTAAGTGTCCCTTGGGAGCGCTGGGTTTAAAATTAGTCAAACTCTTTCACTTTTTTAAACCCTTCCCTAAAATAGTTGATATAAAATTTGGTGGGAATTCTGCTGAGAGCTTAAATTGGCTGAAACAGACGACCTAATGGAAATGACATTTGGGGAAAAAATGTAAAAAACCTGGTTTTCTTTCTGGCTTCCAATGACATAATCAGGACACGGCAGGACTGCCTGCTCCTCCGAGTGCGGCCCTGACCCTGGGGCCCTGGTCACCAGTTTCCCTCGTATGGGAGAAGGAGGGAAGCAGCTGGGAGAGAGCTAAGAGAGGGAGATGACTGCTCTGGTACGGCACTGCTCATCCTACTCGTTTGTATTCCTCTGTGGGCTGACGTTCATCAACCTTGGAGTGCATAACCTGGTAAGTATGCCAGCAAACATCCACATCTCTGCCTAGAGGTGTGTGGTAGAGCTGTTGCTCTCCAATGGGACACCTGGCTGGTTTTCATAGAATCATAGAATCTTCATGGTTGGAAAGGACCTTTGAGATCAACAAGTCCGACCGTACACACACAAAAAAACCCCCTACAATCTCTGCAACTAGAGCATGCCTTGAAGTGCCAGATCTACACGTTTCTTAAATACCTCTAGGGATGGCAACTCAACCACCTCCCTGGGCAGGCTGTTCCAGTGCCTGAGCACTCTTTCAGTAGAATAATTCTTCCTAATACCTAATCGAAACCTCCCCTGCTGCAACTTCAAACTATTTCCTCTGGTCCTGTCATTATTCACTTGGGAGTAGAGGCCAACATCCACCTCTCTACACCCTCCTTTCAGGTAGCTGTAGAGGGCAATGAGGTCTCCCCTCAGCCTCCTCTCCTCCAAACTGAACATGCCCAGTTCCCTCAGCCTCTCCTCAGATGACTTGGTCTCCAGACCCCTCACCAGCTCGGTAGCTCTCCTCTGGACACGCTCCAGCACTTCAATGTCCCTCTTGTACAGAGGGGCCCAGAACTGAACACAGCACTCGAGGTGAGGCCTCACCAGCGCCGAGTACAGAGGCACAATGACTTCCCTGCTCCTGCTGGCCATGCTATTCCTGATACAAGCCAGAATGCTGTTGGCCTTCTTGGCCCCCTGGGCACACTGCTGGCTCATGTTAAGCTGGCTGTGCACCAGCACCCCCAGGTCCTCTTCTGCTGGGCAGCTTTCTAGCCACTCTTCCCCAAGCCTGTAGCGTTGCTTGGGGTTGTTGTGACCGAAATGCAGGACCAAGCACTTGGCCTTATTAAACCTCATACAATTGGCCTTGGCCCATCGATCCAGCCTGTCCAGGTCCCTCTGTAGAGCCTTCCTACCCTCAAACAGATCAACACTCCCACCTGGTTTGGTGTCATCTGTGAACTTACTGAGGGCACACTCAATCCCCTCATCCAGATAATTGGTAAAGATATTAAACAAAACTGGCCCCAAAACTGAGCCCGGAGGGACACCACTGGTGACCGGCTGCCAGGAAGATTTCACCCCATTAGTCACAACTCTCTGGGCATGGCCATCCAGACAGTTTTTTACCCAGTGAAGAGTACACTTGTCTATGCCATGATTCGCCAGCTTCTCCAGGAGAATGCTGTGGGGGACAGTGTCAAAGGCCTTACCAAAGTCCAGATAGATAATGTCTACAGCCTTCACGGCGTCCAGAAAGCGGGTCACATGGTCATGCTTAGGAAAGGAGGGACAGACAGGTTTTGGCCTTAAAGGAAACATGGGAGAGTTCTCCTGGTGACACCCAGAGTGATTCTGCATGGAGAATCCCCCCCAACCCAGGGGGACCTGGCTCATTTTCCAGGTGGTCATATCACTGCAGGTGACCAGCATCTTCGTGACAGCACACATCATGGTCCCAAGGGACCTGCTTCTGGACGAGACTGTGTCACCCTGCCCTCACCTGGGTCCAATGGAGGGAGACACTTCCTCTGAATGCTCTCTTCACCATGGGTGTCAGATGTGCTGATTACTATGGGCAGTTCGGGCCTCTGCTCTGTGCCCTGGTCCTGTTGTTCTCCATGGGATGTGAGGAAGGCTTGTGCTGGCAGTACACACCACTCCTCCATGCACTCCTCACCCGTGAGCTGTGATGGCTCAAAACATGGCCCAGAAACACATCTGGAACCTTCCCCAACCCAGTAGCTTATTTACTTGAGGCATTTTGTCACTTGGGGAGATAAAGCCGCCTTCACACACCTCAGGTTCCTCTCAGCGCAGCTGGGAGATAAGGGCTGAGGGACACTGGCTCCTACTTGCTGTGAACCTCAGAGGATTTTGAGGAGAGGCCTCTTTGGGAAGCCACCTCTGCTATCGCTTTGACAGGTGTCAGCTGTGCTTCGAGCAGCCAGCCGCGGACAGAGATTAGCCAAATGCGTCTCCTGCCCTGAGTGCTCAGGGTCTGCAGGCATTGTTTTAAAACACAGAATGGGAAAGGATTTTGAGCTGAGATAGTGGGCTTTATTCAAAAATAGTCTGACCTAAGGACCTCACTATCAGCAGCCCCAGCAGCCATCACAGATGGGGTCCTTTCTGAGAGGGGTCTAGTTGATAACAAGGAGGAGGGGCTGTTCTCCCATCACAGACCCCAGTTTATTGTCTGGTGTTCAGGGTATGAGAATGTCCTTTGCATTCTGCTTTCTGATCCCCAAGGTGTGCCAGAGACACAGACGCATCAGAGCAGCTGTTTGGGAAAGTGGCAATCCCTTTGGAGAAATAAAGTTGGGTGAGCTCTTGCACGTATGTTGCTGAAAAGACACCTGATTTGGGGAATATCCACAGGCCTCTGGAAGTTATATCAGACAGAGAAACAAACGCTTCCATTGCACAAACACAGCCATGAAAGTTAGCTCTGCCCTGAAGCCTCCTACCTGCTCCTACATGTGTGGGAGCATGGCCTGTGAGCAGCGGAGTTCAAAGGCTGTAGGATACAGCTGTGGGCAGAAGGGAAGAGAGGTATCAGCATGTGGAGAGCAGGTTCTTACAACGATGGGGAAGGCTCCCATGGAGAAAGCAAGGACTACTTAAGGGGAGACCAAGAAGTAGCCAAGAACGCAACATGCTGATTGCAGATGTGTAGGGCGACCAGTTTCTGAGGGTGGTGGGTACACATCAAGTTGGAGAAACTAATTTAGGAGACAGAGCACTGGTTGGCACCGATGCTCAGGGAACCTGCCTTTGTCACCCACCAGCTCAGGGAAGTCCCTCTCCAGCAAGTCACTTCTTGGCCCACTTCCCTTCCCACACGGGGTTTACTGAGATGCTAAATTCCTCTGGATAGGGGGTGTCCCTTGTCATGGTCTGTACAGCTCACATCCAAATGCTTCGTATTCTTGTTACCTCATTGTAGATGGCATTTTTTTCTGGAATTTGTGCACTGTTACCCTGCCAGTCAGATTGCCTGAAGCACTCTGCAGCTTTCCACAGGCTTTTTCTTGCCAGCTATGCCCAATCTATAGGTCATAGTGCACAGCCAGGCACAGGAGAGGCACGTATTCTGAGCAGGACATATGTATCCATGGTATGCGTCTGTTGTGGGGCCCATTCTGGTAGCACTGAAAATTGGCATTCCTCATGGTACCCACATTTTCATGCCAAGCTAAACTTTCTTGTCCTTTTCAGAGATATTTATAGATGGGAATCTTGACAAGAATGAGTTTCTGTTTTGGAAGGAATAGTTTTGCTTATTACTAACTCTGATTTGAGTGTGTGTGCTCAAAGGTGCAAGCAAGTGACAAAAATGTCACCTAAAAAATGTGATAAGTGAATCCCTGGGGAGAATGATGATGAAAAATGGGACAGTATTTACTAAAAAAACTTGACACAAGCAAACTGTTCTGGATGGTGCGTGGGGCCAAGGAAAAAGGCCAGGCGCTGCCAGCTGCGTTGCGCTGGTGTGTGCTGCGAGCAAACAGAACCGCGCTCACAAGGGAAACCTTACTTCCACGCTGCAGACTGCTCATACCTCACTGGAGCAGTATGTGCTTATTTCCAGTGTTTTCCAGAAAGGAATTGTTTTTTTTTCCAGAGGAAAACTATTGGCTAAGAAGATTATATAAAGTTGTCCTCAATTAGAGTCACTAATGTCTCTGAAAGGCAAACACATCTGAGCTGTTGTGGGAGGACGGGTTGACTGGGGGGACAAGCCATTCCAGCTTGGAAAAAGCACTATCTCTCAACAGATTTACTGGAGGGTTTTCACCATTACCATAGTGACGAAGGGGACAACCAGTAGACATGATGGGAATGACGGTAGGTGCATTCCTGGCAGTAGCTAATTCTGGGAACACAAGATGGCAGGCATGTCCCACAACCCCTCCCCTTGCCGGCTGCCTGCCTCAGTCCCAACTCCATGTCCTGGATGGCCACCCCCTTTGACTTTCCTTTCTCCAGATCCTAAATACACCCATGCACTTCTACCTCCCGGTGCCTACAGTCTCCCATCCTGCATGCTAGAGTTGGAATATACTGTTAAGTCTCTGCAGAGAGAGGTTGTCCTCCAGAAGGCAGTTCCATGGCATTATAAAAAGTAGCAGTAAGATCTGACGAAAAGCAGTGCAGAACTGTTGAAACGATCTGAACGGTACGCAAAGCTCTGCTTGATTCTCTGCTTGTTGGTGAATACAATCACTGCCCTCAGCAAGCAGAGAAGGCATCGCCACTGTTGGGTTGCTGTGGTGGACAGTTCCCATCCCTTCTTGGCTGTGCACCAAATGACCAAGAAAAGATCTGTTACTACAGCCTCGGAGAAAAGAAAGAAACTTGGTTTTGTCTGCTTGTGAAAGTGCCTGCATCTTGATATGAGCTGCAGTTGAGAGGAATTCAAGGAACTTGCCCCTCCCCAGGAAAAAAATAAAAGAAAACTAATTGCCTCAATGTGTTTTGACTGCAGATTGTATATGGAGCAAGTAAATAAAGAATAATGCAACACAAATAGTGCAGAAATGAGTGAGATGTGTGGAACAATGTTTAGAAGCCCAACAGAAAGAATGGACGCTTCAATCACCCATGTTTTACCTCTCAGATATCAAGCACAGACTGGCAGCCCCCAGGTGTCAAAAACCTCTCCTCATGAGGTGCAATGCAGGGCTGCACCTACAAAGTAGAGCTTCAGCATGGATAAGAGACTGTTTTTGGGGAATCTTGCTCAGAGCAGGGCACTTCTCATACCCCTCCGGAATTAATGAGAAGCTGCTATAGTACAAGCATGGCAAGCAATGTTTTCTCACCTTCCTTCCAGGTAGACTAGAGCCAACTTTTCCGTAGTTTTGCTACTGCCTGGTTAGCTGAACCAGCTGCCTCATGCCTGTGGTTAACCTCTTGAGTATTTGCCCAGAGAAGATAATACAGGTTCTCACCTTCAACCATTTCCATTCATTCTTCTCCCTTTGACATTTTCCTCTGGCCTAACATAAAACTTTGTGACATCATTAAATACCTCAAGGACCGTGGAAAGATCTATGAAAACCATTTACACTATCCCTGTTGACCTTTCTACTTGGTTTTAGCTAAAATTGCATGTTTATGATTTTGCTCAGCATCTTATAGCTTTTAGCACAAGAAGACCATGGTCCATAGCAGGTGCCACCTCACATTATTTAGGTACGCAGTAACAGTATCTCCAAGGCCCTTGACACAGTCTGAGAACAGCCGTCTCCTGGCAGCAGTCTCCTCCTGCTTGGAGGCGACAGCCTTGCTAAGAATGATGCTGTTCCTTAGAGACAATGTCAAATTTGGCCCTGCATGACCTTGCCCTGTAGTCACACACATTTGTCATCTCCTACACTGCTGCTGTTGCTTCCAGTGCAGGGCGACTACTCTGTGCAGCCATTGCACTATTCGCTTTTGCCCCAGCAGTAACGAGACAAGTATGAAACAAGAATCACCTGCTCTTGCAGATACAGTATCTTTGGAAAATCTCCCTGAGAGAAGGAGTGGACTGGGCTTTCCCTGTTTTTGAGGAAAAACTTCTTTACGGTGAGGGTGACAGAGCACTGGAACAGGCTGCCCAGGGAGGCTGTGGAGTCCCCTTCTCTGGAGACTTTCAAGACCCGTCTGGATGCAGTCCTGAGTAATGTGCTCTGGGCAATCCTGCTTTGGCGGGGGAGTTGGACTAGATGATCTCTGGAGGTCCCTTCCAACTCTGAAATTCCTTGATTCCATGATTCCGTGATTCCATGATTCCAATACCCACTCTGGCAGGACAGCAAAAGGCAGTCAGCATGGGGTGCCTACCTGCATTTTACAATACCTGCCTGCACCACAGGTACCATTGACCCAAGTCGAGCACCAGTGAACCTCCCAGATCTCTAAGCACTGGATGGTGGTGGTGATGACTGACCAGGCTGCTGGACTGGGGCCATCAGCTCCAGGCCAGTGGCTGGGGCTGAGCTGGGGCTATGCTCAATTGTGTACTTCTGTATCTCTCATCTTTTGCATCTCTGCTCCAGACTGCTGTAGAAAGGCCCTTAATAACACAGTTCAACCATGTTCCCACTGCAGTGCTGTGGACCCCAGTGCTTTCCAGCAGGAACATGACACAAAGACAGACACAGCCCGATCTAGCAGTCACACAGTCATTTCCCAGCATCTGGCACGTACTGCACTACCTGGTGCCCAGGAAAGGGGTAAGCACCCCTCGTCCGTACAATGCATCCCTACGATAAACCTGCATGTGCACCTTGCATGTGACCGCACTTGTCACCTACTACAGAAAAGGAGGATCAGGAGCACTGGGTCCATCTGAGGTGGGGATGTGGCAGCATATTGCTCCCAGCTCACTGGTCCTGGTGCTGTGCACTGGAATCTGGGCTGGCACGTCGAGGGACATCTCCTGGTGCATTCTTGTCACCCTAAGTGCAGCCTGCTCCGCTAGCCATCCGTGCTGCTATGAAAATGTTGGTAATTTGTCTTTAGCGAACCTGGATCCCTGCAGATCAGCGCCCCAGCAGTGCTGTTAACAACTTCTGAGGTCAGCAATGGGGATGCACTGAAAATTAATTCAGACCTCTGAAGCACACAGTTCCCCAGGCCACATAAATAGGCATATGATTACAGCCTGAACTGGTGAATTTAGAATCCTTTTTCCCAATTTCACCACTAGTTATGTCGTTCTTGGTCTACATATCCCACTCTATTTCCAGTGACTGCAACAAGCAAAGCAAGTTTAAGTCTACAGCCAATGTGATGGGGTTGGGAGCCCTCCGGAGCTTTGAAACAGAGCTACCAAGCTTCCCTTTTCTTCATTAGTACCCCATAAAGACAAAGGGCCTTTAAATACAACATTATTTCAAATATAGCCCAGGAAGTTCAATGTGAGACAGAGTGAAAAGCAGCAGGCTTTGCAAAATAGATACTCTTGACTCACTGTGCCCTCACTGGGAGATCTCTTTTTCAGATCTTCTCTCCAAAAGGAAAGCCTTTACATGGGAGAAGAAAACAGGAAGGGATGTTCAAGCTCAGATGAGGATGGACACTGTTCCTCTGAAGTCTCCGCTTCATGTCTCTCCTCTTTCATCTCTGGGGAAAGGGTTGGACATCTCAGACAATAGACACAGGAAAGACGTAGTTGAAGCAATCCTCTGGGGAAAACCAGTCCTGGAAGAGGGAGGCCAAGATGCCAGCTTCCCAAGCAAGCTAAAACACAGTGGCAGCTCTGGAATGCATTTCTTATTATAATCCTAATCATGGCTTTTATTGGTCTGTATTTTTGTAGCTAGTTCTAATATCACAAATATTTGCATTTCCCCGATTTTCTTAGATCTGCGTCACATTCTCAGCTGCCATTTGCTCACAATGCCCACTCAGCTGAGTGGGGAACCACACAGATCAGTCCTGCGACCCCTTGGAGAACCTGTGCCAGACATGCGGTGGGGAGCCCCGTGGGGCAGGACCCATCTTCAGCCCCTTCTGCAGAGGCCCATCTGGACATCATCCTCTTTACCGATGTACACTGGCAGCAGGAAAGACTGGGGCAAGGGGCAGGTCTTGACTCTGTCCTTCAAACATAGCTGGGCTCCAGGCTCTTGGCTGTGAGCCTTCTCCTGCACTGAGATGGGCCAGCGTCCTCTTGTGGAGAATCAAAGGTCCACGGGACCGTCCCTCCTACCAGGCCAGTGAGACACTTGCAGGAATGAGGAGATTGAATCCCCTTTGGGGCTGATTTGACACCAGAACCTAGCACTGTTCTGCTACAAATTCTTCCCTTGAGTTTCCAAGATGGGATGCTCACCCAGCTCTGTCAAGAGTTCTACCCCTCAGCATGAACCCATCAGGGGTTGGGAATCGCCTGCCTGAGTGCCCCCCCAGCACTACTTAGGATATAAAACCTGCCCTGAGTCCTTCTGGCAAGTGAAACGTGCCTTGGCATACACCGCAGGCAGAGCTTGCAAGGCACAGATCCCTCAAGCAGGGTTTAGGCTGTGGGAAGCGGCAGTGGGAACCCCGTCATCCTGGAGCACAAAGCGAAAACGGTGCGGTGCCTCGGAGGGGGGACACGGCCGCTCCTCCAGCCTCCCTCACTGGTTTGTGTCCCAGTTGCACCCTCTGTGCAGCAGCTGCCGGGAACATCCCGCACTGACAGAGAAGCCCAGACCCTCCTGCTACCAGGGGATTTTCCTCGGCAGCATCCCGATGGCGCTGGGAGGTGCAGCTGTCAGTGATTTGCATGTGCAGTGATTTGCAGTGATTCGCAATGCAGACAGCCTTGTGGACAGGCAGAGGAGGTGGCTGCCTTGGGCTGTGAATGAGCCCAGCAGAGCCCTGCACCAGGACTAGGAGATAAACCGTGGCAGGTGTCTCTTTCAGCCAAAAGTCACGACTGCCAGATGTTGAGTGCCTGCTGGTGCCAGGCCACCAGGAGGGAGCTGGAGTCAGCGTGGCCAGTGGAGAGGTGAAGGGATTAACAGCTGCCAAGCATTTCTTTTCAAGGTTGCTGGGCTTCTCTTGCGATGTACGGGTGCTGGGGGGTACCGTCAGGCTGGGGGAGTAGTGACCCTGCAGCACTGCACCCACAGTGGGGCTCTTGTGGCAGTGGGGCTGAGACCAAGCAGATTTTCCCTGAGCTAATAAGCTCCTGGGTAGTGAACTCTTGACAGAGATGTGCCTGGGCTCCTTAGTGGGAGGCAGGGGGATCTGAAATCTTTCTTGTAGAATTATTATTCCAAATTCCCAGGCAGCCGAGGAGAGATGTGAAGCACTGAGCCATTCAGCCATGGGCTCTGCACTTACCTGCCCTCCTCACCCACAGCTTCTCACCCAAAGACTGCCTGGTTGGCCCAAACCCATCTGGAGGTCAAAGCACTTCTGAATGAGGAAATAGCCCCACTGGTGACAGCTGTGTGTGGTCAGAACCCCCATGCCGCTCTAGGAAGCTCCTGACATGTCTTTCCTGTCGCTGGATACACCGGCAGAGCTGCTTGAGGTTTCCTTGCCAGCCGGTGTCAGTCCCTGTTGCTGCGCTCCCTGGCAGCCTGACAACCACGCTCCCCAGCACGAGCAGAGCCCGTCCTGAAGAGGTTATGCAGCAGTTCCCAGGAACTCGCAAAGCACTTCCTTGGAAAGCCAGTGTGCCTGAGCCCGGTACTGCACTGCTTCCTCGCTACACGCGGAGAGGAGCTCTGCACCACGTCTGGTCTGGCAGCACAGATCTGCCTACCTGCCAGGCAGCCTCCCTGTCCCTCACCCACAGCAGCACTCATCGCCTGATTGAGACTGCCCGGCAGAGCCTGGCTCCCTGTCTCCCCTGCAAGGACTCAGAGAGCTGCAGCACGTACCAGCTCCTGTTTCCAGAATGCCTCTGGAGAGACAGACCAAGACGTTCTCAAATGGAGATGACAGGTGGTGAGAAGAGCAGGGTGCCTGGCACACACTTTGGGGTGCAGGTCACTGCCCCATGGCTTCACCTTCCTTCCACATCCTTTTTGCTGTCTCCAGGCAATGGGCAGAGTAACAAGATGTAAGGTACTGAGATAATTCTCCACTGCAGATGCTATTATAGCCCGTGGTCGTGGAGGCACTGCATTCCTCCTGTCCGCTGTGCACACCTGTGCCCAGCCAAGAGGTGGTTTGCAGAAGGGCTGAACGTGCTGTGAGAGAAGGGGCTGTGGCATTCAACAGACTTTGCGCAGGGCTGCTAGCCACAGTTCTTCCTTGCCCAGACAGAAGCCATGACCATGAATGCTTTACTACATCCCTGATTTCCACCTCTGCTTGGCAGCCTGGAGGAAGGAGGTGGAGAGGCAGAGTCAGAGGACCCGGACAGTCTGTAACCTGTACAGCGACATGAGTTGTGACGGCAGCAGTTGTCCAGTACAGAGCTCACGGCAAGGACCTGAAGGGACACTTCCTCCAAAGGAACACATGCAGGAGAGAGCACAAAGCCCACTAATAAAATAGGTCAAACTTTGGAGAGGACCTCATCCCCCAGTGCTCGGAGCAGTCTCTCAGTACCCCCCGGAGCCAGTCGCACAGTAAAGAACAGGAGCTTTGCCAAGATGTGTGCTGAGTGTGGTTTAACGTCCAGCTTGCTGGGATTTCTGGGAGTGCTGGGGTTCCTGGTGAGCACGTGCATGACAGCTCCACGCTGGGGCAAGTGTTTGCAAGGCAGAAGCATGCAAAGTCAATCCCATGTGAATATTCATCTGATACTTCTTACCAGAGTGTATTTTTGTGTCCCCTGTTTAAAAGCCATCCAGTTAGGGAGCAGAAACAATGGCAGATGATTTAAACTATCAGTCACACCATGTGAATGCTAACAAATAGCCAAGTCAAATGATAGTTGTTTAAACTCTTTGCTCATGAATAAGGGCACGTTGGCAGAGCCCTGGGGGACAAGCCTGATTTCTGGCTGTGGGGTCTCGGTGCTCCCCCTTGCCAAGTGGTTGTGTGAGGAGACTTGCTGGGTCTCACCAGGAAAGGGGGGTTAAAAGCTGCTCAGTATGAGAGAAGCTGTCATTATCCTGCGTTAATGTGCAACAAACACATCCTTCTTTCCCCCAACTCACATCTCAGCATGCTCCCGCCTCTGCTTTGGGTGCGTGATAGGAAGGATTTACTGAGTTCCCTTGTGGGTTGTGCTTGTCTCTCCCCTCCCCACCCCCCAGTTACTGAGCCCACTGCACATCCCTTTCTCTGTGCCTGGAAGAGGAGCTGGGATTCCCTGGGGCTGGGCATAGCTGGGCTGCCCAGGCAGGAACCGGGATGACCAGCTGCAGGAGATGTATGTGGCAGACATATGCTGTCTGCCCTAAAAAAGAGGGTTGTGGGACTGTGTGGTACAGGGATTGGGTTGGGGGTAACTTCTGAGAGAATGTTTGCTATTTTTGAGGCACAGAGATCTACAACATGAGCATCTAGCAAACCCTCTCTGTCTGCACGCACATGTTGTAGCAGTGCCTCTTCTCGGCACCCAGAAAATCCCAGTCTGCAAAAAAATGCGACTTCAATGTGTTCTGGGAGATGAAAGACTGAGCAAAACAAACAGACCATTCTGGAGAGAAGAGAAAATTTCAGAGGAAGGGCTGATAACCACCGCCTCTGCTTCAGCTCTGCTCAGCTCCTCTGCCCAGGCAGTGCCTGTGCACAAGGCAGATCGCACCTGACACGGGGAGCTTGTGCGAACGAGGAACCACCAAGCTGCAGTTCGCAGGACCTGACCCCACAGACAGCAGCATGCCTCTGTTCTCCAGTGAATCACCTCCGGTTTACAGCGATGTGATTTGTCTCCACTGTTCATAGGGAAGGCTGTTCCTGTATCTCACTCCTGACCTTCAGACCGTATTTCCTCATTTTTAGATTAAATTCATAACAACCAGTTTATACCCATTTGTTCTTTTGCCAGCAAAGATCTTTAGCTTAAAGAGCCAAGAACAGCTTTTCTTAATCCCTAGTATTTACCCCAGACTTAGTGGAGAGAGCAATGAATGTGGCTCTCCTGAAGCAGGCAACCAGAACTCCGTGCACCTTTCCAGGCATGGTGTCTCCAGGGCTCCCGGGCACCAGTTTCTCCCTGTCACTGGTGGGAGGAGCCATCCTGAGGCATCCAGGCATTGCATTTTCCTCTTCCACAGTGACATTACATTGGCGGGTTATGCTTGTCTTATGATGGACTTGTGCACTCCAATCTTTCCCATGACTTCCAGCTGCTGAACTCCAAGTCTGGAGCAGAAGCCCACTTCCTGAGGGCATGCTCCATGCTGGTATGTGGCAGCCAATTGCCAATACTCCAGGATGAACTAAAACCAAGATCAAATACCATTCATCTAATCGAAGATGTGATTTCTACAAAGCTCTCTCCTGTTATCACCACCACCACAGCAGCAACAGTAGTGATTAGAGTACCCAATGTTTGGTAAATTGTATTAATTATTGTTACTTAATTTCCTGTCTCTTTAATCAGGAGAATTGCAAGTAACAAACTTCTACCAAAACCAGTGAGGAATGTGTCTATGAAGGGGAAAAACAGCCTTACATTTCCACCACACCATGCTGACCAACCAACGTGCAATGGAACTCTGCTTTTGGCTGGAACTGGCTGGTGGCACCATTTAGTTTAACTGAAAAGAGCAGCCTAGCGTTTATCCAGAAATGCAGAAAGTCTCCTTGTGCCCTGGAAGGATTGCAGGTAAGCACCATTGGGGAACAATGCTTACGTTGGCCAACTTGTGCCTGCTCGCCTGAGGATCAGCTCTCAGTGTTGCCTGAACTCAGCAAAAGAGCTGCAGTATTGCAGCACAGCGACTGCTGAGACATTGTTGCTCTCCCTAAAATAATGTTTCAGAAATCACATGCTTTTTTAATTACGCATAGCTGACAAGGAACCATCAAGAGAGCCAGTGAAGTCCAGGGTACCTTTGACTTTGACTGCGTGGGGCAATGTCTCGCAGGGCATTCAGAGCTCCAGGAAGAAGCTAAGAGGGCCAAACCCTGCTGTGAGGCAGTCACCTGGTGGTGTGATGTGCCACTGGACCTGTGCAGAGGGGACCTGGAAGACTGTCACTAGTATATTTTATATGGTGCTTATTCTGTTAGGAAAAACAAGGATTTGGTCTAGCAAATTTAGGTTCCATTCTCCGCGTCTGCAAAATATCCAAAATCTGGAAAAAAAATTAAACCATGATGTTAACTTAAAAATTAAACCATGGTGTCAACTGCTGGAGAGGGTGCAGCATAGGGCTACTAAGATGATTAGGGGACTGGAACACCTCTCTTATGAGGAAAGGTTGAGGGAATTGGGTCTGTTTAGTCTGGAAAAGAGACGGCTGAGGGGTGATCTTATTAATGCATACAAATACTTAAAGGGTGGGTGTCAGGAGGACGGGGCCAGGCTCTTTTCAATGGTGCCTGGCAATAGGACAAGAGGTAACGGGCACAAACTTGAGTGTAGGAAGTTGCACATAAACATGAGGAGGAACTTCTTTACTTTGAGGGTGGCAGAGCACTGGAACAGGCTGCCCAGAGGGGTGGTGGAGTCTCCATCTCTGGAGACATTCCAAACCCGCCTGGACGCGTTCCTGTGCCACCTGCTCTGGGTGACCCTGCTCTGGCAAGGGGGGTTGGACTAGATGATCTCCAGAGGTCCCTTCCAACCCTGTGATTCTGTGATTCTGTTATCTGGCAATAACACAGAAAACTCACCACCTGAGAAGTCAAACCTCCTGTCACTGGCTGTTAAATAAACTGCAGCACACCTTGAAGTTTGGCATAAACCAGAGGTTGTACCGTGGCAAGTGGCAGAGAGCCTGTGGGGAAGCCGGGCAGGGAAAGGGAGCTGAGAGGCCACAAAAGGCTAATTGCTGCACTCAGAGGTTCACGTGCAGGTAGTGCGACCTCAGAGATTGTAAACTGTTTTTCTTCCTTTGGCCCCAGAAGAACTGTGTTGTTATATACCTGCTTTGACTGTATCCAAACTTTTCCCAAGGTATCCCTGAAAATCATCAAAACCCCACCCTGTTTTTTCCCTTCCTCTTCCCCCTGGGTGCTCCTGGGGTGGAGACTGAGGTGCTGAGACCTGCCAGGCTCTCGGGTGGGTGCTGGGGCTGAGCCTGCCCAGTGGTGAGACCTGACCACGGACGGCCATGTGACGGGACATAACACAGAGGATGCTGCTGGCAGGGTGAAGTGTTCTCTGGAACTGGCAGCAGGCTCACAAATGCCTCCCTGAGAGCTGTGGGGCTGGGGGGAGGAAGGGCTGGGGCTGGGAAGGTGAGGAAGGCAAACCCAGGTCGGAGTCAGTGCCAGCAGCTCCCCGACCCCAGCGGCAGAGCTCTGCCCTGGCACCCAGTGAGCCTCCAAGGAGACTCTCCAGCCTCTGCCAGATGCGAAGCATGTGACGGACCGTGGTGGACAGTCTGTGATGGGGCAGCAGCCTCTGTGCTGTGCATGGAGGTGATGGCTGCCCTTGCTTTTGATTACCCCCTCACAGCTGAGATGTTGGGCTGGCTGGAGGAGAAGCTGGCTCCGGCCCTGGTGCTCCCTCCTTCATGGACTCGGTCACAGCTGCCTCACATTCCCAAAATCTGCTGGTGATCCATGCCTTGACCTGAAGACCTGTGCTCCATGTTCTTACCAGCAAGAGAGAGCACAGCCTGGAACACAGCTCGAGTTAGGGAAGCCAGAGCCAGGCTGGCATCCCCCTTTGGAGGCTGCTTCTGAGGGTCTGCGCTCCCAGAGCAATCTTGCTCTACTTTCATGGGGTTCACTGCCAGGAGGTCTCTGTCCCATACCAGCAAAGGCAACCGTAGTCCAAAGGCAATCATAATCCAAAGGCAGGAAGCAAGCAAAATAAAGCAGACAAAATCAGAATGAGAGTGGAGACCTGCACACGACTCAGGTGCAGGTGAGGTGGGCTCTGGAGCCAGCTGCGTGTGGGGTTTGAATGGGGACCTCTCCCCTCCCGAGAGCACATGCCATTGTGAGTACATGCACAGCCCTTGCTGGGAAGGGCCCTTTTCCAGCTCATTTAATAGCACCAATGCCAGAACTCGGAGGGGGGTTCGGGAACCTTCCCCCTCACTGCCTCACAACCCAGAGAAAATATTCCTGACTGCTTCAGCATGAAATCCCAGAGCTGCCTCCCGTGAATCATTTAGAGAGTAAATATGATGGCACGGGCACATGTGGGGCTTAGTGGGAAAAGGCAGGGGCACCACCTACGCTGTTGTTGTTCCCTTTACAAATGAAGCACGAAACACAGACTAGATAAGTAGCAGAAGTTGAAACCTCGCCTTTGCCCCTTCAGGGAGCTCGGGAAACTTCAGCAGCTCAATGCACTGAGAGCGCGTGCAGCTAAAGCCAGATGAACAGGAAAAACTGACCCAGCATCTTCAAAGGATTAAGGCAACAGGCGTAAGCTATACACCATGTAAGGCTCTGACAGGGGGAAGCAGAGCCTTTTAATGAATCACTGCATGGTCTGCTCTCTCTTATGCCTTTCCCTGCAGGATGAGGCAGAGTGATAAGCATTCCCTAACCTGCCTCGACCACTCAAACAGCATTTCATCACTCCCCTCCCCACACTGCTGAGAAGCAGAACAGAGATGCAAAGCTCACATCCTCCTCTTGGCCTGTGTCATCTTCTCTTCCACCAGTAAAACTGAGCCCCCCCTGCCTCTTGCAAGGGCATCTCTTTCAGGGCAGCCTCTTGAGCCTTTTGTCCCTGATCGCAGAGCTGGGAGAAGCGACAGTGAATCGCCAAGCTTGAGACGACAGTTCCTATAGGCTTGGAAGATTTAAACGGTGCTGGAAGAACCACATCTACATGAAAAGGGGTTTAAAAGCAATCAGGGAATTGAATACAGAGGAGATCTTGTCAACTAGCTGGTTCCATTAGCACTGTCAGGAACACTAAGAATATAGACATTACATGGTTTGAAAATGTTTCCAAGAGTTCTGTGTATTATTATGTTATCTCTCATCTAAACCCCTGTTAGGGATTTCATGCTCTTAGACTGTGTTTGAGATTCAGCACATTAATCAGTGAGATCTCTCTGAGATGTGTCAACAAATTCAACCCGCTGTTCTGAGTTAGTTGCTCTGAGTGAAGGAGCACCGTGTTTAGGAGCAGCTCGAACCTGCAGGGGCTGAGTCACACTCAGTGCAGTACCTCACGAAGGAAGAAGATGTACCGGAGCACCTTTTCCTAGGGCAGTGGAGATCACAAAGGAACAGACCCGGGGGACAATCCTTTATGTCCACCCTGGTTGCTCCCCTCCCTCTTCATATTGCTTCTCTTGAGAGGTGAAAATGGAGTTTCAAAAAAGGGCAGCTAAATATTGAGAACTTGTATAAGTGGAGCATTTGAATGTTGATGTGAACCCAGGGAGGAGGAAGGCTTCAAATGCCCCCAGCCTCCATGCAGAGCAACGAAGAGACAAGTGGGGACGGTGCCCAGACCCAAGAGTACCCTCTTGCAAGAGGGGGCTTGTGTCACACCTGAAGTGTCTTCTGCGTGGAAGAAGGTGGGCATCTGGCAAAGGGACAGTGGCACTTGGGAGAAAGGAGCGACAGATTTCTGTACCCCAGTGTTCCCAGTCAGAAAGTGAATGGAGGTGTAGCCACGGAGCCAGCAGAAAGGAAGACACGATAAAAGGTTGTGAACCATTTGCTGATCCACAGGTTGTGCTCCCTGCAGCATGGGCAGCTTGGCAAGCACTGGGGCTGATGAAGACTTGTGCTTCAAGCTCTGGAGAGATGGCATTTCCATCAATCCCAAGAATGCAGAGTACCCCGTGGCCCATCTGTATGAAGCCCAAAACATTACAGAAGAAACACTGTGGTGGCACGTGACAGCAGGCCTGTGTCGGTGTGCGGGTGCTGAGGGCAGGAGCACGCCGTGTCAGCAGCACTGGGACCCCCGCGGTGTTTGCCTGAGCACAAGCGTGTGCCCTTATTGCAAGTGACAGAGCCCATGTAAGAGTGTGACTGTTTGCGTGAATGCCTTGGCAGTGGTACGTACACATGTGTGCTAGTGATTGTGCAAACGTGCGAGGGAGACATCATGAGTTTCCACACGCCATGCCCTTAGATTTGATTTCCTCTCTAATGCAACCCATGCCTGGGAGTCAGTTGGCAACATGGTGCAGTGCAGTACCCTGATGTACACTAGAAATCTAGTCCAGAAGGCTAATTATTCTCCCTGTTGACCAACATTTCTGAGACAATAGAAAGATGAAAATTAATTGCAGAACTCATGTTTTTAAAAGTAAGTGGAATTAAGAAAAATGTTCTCTGCCAAAATCTGATCTAGTAAGACTAAGAGTGAAAGGGAAAATAAAGGGAATGTCACAGGAAACGCTACTTTATAACACTGCATTTCCCCAGGAAAGATAACCTTGGATACAACCTCTGATCAAATCCACATTGTCCTAACACGGTACCACTGCATTAATCAACTGCGTTTGTAAAGGCTGGAACAAAACTCAGCCAGCAGAACTGAGTAAAAGCACCCCAGGAGCAGCATTGTCATGCAGGACCTTGTAGCTGGCACACGTGAGTCTGTAGAGCCCCTAGCCATTTCACTGGCCAACAGCATTGGTCAAGCTTTGCATTAGCGCTTTGGCTGGCTGTTGGTGATGCCCACCACAATGCGTGTAAGCTGTATTAATTGGACATTTTCTTTCTTTAAGCAAACTCTGTAATGGAAACACCAGTCCTCCACCTATATATATGTTGATAGTGTTGGTGCAGACCAGTCTCCACACATTAACAGATTTTAATTTCTCACAAATGTGTATAATCACAACTTCAGTCAACAACACTGATTTGGGAGTAAAGGTAACCTTGTAGATGACTTGATCCTCTGTTTTTGTTACATCCTTCTCAAAGCTTTTGGGCAAGTTTTTATGCTTCACCCAATTATGGCTGGCAGTTCTGGGGACCTCTTACAGTTGACATTATTAAAACTCAAAGGGAAAAAACAATTTCTGCACCAGGATCTCATGGGAACAAGGTTTGCCTTGTCTTGGGTCCCTGTAGCTCCCAGTGCCACCAAGCTCTGGAAACTGTGCGCTCAATGGGTTGCTCATGGTTTGATAAGCATCAGTTGACAAATTCTGTGCTCCAGCAGAAGCAGAGCACTGCCATCCCCACTGAGCCATCCCCAGCACACAAACCCTTGGCATGAACAGTGCTCTGACACTGAGCTCTCATCCTGCTGGAGATGCTGACACCTGCCTGGGCTTCTGCAGGTCAGCAGCAGCCTGATGCCACCACCCTGGGTTACTTTGCACCATGGACACTCTCATGTGGGTCTTCACAGAAGACAGCTTAAGGGCCCTGGAAATTCCTGCCTGTTCCATAACTCAGGCTAAGTGAAGGTGTGTCCCCTTAGCGAGGTTCTGCTGGTCTGCTCCAGGGGCCTGAAGGAACTGTGCCTTTGTTTAGGTTCAAGGTCTCTGGGAGGAAGGTCAACCTCTTTTGGTTCAAGGCTCCTGCATGGTCATGGTTCCAGCACAGCAATCTCTTGGGGGTAGCAGGACCCCACGGGCACCAGCAAGCAGTTACAAGGGAGCTCTACACAAACCTACAGGATGCTTTGCAGGTGAGGACTGGGACCATGAGGACATCTGGAGGATCCAAAACAGGCTGAAGGACACTAGTGTGGACTATACTGATCATTTCACCCTGCCATGCATCTCAGCAGTGGAACTTTTGTTCCTGACATCAGCCCTGAGAGAGCGCAGCACCAGGTGAGCTGGAAGTGGCTGCAGCCTGGGCTGCAGGAGTCAGATGCTGCCATCATGGAAAGCCCAGAGGGGCAGTGAGATCCTGTCCCCCTTTACAGATTAGAGTTCCTATAAAAGAGGCCAGTAATGGCAACTTACACCTTCCAGACACTCGGGGGAGCAAGAGCGTCTCAAAGGGTCTCATCCGTCACCTGAACACCAGTGTGCCACTGCAACACAGACAGGAAACAGTACTTCTGGGAGCTCAGGGGGATGACACCAGTGTTTCCTTTTGTCATCGAGAGGCGATGGCCCTGGAATTGACCCTGTAATGGTGAGAGTCAGTCCAGGAACCACAGGCAGGCAGAGGTGGGAGCCTGTCCATGAAGAAGAGAGTGAATCAGGGTGCTCTGCCTCCCTCCCCCTTGGGATGGAGCAGCTGTCATGTTCCTGTCCTGCTATGGCCTTGCTTTGGTCCCTTGTCTTTGTCACAGGAAAGCTGCACCATCCCCTCCCGCAGCGTGAGCAGCCGCAGTCACCTACCTAGTGAGACCCTCCGGAGAGGAGGAGCCGTGGCTGAGCACAGTGGCCATCCCTCCGGGGACGCCCCTGGGTTGGTGTGCTGGGCAGGACAAGCCACTGGCCGGGGCAGGACCAGCCCCAGCCCTGCATGGATCCTGCCTCCTGGATGCTTCAGGAACCAACTGTGCTGAGCTCAGTTTCAGGGAAAGACTTAGGGCTTTTGAAAACACGAAGGACAGCTTGAGCAGTGTCCAAACCGCTTAGCTCCACCTCATTTTGGGAAAAGTGAGAAGAGGGGGATATCCGAAATAATGAGTTTTCTGAGTATTTATTCAAAACATAACAACAGATAGACTCCAATCACATGTTGCATTCAAATATTGGAATATTTATTCCAAATATGGTTCTGTTGCAATTGTATGATAAACATGAAAGTGAGAGTGCAGTTATTTATGTCCTGCCTTCAGCTTTTCAATAGCATGTTTAAGTTTAGGGTATTTTTGCTCTTTCATCCAGCTGTCTGACTTTATCAAGTCCTGTACAACTTGCGAGAGGCAACCATGCCAATGGCAGAGCAAGCCCCAGCACACCTTGATAGGATGGGCTTCCCTCGTGGAAAGCACATTATGTCCCTCCTGCTTCTCTCCTGGCCCCCGCGGACGAGTACTGGCAGAAAACTGTTGTATTACATAGTCCCCTGGCAAGAAGGGAAAGCCTTTCTCCCTGGCTGGGGCTGAAGGAGCTTCCAATATCATTCAAATGAAACAATAACTCAATGGTAGCGAGCAAGGGTTATTTGGGGTGCTCCAAGAAGGCACATACTGTGCCCAGGAGCAATGGAAAATTAGGCAAAGGGAAGTTTTGACTGAACAGCCAAAAAAAGATCTTGGCAGGACCTCCTGTACTCTGTGGAGCCACCTCTCGCGTGGCAGAACAGATGCCCTCCTTAACTGCTGATTTGGAATTGGATTCACACTTACTGGTATGATATGATGTTTACCTTCATGCTCTGCTGTGCTCTGGCCATGGATCGAAACTGTCAAGAGTCCCGAAGAGGGACAGGGCTGGAGCTGTACCCAGCACAGATATTCTCCTGGGTCTTGGTCAGGCTCCAATGCTCAGTCTCAGAGAATAGGGCCAAGGAGTCCCCCTCTACCTGGTAGAAGAAACTTGAGGGCACCTGCATGAGGCAATGGAAACTGGACAAGCCACTATCACCTAAGGTGATTGCAAAGACAAGAAGGAAAACAATCTCTGTTTGCTCCTTCCTGGTTCTGGATGAAGGACCTCAGAAACCCACTGCCGAGTCTGACTAGACTGAATTATGGGCTCCAACATGGTGATTCTGGACTCAGTCAGAGACCTCGCAGCTCTTTGCAAGTAGGAGTTTCCTAAGGGAATCTTAGTAGGTGAAGAACTACTAAGGGGCAAAATCACAGAGTTGTGAAGACAAGAGATTTTCCTCCTGACTTGCCAAGCCATGAGAACAACAACATGCCAGCAGCAAAATATTCCAGGGATAATCCAACTTCTACCAACATACATGAACATAGAATCATGGAATCATAGAATAGCCTAGGTTGGAAGGAACCTTTCAGATCTTCTATTCCAACCATCAACCTAACTCTGACAAAACCAGCACTAAACCATGTCCCTCAGCACTATGTCTACCCGTCTTTTAAATCCCCCCCGGGATGGTGATTCCACCACTTCCCTGGGCAGCCTGTTCTAATGCTTGACAACCTTTTCAGTGTAAAAATTTTTCCTAGTATCCAACCTAAACCTCCCTTGGCACAACTTGAGGCTGTTTCCTCTTGTCCTATTGCCTGTTCCTTGGGAAAAGAGCCTGACTTCCCCTGACTACCCCCTCCTTTCAGGGAGTTGCAGAGAGCGAGAAGGTCTCCCCTCAGCCTCCTTTTCTCCAGGCTGAACACCCCCAGCTCCCTCAGCTGCTCCTCACCAGGCTTGTGCTCCAGACCCCTCACCAGCTCCGTTGCCTTTCTCTGGACCCGCTCCAGCACCTCAGTGTCTGTCTTGCAGTGAGGGGCCCCAAACTGGACACAGCCCTCGAGGTGGGGCCTCACCAGTGCCGAGTACGGGGGGATGATCACATGCACCACAGGTCCAGCAGACAGGTTTCCTGGCTTTCCAGGGGACAGGAAGCAAGGCCACTGAGTGCCACGAGTAATGGTAGACAAATTCCACCCAGTGTCACCTTGTGCCCAGCCATGCGCATACACCCATACAGGGAGTGCTCCCCTCAGCCCTGCTGGTTTAAACTCCCAAATATCAGTCTCCTAATGTCACTGTCCCGTAAACCCAAATTACAGGCATATTGTTACATCAGCTCCTCATAATCTTGTCAGCTTATGATCTACAGAGAGCTGGAAGCTCAGCCCCTCGAACCTGCCCACAGCAGAAAGCGCAGTCTGTGCCTGTCCTGCACACAGGCTGTACTGGCTGCTGTGCAGAGAACATAAAACTTCCAGAGAAAAATCAGACAAATAGTTCAAGTGCCTACTGTGCACTTCAAAAGTAGTATTGGATAATGCCTCGAAGTCTTAAATTTATCCTCTGAAGCTTTGTCACAGGAGATTTCTTATCCACATAAATGTACAACGTGCTCAGAATACTTGCGGTTTCTGCATTTACAGCATCCAGGTTCTCCTTTAATATGTTATTTTCTAAACACATTGAACATGTCTTAGGGCTGGCATGGTGACAACAAAAAATGAAGGGGGAACCTTGGCATGCTCTGATGTTTCTCTGCTGTCCCTCAGGTTTTTTGTGTATATATTATGTGATGGCAACCATGTACCTTGTCCTCAGGTGGGATGCTTTCTGCCTCTCCATCTTTTCTGCTCTTGTTTCCACCTTTTCTATCTTCACGGCATCCTCCTCTGGGGTGAGGTGACTGATCCATCCCAGGTGAATGCATGCCAGGCTTTTACACAAGTCTATTGGAGGGTAAGGTTCTGCCCTCAGTAGCACTCAAAGTAAGCCATTTTTGATTGGTTTTGACTATGCTTTTGCACTGGTCTCCTGTTGGGACTCATCACACATTATTTCTTTGAATGCAAAACTTTGTACTACTAGCTCAAAAATTCACTTGTCAGACTGACCTAAGATTAGCTGGGTTCCTTCCAGTCTTGACTGAAGTCATAATTTTCCAACGCCTGCAATACTTTCCACTTCACGGTGTGAAGCCATTTGCGTATTATTTACTATTAATCTCAGTAAAGCTGGTTGTCTCTCATAAATGTCCATTTATTCTCCTACTTTGTTTTTTGTAGGTAGAAAGACAATAATGAATGAAGAGATGGCTTTATTATTAGTTTGTGGGTATACATTCAGAGAAGAGCAAAGCAAAGAGGCGCATGCTAAGATGCATGAACAGGGTGCTTGCCCTCTTGAACCACTGCGGGTCATGTAGAGGAGACGGGCTGAGGAAAGACAACCAGGCTTCCGGGACCTGAAAATACAAGTCTAGGCTGGAATCCAGACCATAACATACAGATCTGTAGAACCACTTTTCTGGACGGGCAGAGTGAAAGGTGTTCTGGACTGCACCATTTCAAGGTGGACAGACAAGGGCAATCCCAGTTGCAGTGATTCTTAGAGCACAGTTTTGTCGCCTGCAATAATGAATGCATTCACATCACCTAGTTATGTTCCAGGCCTAAAGGTGCAAGTTTCAGAGTCGTGCCTGCAATCTAGAGGTTTTTCTGCATTCACCAAACAGAACCTCATCAGCTGGCAGAAACTGGCTTCTTCCACATCCACCCATGAATGTGCCGCTCTGTTACACCGAGTACTCCTGCCCAGGCATCTCATAAGTCACAGCAAAAGCAAGGGGATTGTACAGGCGTCTCTGAGGCTGGGATTTAAACCAAGCATCACAAAGTCCTGCACGTCTGTTGTTACTGATGGTGGCATCTCATCTGGAAGGAGCCCAGCATGTTTCTTACAGCCCGGAGTGCTGTGGTGCCAGCTAGAGAAGACATGGCTGTGTTTGTCAGCTGGGACCATTGAGTATGGTATCTGCTCCTCCATTCTCTCTTCCTGCAGCTGTGCTTTCTCTTTACCAATGCTTCCGCGAGCCCTGTGCTGAGAAACAGCAGTGGGCAGCCCTCTTTGGCTGAGCTAAAATCAAGGCTGGAGGCAGAGAGATAAAACCAGTTCTCCCACTGTGCTGTACTCAGCAGAACTAATTGAGAGGCCTATTAAGAAACAATACACACCAATATCCACATTATACAGACATTTGTGCAGGCCAGAACCACACTTAAAAAGATCTTCCAGTTCTTTTGCCACCCCTTTAATTTCCAATCTAGGAAAAATAAGCAGCAGGGAAGCTAAGAACTTGCTGATTACCTCAGATTACTCAACAAAGTCCCTTATTAGCTACCCTCCATCTCTGTGATCTCAAGGCAGTGCTAACATGGAGGACAAGAAGAGGGAATGCTGCACATATGGAGGTAACCAGATCTATTTATCTGGTAGAGCATCACAAGTTTTCTGCTAAAAGGCATTGCTTCTGCAGGTTTTTACACTCTGGGTCAAGTAGAGGATCCCGAGCCCTTTGAGCACCATTTATCTGCAGTGACATTCCCATTACCTGAACCCTACTGCTTTCAAGAAAACAGCTGACTAGGAGCTTGAACCATTTGGAGACAGCATTTGTCTTTGACATATGATAATTTAGGCTTCAAATATGGTAAAGATGAAGCTGATACTGGGAGCAACATCTTGAAGGTGAGGCTGAGGTGTGGTGCCCACCCCAGGCCACTTGTGAGCTGGAGTTGCCAAGGGATTCCCCAGATCAAACAGGACAAATGCAGGTGAGAGATGCCTGAGGTGACACACCATGCTGCAGGAAGCAGGATGTTTTGATATGGATGTCAGTGGGGCAGGCTGCTGCCCCAGTGGTGGCCTCTCCACAGCCTGAGGAACGAGACACCAGCTGCAGAGCCGCGCACCAGAGATGCCTCCTCAGAGCATCTGACTGCTGCATATGGAAACATAGAAAGGGAGCAGCAAGATGGTTTGTGCTCAGGCAAGCTACCAGGAGACAGAGTGCATGCAGTCATGTAATCAGGCTGTGCAGGAGGAACAGTAGGGTTTAGAGATAAAGAAGAGTTATGTGTACAGTTAAAAATAATGAATGGGCTTCACCTATGAAGAAGAGCAGGCAGAGAATGAAATAAGCGTTTGCAATCATATGTCACCAGAAAGAGGAAATGCGGTTTTGGAACCAGCCCTTAATCTGTTGGAAAGGCTCATCCTGAGTCCAACAGAGCCATCACTGCATCCCAGAGGGGCTCATCTCGGCCTCGCTCAGCCCTGTGTGACAGCGCGGGTGGTGGGCAGGGCATGGGCTGAGCCATGGCAGGGCAGGGCACAGCAAAGCAGCCCCCTTCCCCTGCCAACGGCCCCCTTTGAACCTTGAAGAATCATCCCCAGAGGAGCAGGGGATGCGGCTCTGAGCTGCCACTTCCACAACGTGAGCTCTGGTGTGCTGCGATGGCCCAGCCGCGCCGGGGCGCACTGAGCAGGGCGAAGCTCGGGCTGCGGGTGGGCTGCGTGCCACAAGCCGGGGGCATGGAGGCGGAAAGCACTTCATCAGAAAGGACCCCAGTGCGGGGCTGTGCTGCAGTGCAGCAGCAAAAATCCCCGGGGCACCTTCCAGGGAAGACAGCACCAGGGGGTGACAGACAGTGAGCAAAGGTAAAAGAGATTGCAAGTACTGGAGGGTGGCAAGTCAAAAAGGTAACCCCAAAGGGAGCCCAGAGAGACCAGTCTAGACTGAGATGGCAAGCCAGAAGCTAACTGAAGTGAGCTGAGGTGAATCCCAACCTGAAATCCAGCAGCGGCCTAAGGGAATGGCTGCCTGCAGGCCAGGAGGGGATGTGGCCTTTCTCATTTTATTTGCAAGCCCAGAGCAAGGAGACAAATATTTACTGGGATGTTTATTTGAGAACAAGTTGGTGGGAAGAAGAGCACGGCTGATATCAAAGGAATGCTCATTCGTGTCATAGCCTTTGGAAACAGTGTTTATGATTAATTCATCTTTCTATGACCAGCACTATCCAAAGAGTGTTTGTTATTTATTTATTCATTTATTACCCTTTTCTGTATCCATCAGAGTGATTTATAACATGTAATGAACCAAAGATCATTGGTGCGTGACTGAAGAACTGGTACAAGCTTATCTGCAGGACATTGCTCGGCAAAGCACCAAATTCTCTTCTGAATTTATTTTTCCCCATCAATGCATCATCTAAGATGTGGTGTTTTCTTGAGCCTGGCCATTCCGAAGATGTTATTTCCCTTTGGGAGGCCCTGGTTGTTCGAATGTTCAGCGGTTGACAGCTGCCTGGAACGTACTACAAAAGGATTAAAGCCAACAACATTTCTATCTTTTCATCTTTCTAGCCTTAGACTGAATCAGGCACTGGCTGCTACTTGTTGCTGCTATTCATGACATAGCTGGTGTTGCTGTGACCTTTTCTCTGTTATGGTCTTATCTGATGTTTGCAGGACTTTGTATAACTGAGGAGTTTATGTGTAACAATGTTTCTGGGTCATTTTCTCTCTGTTTCTGGAGGAATTTATCATTGGTGAAAGGTGCTGCAGAAGTGACACCACAGCATGAAATCCTCTGGGCAGTCATAAGGCAGCTCTTGCAAGGAGCTGCTCAGCTCCTCCATGCTGCTGTGAGCGGCTGCCTTAGCCCTGGGCAGAGAGGACAACCACAGCCCAACATGGGATCTCCCAAGACGCAGGAGGCAGAAGCTATGGTAGCAGGTGAAACCAGAACAACTCTTCTTACTCCAGAGTTGTTCCCACCCAGCAGAGACTGGGGCAGCCCAGCAAACCAAATATGAGTTCATCAGAGCCTGGGGTGGAGTGTGTTTTTCTGTCTGAGTTACCATTTCTAACAAAGTCCTACCCTATCAAGGCTGCACAACTGCACGCAGGGCCATCTTCTGCTCTACCAGCATTAAATCTCTCACCCACAGCACTCACGGTAGGACAGATTGCTGTCACACTCCCTCTGCCTGTTCATGTGTTGTCACTCAAAGCCCACCTTGACGTGTCCTACTGGGTCTTCATGCCCAGATCCCTCAGTCTGACGTTGTCCCCAGAACATATTTTCCCAACGCTTTTGGTGTTTCCTCCTGCTCTGCTTAGTGTGTGCACAGCTTGGGAGAGGTCTCCTGCTATAGCCACTTCTCCTTGCAGATCACAGTGATGCTGGTGGAAATGGGTGAAAATCCACACTTCTGGACACGGGTTTTCCACTGGTGGCTCAGTGCCAGGAGTGGACCCACCAGAGGGAGGAGAGAGAAACTCTGCAGCTGTGTGGGCTCTCCCACATCTTGTGACTACAAAAGCACCTGGCTAAGGGAGGAGACATGGGTCTAAGTCAGTTCCCAACACACTTCAGACCAAGTTTTAGCAGCAATTTTAACTTCAAAGATGGGACAGAGACTATGTCTGAACAGCCCCAAGCTTTGCGTGAGTCTTGGTGTTGCTCCCATCTAAGCCCCTGAAGCAGGAACTTCATTTCTCATACCTCACAGCTTAAGGCATAAATCTTTGAAAAATCTGCCTGAATTTATAAGCTGCGGCTTCTGGGATTGTGAGATCTAACACTTTCTGCCTGGCACTGGCTGCAGCACCACACAGCATTTGAGTTATATTGCAAAATTTTTGAAGGCTTTATGGCACTTTATTTGGGAAAATAAAACCATCTTTAGGAAGAGTGACTGTGTAACATCCCTTTCAGAGGCTGTATTCCCAGCACCCAGGGGAATATGTGTGTGTCGTATTTTGAGATAAGTCAAACAGAATCCATTTCCCTGAGGCAGAGCGCGCGGTTCGCACCAAAGGACGTCAAGAAGCATTTCCACCCTGCAGCTGTGTGGCATTGCTGAAAAGCAAAGAAATCCTCAAGGAAATCTTGTGAGAATGCAACTCCAATGGAGAAAAGCAGGTACAGCCTGGTAGGAAGGCTTGCTAACTGCAAAGTCCTTCCTTTATGAAAATAGGAATGTTTTAAAAAGGAGCAGCCCTCATATGATGCCATCTCCATATGGCTGTTGTAACAGCGCCCCTGAAATATAGTGGAGAAAAAAATCACAGAACCACAGGTCTGTCGGCAGGAAGGGACCTTCAGAGCCTGTCATCCACGCTCTTCCACAAAGAGGGACTATCAGCAAAACCAGGTCAGATCAGCCATGGCTCGTCTCCCTGCGTCTTCAAGACTCCCAGGGATGGAAAGCCCGTAGCATCTCTGAGTGATCTGTTCTAGTGCTGCGTTACCCTCTTACTGGAGTTTTTCCTGAAGTCCAGTCTGCACTTCCTACATGAGTGGCTTTTGGCACTTGCCATGTTGTCTCCCATTACTGAGAAGAGTTTGAGGCAGTTGCCTTTGTAGCTGCTTTTCAAATAGTTGCAATCTGCTGTTAGATTCCCTCTGAGTCTCTTTCTTGCCAGATGTTGTTTCATTTGCCCAGCTCCTTCCTCCTTACTTCGTAGGCCATCTGCTCAGGCTTTCCTCTGTGCTATCCCCAGTTTCTCCCATACACTGTCAGCCAGGGGACCCAGCACAGAACAGGAAGGAAGTCAGCAAAGCTCTCCCTGTGGCCTATTTTTGGCTCTGCAGAGCCAAGGTAAAGGACAGCACCACAGAACAAGCACTGCAGTGTTCAGGATGGAGCTCCCTTTCCACAGCCTTGCCAGAGGTAAGAGGCAGCCAGTCCAGGAAGTGTCTCTGCACCCTGCCTGTTCTGGAAGATGGCAGAGCCTTTAACTCCAGCTATGACCAGCTGAAAGGGAACACAAAGGCAGCCATTCTGGGTGACTACAGCCCATCTAGCCAACAATCCAGTCTCTGCAGTGGTCAATAGCAGACACCTATGGAAGAAGATGAGAACAGAGCTAGCATGCAAGGACATCTTCCTAGATCATGGTCCCCACCTCCAGCAAGGCAGGTCAGGGTCATGAGAGCTCTAAGTCTCTCTTGTATGCTATTGTACAACAGTTGTGTCTGATATACTAGGTAAGAATGCTCTAATTGATGCTGGTTGAAATGTGAAGCAGATGAACAGACCTACTTTGGGCTCAGCTCTGTGATCCACACCCAGCTTTCAAATTCAGTGGTAATGCTGTACACCTACCGCAGGGAAATCATTATATCAGCACACTGGGCATCGCTAATGTTCCTTAACCAGGGGGAAATGGATTGCTGCCCCAGGGAATCCACCAGCAGCAAAACGCATGTGGGAAGCCAGCTGCACCCGCAGCCCAGCACGCAGGAGATCAGACGTCTCAGCGCTGCCAGCAACACACTGGAGTGGCGAGGGATGGAGGTCTCCACTCCACCCTTCTCAATCTGCACTGCTGGGAGCACTGGCGCTCCCGAGGCAGGACACAGTCTGTGCCAGAGGGTGCGGGAAGCTGGTTAAAGGCAGAAAGAATGGAAAATGTTCGCTGCTGTTTCTGTTTAACTTTAGGAACTGACCCAGCTGAGATAATAACAGAAGAGTTCACTTTGCCTTGTCAAATATGCAGGTACTTTGCAGTATTAAGATTTGATGCCCTGTTCTTATAAAACTGGCCCCTGCTGGTTATGGGAAGAGAAAGTTGCCCATAAACAACATCTTATTTCTCATGTAATGCAAATTCTTGGTCAAAAGGAGTCAATCAATTTTTCATAAAGTATAAAACAGAGATAAGTGCCTGGGATCATGTGTGAGTCCCTGTCAAACAGAACCGATAAGTCCATGATGCAGTACAAGGAGTGCTTCGCAAGTATTGTCCAAGTGACCTTTTCATTAGTTTGCCTTAAGCAGTTAATCTCTTTTTTCCAGGATACAGACTATTTTAAGTCCCATTACATCATACATGCATTTTAAATATTAATTTTTCTTCTTCCATGTCATGCCTAGGAGGATTTGGTTGTTTTCTACTTTTTTTTTTAACACAGTCCTCCCCGTCTTGATGAATTTTCCAGCAGGGTCAGAGTTAAGGAGCTTCCAGGCAAGAACTGAAAGTGCTTGTTTGCAGTGAGTATGTGATGGCTGAGGGGCAGGATGTGAAGCCCTGTGATTTAGGAAACCCTGCCAGGCCAGAAGCAGGGATTGGGCCTCTCCAAAGGCAGCCCTGTGATGGCAAGGGAACTACAGGGCCAATGAGTGGAGGCATTTACTGCCTGTGTGTGGGGTACCATAAACGGGAGAAACCCGGGCCTGAGCCAGTGCTCCTCAGCAGGGCTCCAGCTTCTACAGAAAAATACTTGAAAATGATTTAGAGGAAAAAAATGTGCTTCAAAAGTGTCGCTGGCATGTTGTTGTTTCTGACTTGTAAATCACCTTAAGCTCTCTGTGCCACTTAGGGAAAAAAAAAGAGGTACCAGCTGCTACCTGCCAAAGGGGACCAGAGTCTTTAAACAAAGCTGTTCCTGGACCCATGCTGGCCCTCGCAACGGGTGTAAAAAATGCTTCAACAACACCTTCGACATATTCCCATCTCCCCTGTATTTGGAATCACTGATTTCATAACAACAGAGCCCCTGGTACAGAGATGAGCTTTGCATGGAGTTCACACTTTATTATTAGCCACAGTTGAAAGAACAATAATAAATCAACTTCGTTCTTTCAGAGTTACGGGTAAAACAGAGATCACGATATTTATAAGCAAGGTTGCGAAGGGTAAAGCAGTAACATATTTTGTTGGTATCCAGCAGTAACATGCACTGCTGAGCCCTGGAAGCTTACGTTCAGCAAGCCTCTCCAAAACTGGCTCGTTTTCCTTCGTGGAGGGGAGTCCCACCAGGCTGTCCCCACCTTGCACAGTTACGCGGGGAGTCACCGCTCTGCTGGGATCCCCCCGGCCGGGTGTCCTCTCACCGGCACCGGCTCCGCCACCCCAGGCCCTCGCCCAGGGCATCACTGCGCTGCTGCGATGGAGGAATGCTTCCTGTCCACCCGAACTGACCCCAGAGAAAGGACTGGGCAGCCTGTCTTCACCGGGACCAGGATGTCTTCCAGGTCCCCCTCTCAAACACGGAGACACAGGCTGTAGGTGGGCGCCCTTATTTCTGCCTTGGGCACACTTTCTACTTCTCTTCAAACAAACATGCTGTGGGAGAGAGCATCCGTGGACATGCCCCACCACCAGATGGATATAATTTGTGTAAGTTAAAAAAATGCATGTTTTTAAGTGCAGTCCAGCAAAGTCTAACACAGAATACCTGGGCTTGCCTGGACCAACATCCCTTTCTCCAAACCTTCTGAAGAGCTGGAACTAGTGGGACAATCACCTGGCATGGTCATATACAAAAAGGATCACCCAGCCATGGTGATCCCAGCCTGCTGAGTCCAAAGTGAGGAATCACGGGCCTGGGACCATGCATGAAACTAGGGGAGGAACAAGCCAGCATTACACATCTAGTTTGGCCCAGTCCCATGCTATTTATTCTGGTTCCTCCACCACACCAGTGGGACTCTTCAGGGCTCTTCTCTGGGTCCCAGTTATTTGGAATTGCTCCTGTGAACCCGCCAACTGGGACACTCCCAAGCCTAGATCCCATCATCTCAAGAACGAGAGCGATCAGAGGGTTGGAGAAGAGAAGAGGACAGCTGGAGAAATCATTCACATGTTTATTCCCTCAGCAGGCCTGGTATTTCAAGAAGAGAAAAGGGCTTGTCCCAGATATTGACTGAAGGAGTGGGAGCTGGAGACAATTCCTCTCCATCCTCCCCTACAAGAAGAGTGTCAGGTGGCTGAGACAGAAGACAGACAAACAGAAAGGAAGAGGAACCTGCCTGTCCCTGTGTAGCTTTGATTAGGTGCTCAGCTCTAGTTACTGACCTATTCAACCCCAGGTGGTGGGCAGATGGGGCAGGACGCCAGTCCAGAGAGCTGGGCTGATATAAGTTTCCCCCCAAGATTCACTAGTGCTGCAACTTCCCATGTCCTCATCAGTCTTGGCCATGGCTGCAACCGTGAAAAGCCTGAACTGGCCACGCTACACCATTGCTACACTTCCTGCAAAGCCAGAACAAGGAATTAAAACATTTGTGATATTTCTATAATCATGATTTTCTGTGTTTTTTGTGCAGCACTTCCATTTTTTCTCCTTCCTTCTTATTAATAACACACAGTTTTTCTCTTTATATTCATATTACGCAAACAATTTTACAGTTACAACAGCACTTACTCTGATAGTCCACCTCTCCTTGTTACATCTCATAAAGATTTAGTCAACAAAAACTACACCCTGGACCATTCTTTGGACAGATTTTTTATTCTGGGCTTCTGTTGCAAACTTAATAGTAATATTTCCTTTTCAGCAATGACTTTTACACCTTTTTTTAGCCAAAAGGATTCCCTTCCCTGGGTTTCAGAAGTGAGTTTCAGTCCACAATCACAATAAAACAGCACAGGTTTAAAAAAGTAAAGAAAAGCACTTTTTGTGCCGGTGAAGGCTGAGTGTCCAGATCTGATGTGCTGGCTGCCACACAGCGCATCCCATCCAGGAGTGCTTCCACCACGACTTCTCCCGCAGCAATTTGGCCAACAGAGGGAGGGAATTTAACTTAGAGGCACTTCAAAAACAAAAATACTTTCTGAATATGCAGCAAGTCATCTGAGTGCTATCTCAAGCTAAAGAGCCAAACACTGTTCATAGCTACTTGATGAATTGTTAGCAAGCTGAACTTTCCCAATGACTCCAGGACCAGCTTGCCAGCTCCAGGGTGCGACCAGCAAGCACCTTGCAGGATCGCAGCATCTCCCCAAGCACAGCCCTACCACTAAACAACTGTGCTGCCGCGTATACAACACACCAGGAACATATGGACACGATCTCATGCAGACTGTTGTGGCTGCTGCAAACACATGAAATGTAAATTGTGAAAGTGAAATCGCAAGGAGAGCTAATCTCCACATTGTATTAGACAAAATACCAGTGTGCACGCAGATAAGCACCAAGTGTGAAGTGTCCGTCGGGAGGAGGTTTCACATTCCACCTGACTCAATGAAGACTTAAAATAGCACTTCCCATTGCAATACTTTAAACAAAGACATCCAAGGGATTATTAATACCATGAGACAGAAACCAGTTTTATGTATTCCAACACAGACAGGCAGAAAGGCAGGTTTACATGTGTAAGCCATGGAGGGGTGGGTGCGAGGGCAGCTCTGCACGCCCTGGATGCCAGCTCTGCCTGTGCTGGGGGATGGAGCCTGGCAGGACTGGCCGCTCCATGGGGTCTGCCAGCCTCCCTGCAGCCCAGCAGAGGAGGATGGGGACTTGCCACCGCAGCAGGCACATGGCTGCTTCCCCGCAGCCCCTCAAAGTCATTCTGCTCCAGGAGGGCAGGATGAGTGCAGCAGGGCAGATGCTATTGCCACGCTGCAAAACCCGGTGTTGGTCCATGCAGACCCTGCAAACTGCAGCAGGGGCAGCAGCTCGGTGCGTCCGCTCAGCCCAGGTGACAGGCTGCTCTTTTGGATGCAGCCACATGAAGCGAACAGGGCCTTGAGGTCTGGTCCCCTCTTGCAGGGAATGTCCCCTGCCTGGGTAAGCAGCGTCCGCTCCTCTTGCAAGGGGCAGCTCTGCCTGACTGGCAGATGCTCTCTCCTGCCCTACCTGCCTCCTCGGAGCTGCCACCCTCTCCGTGCCCAGGCATGGCTGCTTCCTGGGGACAGACCCCGCGGCTCCCCCTGCTCCAGCAGGCATGCCTGTGTCCGCTGGGAGAGCCCTCTCCTCTGCAGCCTGTGCCCTTTCTCAAAGGGCAGGGGAAGTTTAGCAATAGAGAGACCTCCCTTATTTTTTTGTCTGTCCCTTCACTGTCTCTGACCCCATTCCCATAATTCCCTGGAGCCCCAGAGCATCCAGTTGCCATCTACATGCAGTTTTTCTTTGTAGACTGTTTTTCATCCGTGCCTTGGGAGAGAGGGGAACAGAGGAGGTGCATGAGCCACAACAAACAACGGCCCATTTTTATTTTCCCTGTTGCAGAGTGCTGTACAGAGCACACAGAGGCCTTATCAAACCAAGAAGCCCCAGAAATGTCTCAGCTTTCTGCGTTTCTAACACTACATTCCTACACATCATGGGCAATACCAAACTGCAATGTATATTTGCAATGTGCTGAATGAAACGTCCTGGCACACGGAAGTCCTGCTTCTAACAGAGTGAGTCACCCTCCAACGGATGCTCCTGTCCCTGTCCCTGCCCCGGGCACCTGGGGCACCTCATGCCATGGAGTTGCACGTCTCCTCCTCCCACAACTCTGCCAGTTGCGGTGCATCCTTCTGACAGCTCTGGAGTCTCCCGGTGAGGAACAGCTAGGAACACACTTGAAATCTCAAAAGATCAATGGGACTGTGATAAAACTGATAGCCATCAAAAGCCATCCGAAATGTCCACACTATGCTACATCCTCCATGCTCTCAAGGAAGGGGAAAGGAAACTAGAAGGGCTTCATGAACAAATTGAACTAAATAGACTGTTTTACCAGAAACAGGCTTATAAAACCAAGTGGCGAATGCAAGAAGCAGAAAGATTTCTCGATTCTCTGGATTTCCAACCACTGTAAGTTGACTTTGCCAGAAATAAGTAAACCAAAATTTGGTCTTATTCTTCCATCACAGGCATTGCCACTAGTCATTTTCAGTCCTTGTGCCTGCCTTCCCCTTTCGCCAGCACAACCACTTAGGTGGAAAAACAGAGGTCAGGGAAATGGTGCAGGTAAAAAAAAATATTTTTTTTATTCCAAACTCTAAATCTGTGTAACAATATGTCAGATAGATATTGTAACATGATTTCCTTCAAGCCTGAAAATTAATTTTCCCCATCATCATTCACTAGTCTTTGGACTTACGAAACTCTGAACAATTAAATTTCACTTGTTTCTCTTTTCTCTTTAGAGAAACATTTCTGAGTGGACCAGGACAACGTTTAATAGACTAGAGAGACAGGATATCCCGCTCCATAGCAATTAATAGCAATTAATACATTGCACAACATGCAATTAATAGACCCAGGCACACATCTGAATGAGCCTTTATCAACTGGCATTTACAGTTCCTTGTGAGGCGAGTATGAGGACAGTACACCCAATTGAAGCCTGGTCCACATGCAGCAGTGGCACAATGATGGCAGCAATGTAGCATCTGGCAAAATCTGTGACGGATCCAGAATTTATACGCTCTAAAAGTTTTCCTGCAGACTGCTTCATCTCAGGAAAACTTTCTGAGAGCTGACTGGCATGGGTGCTTCTGCAGGCTCTCTTCTTTGACTCCTCTTGCTGAGGGCTGTGCTGTGGATGCAGGGGCACAGGGGGCCCCTCTGCCCACGGTCAGAGTGGCGCTGCCTGGAAACTGGTGTGTTTTCAGGGACCTAAATATTTAATACTGTTGCGTTTCAAGTACCAGCTCTCGATGCAATATCTTGAGGGAAAACTGACAAAGACTGCGACTGTTAAGGAGTGTCAGATGTTAATCTGATGCAGGTACATCACACCAAGTCACAGATACACTGGTTATTGTCACAAAAATTAGCAAAGTTTCTGTGCTGTGACTGATTTGTTCTTGTTCCTCAATTTGCAATGTTTGGGGTGAGGTGTTTGGACCCATAGTTCTGGTTAACATCTCATCTGAAAATAGGAATAACAAGGATGTATAATTATTTTTTCACATAAAAACATTGTTGTCAAGTTAAAATACAGGGTCTGTTACTACCTTAAAGACATTACGGAAAGACAGAGTATTGTAAACAGACAAGCAGGAAGGGATTTATAATAAATGTGTATTGAACCAAAACTTCCTCACAGATCGCTCTGCTGTCTCTATCTGCATAGTTACTGACAGATTTAACAGTACTTGCTGTCTTTGCACACTCCCTGGTGCTCAGCTCGCAGCATCTGCACCAGCCCCGGGCTGCGCGGACCTGCCCAGCGTGTGGGCACTGCGGAGACATCGTTCAGTGGCTCATCTTCCAAAATGCACACTTCTTCCAGCTTGGATTCCTGACACCGAGCACACTCCTGGGACGCAGTCCAAGCACAGGCGGGGTGAAATCCTAAACTGTCCGTGAGACAGCATACGCCGAGCAGCAGACTGACAGAAACCCCGGCGAGGTGTTTCCAAAGCAAACATCTTGTACGCAGTGATAGGATCTGAGCTGGAGGGTTTTTTGCTGGAGTCAACCTTTGTTGTTTTCCTCATGGCAAATACTAATGAACTCAATGGTAAAATATGGCATTTCCCAAACAGCAAGTCTCCTCCCCGAAATGCACCATCTCCGGTATGGGCCTGTCATCAAGCCTTCACCTTTAATCACTCAACACATGTTTTCAATCCACATATTCATGTGGTAATAACTTCACTCTATTAGTTTTCATTTGTCAGACCAAAGTGCCCTTTAGGTTGGAGCATGCCGTAGGACACTGTCCAGGCAGGTTATTCTTAGCAACAAATGAGTTTACAAAGGAAAGGCAGGTCTGCAGCTCAGCCATTGTTTTTATTGCATGCCCCGCTCCCATCACGCCCGACCTCCAGCCTCTCCTCCAGCCCACCCCAGCAGCCTCCGCCATCTGCCCACCTTGCTCTTTGCTTTTGTAAGTTATTACAAAATGACAGTGAGACCTTCAAATCCAGCTGTTTTGGGCCTGGAAATTCCCTTTCTGCCTCTTTCCACTACAGCCGTGGCAAACAAAATCATGTGTCTCAGCAAGACCCTGACAAATGCAGCAGAACGAGACTTGTGGATTCAAAGGGTGATGTGCAGTGGGACATGTTGCCATGCCACTGCTGGAATACACCAGGTCTGCTCGATACCCCTCTTGAAGCTGACACCCCCTGGAGGGAATAGTTCAAGACTGCCTGATAAATTACTGGTAACAGAGTTGTTTCATAATGGTTTCTCATTGCCCTGTGCTGATCACAGATATCAACCATATCTTCCAAAAGGCTATTTAAGCCTATATATGGTCAGAAGATCATTGGACCAGCATATTTGTTTTGTTTTGCTAGAATCAGATAGCTGGGCCCATTGCTGACTCCAGTGGGGTGAACAGAGAACACTGCTGAAGGGTGACATTTCTGAAATTATGGAGCCTATGAACTTGAATATGAGGAAGTTATTTCTCCTTCTTAAAGAACAAATGCTGGGAAGAAGAAGGGGAGTGAGAAACAGCAGCAGAAATGTCAGGGATAATAAAAAAGCTGAAGAGTCACACACTCTCAAAGATGAGGAAGGGTTAGTGGAAGTTGCCTATTCCAGTATTGGTAGGAAAATATTTCCCACAGCCTCCTCTCTCTGTATCATTGGATACAGGAGTTTTTGGCTCTCAGTTAAGGAAGGATGCACACAGGGAGAAAATATACATTGTCCATCTCAGCTTAGCTATAACCAATCATTTCTTTCACAAATGCCAAGTGCTATTAATCATGACATAAATTATTATGGTACAAGTTGCACCAAGAGCAATTCACAATTCTGACGCATCGCTGTCATTAAGGTGAGACTGAAGGAGCTGCTTTTTTCATGCAGAGAAAAATCACAAAAGCGCTTGAATCATGACAGGTGCGTGGCTATCTCTCTGCGCCTGTATCAGCTAGCCCCTTATTTTCCTGCTCATGCCCCAGCTCTGCCCAAAGGCCTCTTCCAAGCCTTTCACTTCAGGTGGGTGGAGAGACCTGTCTCTGGTCTCTCCACTCACCTGTGCACACAGGAGGGTTTGGATCTGCTGTCACTCTACAGGCTGATCTCAATCAACCTGCAGTGATGAGCAGCACCTTTCAAGGGCACCCTGGGGACACTTAAAAGCAGAGTCTCCCTTTCAGATGCAACAAGGGAGGGAAAAAATGGGAGAGTGTGGCCATGAAAATGATCAAAGGGCTGGAGCACCTCTCCTATGAAGACAGGCTGAGAGATGTGGGGTGTTCAGCCTGGAGAAAAGAAGGCTCCGAGGAGACCCTATAGCGGCCTTCCAGTACCTGAAGGGGGCCTACAGGAAAGCTGGGGAGGGGCTGTTGGCAAGGGCATGTAGCCATTGGACGAGGGGCGATGGTTTTAAACAAGAGCAGGGCAGGTTTAGATGAGACATGAGGAAGAAGCTCTTTACACTGACGGTGGTGAGACACTGGCCCAGGTTGCCCAGAGAGGGGGGGAAGGCCCCATACCTGGAGACATTCCAGGCCAGGCTTGATGAGGCTCTGAGCAACCTGATCTAGTTGAAGATGTCCCTGCTCACTGCAGGGGGGTTGGACTAGGTGGCCTTTAGAGGTCCCTTCCAACCCAGCACATTCTATGATTCTATGCTCTGTGCTGTGTTTCTCAAGGGGTGCAAGAGCAGGGCTGTTGGGGAGCAAAGGCCTTGCAATTAATATCAACCGGAGGTCCTGGACCTCCTCTGGTGACTGAGATCAACATCACGCATGCACTGCTACACCCAACAGCAGCAAGGCAGAACTGCTTCACAGGGGCCCACGTATGTTCTTTCCGAGTGGGAGACCTCTTCTAGGTGAGACCTGGCAGGTTCCCAATGGCCGTGGATGTTTGATGGTATGAATAGAAAGGCGCAGGCAGGTCAAAGAAGCAGCCACTTCTCTTCAGTGTACACTTGCTCATGTGGAAGATTTTGCTCAGTGCTTGGAGTATATTCCTGAGGAATATGACATGGATTTCAACCTACTTCCACCATGTTATTCTTGAGTTTTTCGAAGATGGCTGTCAGAAGGCACTGCTGCAATGGCAGTGTGTTTCAAGGCGGTTTCCAGATACCGATCAAAAATATTGTTAAATTGAAAGAATTGTAACTTTAGCTTGGTTTACACATCTTACTGCTGATTTACATGAGCAGAAGTCGAAATTAAAGAATGGAAGTCTATTTGTACTGTTTAAACTAATAATTTACCACAACTCTCCATTGCTGAATGAAAACCTGAATCAGACCATCTTGGAAACACAATATATGCTGTCAGAATAAATATTTCTCTTTAGCAAAGGGGACTCAGAGTGCACGTACGCAAACAAATGTCTCTCCGAAGTAAATCCATTAATATACATATTGTCATAGCATTACATCAAACCACAGATATAAATCTGTCTCTGACATTAAAAAATGGAATAAAGGATTTGTTCTCTGTTTATTAATAAGCAGATTTTTTTTTCAAGGACATATAATCCCATCATATTTTTTTCTGAGACACAATTATGCACAGTCTTAAAGTAGTGGTGTTTGACTTCTATGTTCTGATGAAAGTTAAAATGCAACTTTGCGTAAGAATATGACAACTTATGGATCCCAAGGTTCCCCCAAGTTCATACATTGCATACCTGTACCTGTGAATTCCCCAGAGCTGCTTTTCAGTGTGCCAGGAGAAGCCAAAAGAAAGTGAAGATATTCAGACACTGACTATTAAAAGCACCAGGAAGTTCTCATTTCAAAAATCATCAGTGAACTGATGGGCTGAAGCTCATTTTCCAGGGAGAATTCTGAACAGGCTTTGGGTAATAGCTGACTAGTAGCATCTCTCACTATTGAACTGAAATCATTAGGACAACCCTTGCAACAAGGCTGTGTTCTGTGTGCGTGGAATAGCTATCAAAAGCCATAGTGCTAAACAGGTTATTCAGCCAAAAGCAGCAGATTTTCATACTGTTCTGTCCTTTCCTCAGCCTAAGACTGTAATCTGGCATTTCCCAAGTGTTGCTGTAAACACTCTGTCCCAGGCCTTTGTTACACTGCCTGTGTCCCGGAGAAGATCCCATAGCAGCCTCTGACTCTCTCCTCTGCTCCCTTCTCTTTTGGTCTCAGAAGGTAACTTAATAAAAAAGACGCCCTACAAATCTTATGTCCTTGGCTTCTCAGGATGTACCAGATCCAACAGCATCTACACCTCAGGTGCCTGAAGGCGACTTGAGCACAAACTACGCCTTGGTTCATTTCTTTGTTATATTGTACACAAGGGGAGAAATCCATCGGCAAGTGTCAAGATCTTGGAGTGGAAGGAACATTGGAATGACCTCTTTATACAGAAAAGCAGCAGGGTGAGAAGCATAAAATGACTTGTCCAGTATGCTGTGGGTAACTAATAGGAGATCTGGGAACACCAGCCCTAACTTCCTAACGGGAAGAAAATTTGAATTTTTTTTTTTTAGGAAAAACTGGTTTGGGTTCATTTTTTTCTGAAGCAAACTGGAGCAACTGAGTGTCCTTACACTGCCCATTTTGTCTTCAGCCCTGCAGGACCCTTCCAGCAGCTCCTGCTCGTTGGGCCAATACAGGCAATTGCCCTGAGATTGCTCAGAAGCTCTGGAACACTCAGAGGAAACCTGTGCAGACTGTCTGTGAGAGGGAATTAATTTATTTCATTGTTTCATGCTCCAGGTGAAGCCAAAGTAACACATTTCTTTGTGATATGAGCCTTTGTCACATACTAGCAATCTTTCCCCAGCAATTCTTATAGTTTGAGATGTATGAAAATATACACAGATCTGCAGATACCCAATGAAAGCAGAGCCTCTCTGTACCGTAACGGATATTCCTCTGGCAACAAACCGGGGAGAGGACTGAGAGAAGGAGATCAAACCACTGCTATTAGTAATTTCACACAGCTAGCAGCGTCCCTGTGCCGTATGGAAGTACATGCACAGAACAAAATCCCCAGCAGGAATGATTTATCTCTGAAAGGGAGTTTGTTTCTATTCGTGTTTCTGTAAAGTGGCTTTTCCACTGGACAAACTCCTTGCCAGCAGCTCTTGCACATCCAGCTGCAGCTTGCTGCCTAGAGGGCCTGCTGGAGACTGTCTCCACAGCACTTGCTGCTCCTGTCTATAAATAACATTTCAGATGCCCAGGCCACACAGTCACACTGCAGGAAAGGTCAGGCATAATCGTCATCGCCCGAAGAGATCACCCTCCATGATCGCCCCATGGCTGAGGCTTGCTCTCTGGACTGCAGCCAACGCTCCCGGCCTTATCAGAGCTGGATCTCACTGGGAATTTTCTGATGAGACAATTTTATTGGAAAATGCTGATTCGTAGACATCAAAATGTTTCATGGAAATGCACCAGTTTTTATTAATTTACAAGGAAACACAGACATTATTTGGATGTACTAGTGACTGGTCGGCTGCCAGGGTATCCCATGGCTTCCAGTGTGTCTGCTTGAAGGACAGCTGTGTCCTCTGGACAGCTTCAAACACGGGAGCCTGAGCACTGCAAAAGGCCTCTGGTGGCCTTGCTCTGATCTAGTCCTTGGCAGCCCTTACACCTCAGCATGGGACGGGCTATGGGGGTTTTGGGCTCCATGCCCTAAACCTCTGGGGGGCCACCAGGTGCTCGGGGCCTGTGAGCTGCCACCTTTCCTCCTTGGAAAGCAGGGCAAACCGTCTGGTCTCTTTCCAGAAGTATGGATGACAATTATCCAAGTATCCTGGCACAGTCTTCCCACTCTGGGCAAATGATATTCAACATCTCAGAGCTTTCCTGGAGCAGGAGCCCTGCTGCACCCCTCAGCCTGGCACAATAGCCCTACCTGCAGCCTGCCTCCAAGCCTCCTGCTTTGTTCCCATATACCATGAATTCATGAGAGCCGTGAGTCACAGACACAACAGCCATCTGGCGAGGTGCCCCGCCTTGAGGTCAGCTGTGAATGGCCCATCCATGAGCAAAGGTTATCCAGAATGAATCTGTCACCAACTTCTCAAGCTTGTCCTTGTCAGCCCTTCCTCATGTGGGCAGAGGAGCCCTTTGCTGCAGGACAACATCTCCGTCGTGTTGCACTGCCATGAAAAACAGAGTCCTACAGGGGGGGCTTTGCACCCGCTCTGGTAAGAGTTTGTATTGGGTGCAATTTTTAAGCTGCTCCCATTCACTCTGCGTTCTGGATCCTTGCTGCTGATGACACCTTTGAGGATTTGCTGGTTGGCCTTTCCAGGTGGCTGTATCCATGCAGGACAGCCTACCAAAGTCCTGCTCCACGTGACGTGGCAATACTGTGCTCACCATCCTCATTCCCTCCCCCCGCCATGGCTGCTGTTCAGTTTGGTCTGTTATTCTTAAGAACCACAAGACCCAAATCTTACCCTCTCCTATAAGGGAGCTTAAGCTGAGATGTGTTTGATGCAGAAAAGCTTAGGTCTCCAAAGACAACAGACTGTAGAAGTTTGGAAAAAAAAACCAATGCACTGTTCACAGTGTTTTTGTAGACATGGGGTCCTCCTACCCTCAGTCCAGCAACATTCAGTGTGTCTCTTGGTGGCAGCAAGCTCTGCATGGTTTCCTCTGCATCTGGAGAAAAATCCCTTTCTTTCCGTCACCCTACAGCTGCCCTTGTGTCTACTCCCCGCTCCTCAGGAATTTCCCATCTCTGCTCCAGCACCTGGCTGTGTCCCATCTCCCCCCATGGACACCCCTCCTCTCCTCATCCCCCCCAGGCCTTCACCTACCCCAAGGGCAGGACCCAGGATATATAGCCCAGCCGGGGATATTTTACCAAAGCAGAACGTCCAACATGACACTGTGCAGAAATCAGACGTCCCTGTTCCCCTTGCCTGCCCCTCTCTGCAGCTGGACTACCCTGGACGACCAAAAGGGCTGTAAGACTGAAGCACCTGGGGCTTCTCTGTGACAAGGGGCAGGTGATAAGTCTGTGGGAAGAAAGGGAACTGATGATGCCAAGTCCAAGCAAGTGGGGATGGTGAATGAGCAGAATGTTTAATGAATTTAGTAAAATCTTTGCTGGCTTGCAGTACGAAGCCTTGCTATGGAGCAGGACACTTTGGTGTCTGGTGGGGCTGGTTGAGGCCTTCTCTCCGCTATCCCAGAGAGGTGCCATGGAGGCATTCCTCTTTTGCCCCAAGAGATTCCTTTCTCATGCCCCCTCTAAGTATGAGGAGACCCTGCTCCCCAAAGCACAGTGAGAATCTTTGCCATTACATGCCATTTGTCAGTCAATATAAGCACTGCTGTGCCAAGGAGATGCATGACAACACACTACTGTCGTTCTGGAGAGCTGATGAGAGCGCTTCCTTCATGACAACATTTCCTGCACAACTCATAAGAGGTGCAGGGAGACCTTTCTGTGGGAGGAGGAGTAACAGGGCACAGAGCAGCTGGTGTAGGTGCTTCTGCTTTGCCCCATAGCTGGGTGCTGGGATGTCACAGGGATGGTTATGAGATGGGCAGTCCTGAGAGACAGAGAGAGACAGCAATCCCATGGGCTGACAGGATGAACCATAAGTGAACTGTGAAAAAAACCTGGCAGAGCAGAAGTGGTGCACCCAAGGCCAGCATGTGTTCCCGTGGGGCCGAGTGGATGCTCAGGAACTCAGCTGAGTCCTTATTTATGGGGTTTCTTGTTCCTGCATCTTCCTCCAGTCACAGCTGGACAACATTAGCTGCAGCTGCATGAGCAATTGGATGCCTGTGATGTTCCTTGTACCAAAGGAAAAATGAAAAAAAAATAATCAATTTTTCAGCCCTGTTCTTCCAGTCAACACTATGCTGAAACCTGAGGATGAATGACCCCTGGTCCCTTCCCTCTCCTGCTGAAGGACCCGGAGGGGAGAAGATCCAGTACAGGTCATCACAACTACAGCTGCATTTCTCTCTCATGTTGGTGCTTTCTTGCAGAGCAGAAACAGAGACTTCTATTCAGGAAATAAAATACAACACGGGAAGTCACAGCAGCTCAGAGAAAGTGAAAGTCAAAGTGTCTGAGGGAGGTGAAAAGTGCTCATTCTGTCCTCCTTTTCTGCCTGCGAGGAGACTGAGCTGAAGTCAGCCAGACCTGCACCGAAACACAGTGGTCAGTTACGCTGAAATGCAATAGGGTGGGCTGAACGCAGGGCCAAATTTACCCTGCGAGTCCATCCTTTACTATAGACTAATCCCTTTCCTGGGCTGGACGGGTGTAGCTCCCACACTGGGTTCAGATGTCTTCTCACTGTCACACTCCGAATCGCTCTTCCCTTGCTGGTGGCTCCCTACCTCCATGCTTTGGGCGCTTCTACCCGGAGTGGATAGGTGGGATAGATTTCTTCTCCAAAGCACAGAAAATAGACTGTTGCACAGATGTGGAAAGTTGAAACAGGAACGGTGAAGCTGCTCACAGGTTTACCAGAGCTGGAATGTGGGTTTCCTTGTGGACAAAGGGGAAAAGCTTGTGAAGCTGTGAGCTCCTCACAGGTGTGGAGGGGAGGAAATGTGGGGACCAAAAGGAGGTAAGTGGCTACACAGCATCTGTGAGGAGATGAGGAAAGATTATTGCCAAGACAGCATTCCTGAATTTATGGGAGAGGAAAGCTTAAATCAAAACAAAGAAAGAAATTAAGACATGAAAACAAGATTTGATCTGAGCAAGGTAACATTCCCACTTTTTTTTTGCAGGCACTGTACACGATGAACTGTGAAGTGCTGGAAAGGCATAAAGAAGAAAGCTTGTATTTTTTTTCTGAGTGAATCAAAGATTAAACTTTAGATTTCTTCTATTTTTATGTAAATAAACTCAAAGTTATTAAAACACTCTCAGTCAGCTGTAGTGGGTTATGCTATATATGGTTAACAAACTGACCTGCATCCACAACTTCCATAATGCTCTATTATTTTATCAGGGCTGGCTTGTTGATGCAATCAATATGGGATTACACCTTGTGCTGGGTGTTGAAGTCTGAGCAGGTGTAAGCTTTCCATCTGAGACTGCATGAGCCATCTTCTGACTTTCCCTGTTCCCTCCAGCAGGTCGGATGCTGGCGGGCGAGTGGCTGCCCAAGGCTGAGAGTGAAGGAAACCATGTGCAGTGGAAGGGTGCTCAGTGCCTGCGGTGTTTCTGCTCATGGCTTGAAGGGAGTCCAGGCTGGGTCTGGCATTGCTGGAGGGTCTTGGCAGACAGGAGGGAGCAGTACTAGCCTCTATTTCCCTCGGCCTTCATCTTTCCCAAAGACTGTGGATCAGAAAGGGGCATTTTGATGCTTCCCAAACTGTAACTCAGCATCAGAGACAGTAGAAAATTACACTGAGGTGGGAAGAAGAAGAAACTAGGACCATGTTGCTGGGTCAGATGGAGAAAGAGATGTCATTTCTAGACTCCCTTATTTCCTTGGGTAGTCACCGATATGCTCTTCTTAGAGATGCCTTGGGTACCTGCTCCTTCTCTTCCCCTGGTACTGTCACCCAGCCTTGCTTTTTGCCCCAGAGCATCTCAGCTCCTTGTTTCCTGTGAGGGGGCAGCGGGACCTTGCAGAACATGGGGATGTGAAAACATACTCTTCCTTCCTTCTGCTTAAGATGCCTCTATTTATATTCCTACTGTTGCATTTAATTAGTATGTTGGTGGTTTTACGCACCTAGTGAGGTGCATTTACTTACCCTCCATTTAAGATAGACTTCTTCACAGTCGGCTGAATATGAGCTAGCAGTGTGCCCAGGTGGCCAAGAAGGCCAACAGCGTCCTGTCTTCTAGCAGCAATAGTGTGGCTAGGAGGTCCGGGGCAGTGTACTGGCCTGCCTGTACTGGGCACTGGTGAGGCCCCACCTCGAGGGCTGTGTCCAGTTTGGGGCCCCTCACTGCAAGACAGACACTGAGGTGCTGGAGCGTGTCCAGAGAAGGGCAACGGAGCTGGTGAGGGGTCTGGAGCACAAGTCTTGTGAGGAGCGGCTGAGGGAGCTGGGGGTGTTCAGCCTGGAGAAAAGGAGGCTGAGGGGAGACCTTCTCGCTCTCTGCAGCTCCCTAAAAGGAGGGGGTAGCCAGGGGGGGTCGGGCTCTTCTCCCAAGGAACAGGCGATGGGACAAGAGGAAATGGCTTCAAGTTGTTCCAGATGAAGTTTAGATTGGCTATTAGGAAAATTTCTTCACCGAAAGGGTTGTCAAGCATTGGAACAGGCTGCCCAGGGAAGGGGTTGAGGCACCATCCCTGGAGGTATTTAAAAGATGTGTAGACGTGGTGCTGGCGGACAAGGTTTAGTGGTGGAGTTGGCAGTGTCAGGTTGATGGTTCAACTTTATGATCCTAAGGGTCCAACCTAAATGATTCGATGATAAATCAATGTTGTATTTCTTTGAGAGCAGCATGCACATTGTGCACAGCAACAGCAGGATTTGCGATGGACAGGGATAGGCTCTATAAACTCCCCTACACCGAGTTACACTCTGACACTACCCTTCCAATGGTACCTCCACTGTGGAAATACTTTATTATTTTATTAAAAGGGAATTACAAAATTTCAAGGCTCCATGCAGATCTTCCCAGAGCTGTCCTCTGTCTCTCATCAGTGTATTTCATTTCAGGATAATACCCCTTCATGCAAAATGCATCTCTAAGCAGCTGTCACATGCCCACTGGGCCAGCCACCCAGGAAGAGTAGGTCTTGGAAATAATCAGTCAAGGTACAAATGAACATAATTCTGCCTTCTATGCAATAACTGGGAGATATACATTCTGTTGTAATGTTCTTAGAGGTACTGGCAACTTAAATATTTTTCTGAAGACACAAGGCTGGAATGGAGATACAACACTTTATGGCATCAAAAATGGTAAAAAGATGATCTGTTTTTGAAAAAGGGAAATCCTAGATAAGCTAGTTTAACTTCCATTTCCAGAAAAGTACTGGGGCAACTAATCGAGCCAACAAACAAATACTGAAACAAATCAGGGAAAAGAAATAAGAAACAGCCAGCGTGAATGTGTCAAATCTAATCCTTCTGTGACACTTGTGGATAGGGAAGAAGCAGTACATGTCATCCATCTTCCATTTAACAAGGCTGTTGACACTGTCTGACATGACATTCTCAAAAGCTTATTGGGAAAACATGGTCTATATGAAACTGCTCAAGGTGGTGCAAAACGCTTAGAAAGGCACACTCAGAAAGAAGCTCTCAGTGGGTCACTAAATGCCACAGAGTCCCCTTGTCTTCTATGTGTCCTTCTGCAATGTGAAGTAGAAAATTATTTTATTTAATAAGAGACGAAGTTGGAAGGGGGCACATGCATGCAGCACAGCAGGATTACAGCTAGAAATGATTTTTAAAAAGAACTGTGAAGACATTTACTGAAACAAATCCAGTGAGAATTAGTCTGGAATGGCCTATTGCACATACTCAATGCTCTGTAGCTTTTCTGTGGAAACGGACCTGGATCATGAGCCAGGTCAGGACCATCAGTGATGCTACGCAAGTGTGAGAAGGGTGAGCACTGGGATGGTGCGGTGCAGGCTGCAAAACAAATCTCTTAAACCTCCTGCTTGGCTCAGCATGGGCATGCTCTCAGCTTGAGCACTGTGTTCTGCTGTGCATCACAGTAAGACAGATGAGAGATGATGAAAGAGAGCCTAAAGAACAGAAAAAAGGACCAGAAGTCTAGAAAATATGACTTTCAAGGGAAGACCCAAAGACTGAGGGTCAGTCTAGAGAAAACTGGGGTGAGAGGAACCCTAGTAAGTTTTTAAATGTAGAGAAGGCTACCATGGAAAGAAACAGAGTGTTTTATTCTCTGTACCCCTTTTGGGTAGGGCTAGGAGTTATGGGCTTGCACTTCAGGAAGGAGCTGGAGTGAAGATGGCTCGGGCAAGAGTTGGAATCTCCATCAAAGCGGGTTTTCAAGAACAGGGTGGACAAACTAACTTTTGTCAGGAATGACTGAGGGAAAGCTGATCTTGGCTTTGGGCAGGAGAGGCTTCCTCCAGATGTACCTAGCATACCCATATGGTTGTGTGGATTTAGAGGGACTGTGGAATGCTTAGTTCCAGGCTCATGACAACACTGTGGTGTTTTGTATCATTTGCTCACAGATGTATGCTCTCAGCTTTAACAGCTGAACACTGTTTCTTGTCTAAGAGGACCCTTTTCCTTCAGCTCATCTGTGTTCCTGCTGCATAAGCCATTCCTCACCCTGCAGAGATGCTTAAAGGTAAGAAACTGTGAATCCCTGGCAGAGACAACGAAGAGGCACCTTGGGGGCTCAGGCGCTATAAGAACCCTATTTCTAACCTCAAAGACCATCATGGGAGCCTTTGTAAGCAACAACAAAAGTGAGAGCTGTCTCTGTTTCTCTGGAGAGCGCAGAGGCAAGGGCAGTGGTGGGGCAGCAGCCGGGAAGCAGCCGCAGGAGGAATGCTGCCTGTTTCTCTGGTTATTGCAGCAGAGCCATGATTTACATCCCTCGGTAGGCTACAGCGGAAGCGGCAAATCACCTCTTTTACAAGGGTTCAAAAGGCAATTAGACAAATCCGTGGAAGAAATATCCACTGAAGCCATTAAATCTAAAGTCTTTCTCCTGGTTACGGAAAGCCCCGCATCACTAATTGCTGGGTGGGAGAATTGCTACTGTGTGATGGCCCTGTTTTTCCACTTTTCTTTTGGCTACTGGTGCGTAGACGGGAGGGTGAGCTGCAGGAGCTTCTGCCCTGACCCAGCCAGGACCATTCCTGTGTTCTTCGGCTGCATTCTCAGTGCATTCATCTGGGATGGCCACAGACCCAGGGGTTTATTAACAGACAATTGGGACTGGAAACGGGACAGAACCCTATGTCTCAGAGTCAGGCCACATCCCAGACTTGCTGTGTTCTGGATGCTGTTCAGGAAAAGCCAGGAGCCCTGTCCTGCTCTGACTCTTCCCTAGGTAAGCCACGGATTTCTGCTGTGAGGATTTAGCTCCAAGCCTTTCTCTGCCAAACAGATTCTCCCCTGCGCTGGACAAACAGCTGTAAAACAAACTGGGAAAGCAAATGCCATCCCATAAGCAGAAGCATGCTTTTATTTAACTAGCACTAAAGTTTTCAGATGCAAATAGCTTATTGAGTTGGATAAAAGTCATGGCAATAAATGTTCCTTTCTAACTTCACCCTACAAAAATATCTTTGAATAATAGGATTGTGTTTTTCCAAAAATATTCTTTATTGATTTACAGCAGTATCACATTAAAGCAAAGCATTAGAGTTCCTTCATTAATGAAATAAGACACACAAGTCATTATATTAGTGATTTTCACAGACTAACTCAGTAAGCTATTTTTAATATTCTCATGGAGGCATGCCAGAAGGATAATATTTTTATGTTCTATAGCAGAAAAATACACTTTCAGACAGTTTTGACTGACTTTAAAGTGTGTTTGAATGTCCAGGCATGTTTTCTGTCCCTACAAAGTGACCAAGGAGAGAGGAGTTTTATCATTAGCACAGAGCAAAACCTTAACAGAATGAAATCCCAGTTGCCACAGTGTCAACAGTGTTTCCCACACACGGTACCAGGGGAGGCTGGATATAAAACACAGTCACTGCTCCTTCTTTGAAGGCAGCGGAATGAATCACTGCTGATGCACTTTCACATCAGGAATGCTGCATTTCACCCAGCTACAGGTAACTGAGGAAAAACCTCTGCCCTTTTTCTGCAGCTGCCAGAACCCTGTCTCCTTACCCAGTTTCCACATTGCACTCACTGCATGTTTTCCAGTCTAATTCTCGCTCTTGTTTCTTCTCCCTCCAATGTGTCTCCACTCTTTCTATGTATTTCTTTGGTATTGCATCTCAGGAAGAGGGAGCACCGAAACGTTGCTGTCCTGGGTGATGTACATCAGGAGCAAAGCAACGTCCCCGAGCAGCCTGTGCACCTGTGGCTGGACCAAAGTGCAGGCATGATCTCAGTTTCCTTTCTGCTGTGCTGTGACTGTTCCTTTTCATATGATACCTATTCCAGACAGTCTCACACTGCAAAGGGCTATTTCAGGCCTAATGAGGGGCTCTTATCAACTTTCAGGCTCATATTCAGTGAAGCAAATCTCTACTGAGTGAGCAGGATCACAGCATACACACATGTCAGGGTCTGCATGAGGCTTTTAAGGCAGACTGACATCTAAATCCATGTTTCAAACCCTGGCTCAGTGTTTATGAAGGCAGCCTCCTTCAGGTGACCTTTGGGCATACAGCAAAGCTGCTGATCATTCCCTTTGAGAGTCCGAGACTGCACAGAGCTAAGGGGAGCAGGCGTGCATCAGTGGCATGTTTTAGGGCTACCAGGTGCATATTTGGACAACAGCAGCCCATGCTTGGACAAACCACACAATGCAGATGTACAGATTCAGTGTCATCACCTCCATGGTTTCAACAGAAACATCCAAGGGCTGGCAAAACCTCCCACCTTCTCAGGATCACTGCTCCCTTTTGATCTCTTTCCCTGCTGGAAAGGTCTGTGTCTTCCTTCCTTCCTTGGTGTCTGTGCAGAGCTCACCAGGGTGGCAGAGCACTTTCAAAGTGATGCCCAACCATTATCCCTATATGACACACATCAGGGTCTGTAGGAAACTGAGGTGACCTGCACGGCTCTCTTGGATCATGCCCACAGACCTTTATGCCCAACAGATCTTGCAAAGCAAGAATTAAAATATGCTGCCAAGGGTTCAAGTAGCCAGGCTGCATTTGCAAATTCTGGAAGTCAACTTAATATTCACTCCTGGAAGTTCTTACTTTGAGCAGTGCCTGTGCCAGTACAGCAGACGGGAGATGTTTGCAGGGCTGGGCCTTGAATCCTAGAAACCTCCCGTCATCATCACATTCACATATCCTTGTGCCAGCCTGGCATCATACCCTTCACATTGGGCATTTTAGCTCAGCTTGACCACCACATCTTGGGATGATGCAGAACTGTTCTGGGCTGTACCTGCCCGTAGGAACTTCTCAGCAGGACTGAACACGCTCTTAGTCCGAAAGGAGTCTCTTGGCAGTGCTCTCCTCTGCTTCCAAATGGGCTTCAATTGCAAACAGATGGTCATAATTTTGAAACCCCAGGAACCACAGGACGAGACCGCAGCATGCTTGAAAGCACCTTCAGGAATCTCTGGCAAGATCTCCAATGTGACAATGATGTTTATGGACTACATGCATCCATCAGGAAGGGCTCTGTCGTGTTTACATTAATGTTACGATTCCTCTTGTCTTACTAACATCTTTGCTAGTAACCATGTTCCTTCTGAGCACTGCTCTGGCAGTTTGCAAATGCAGTCCTGAGTACAGAATGTGCAGTGCTTCTGCTGGCCTCACATTAGTCTCTCCTGTAACCGATTTGGACAATAATACTGTAACAAATCCACAGCCACCTTGGTCTCCATGCCTGTCACGATGCAGCAAACCATGGCTGCTCATAGCTGCAGGCGACAGCAGCGCTGGCAGTGCTTGGGCAGTGCTCCTCTGGTTGTGAACAGCCTGGAGCCTGTTCCAGGCTTGCTTTGTGGTCCTCCAGGACTTCTTGCTCCTAGTCCCCTCACAAACATAGAGGCTCAACCCTTGGTTTTTATGGGCATGCTAAAACTTTGGCCAGCCTCTTAATGCCATCTCATAATTAACAGTGCCTATATGGCCCAGTCCTTGTTTTTCTTCTCCTCTTTAACTTCCCTGGGTAGCTGGAAGCTACGCTTCAATGTGAGCAATGCTGCTCAGTGTTTACTTTCACGTTTCCAAACAGTCTTTTGCTTCCTGACCAGTTCAGCCATCCTTGGCTAAACTGCGTACCACTGAGGACAATGTCTATTGTCCTGCATGTTACTGGCTGGCCAGAGGAGCGCTTCACATCTGGTATGAGCACTGTAGGACTGTGGTTTTGGGAGAACCACCCATAAAAGGAACAAACTGAAGTTCATTACCCATGAGCTGATTAGAGTTTAACGTCCACTGCTAACAGCATTGTGTGCCATACCCCTAAAATCCGTCTGCAATTTCAACTCCATCCCCTGCAGCTCTACAGGTTCTGCACCAGAAGGTTTAACAAGTGCTTGGAAGTGCCATAACCTGCTCTGCAGCATCAGGAATGTGGGGACAGTGAACACAACAATGATGGGAGAGCCAGGCTTTGTGTTCACAGGTGCCTGTGCCACCTGGGCAGTGTGGAATTGCAGCCACGGTCACAATGATGGTTAGCCACCAGATTTATTTTTTAGCTAGTTTTCACATGAGACAGGAATTGTCAGCCTGTGAAAGGCTCAGCCTGACTCCTGTGCCCTGCCCCGTCCATCGCTGTTCAGTGAGCCCATTTGGAGGAAGCAGTTTTGGCCTCAGTGAGTTTTATCAGCCTCCCTCCTTCCCTGTCCCTGTAGTACATCCTCCCACGCCTGCCCCCACCTGGAAAACCCAGAAGCCGTCCAGGCAGCATGATGGGCAAGAGGCACACAGAGCTGAGCACCCCCCTGGGAGCTAACAGCCTGGGAGCTAACCCCTGTTGCAGGGGAAGCGCGTTATCCTTCACCCAGACAAAACAAGTGCAAAAGACCACTGGGGCAAGAAAACCAGCTGCTGCCCTACCCACCCGGAGAGAGGTTCATGAGCCCAGGCGACGTGAAAGCCAGCAGTGCTACAAGGTTGATGATCATAAAACACATCCCTCTCTGGACCCTCGCAAGGGCTGACACTGTGGAAACAGGGCACTGAGTGTTAAACAGCTACTCAGGTGCTGATGCTGATCTACTTGCAAAATCTCCAGGATCTTCATCTGATTTCTGACCCTTCATCTGTGACAGATGTGGCAGTGCTCTGATTACCAAGCCTTAAAAGAGAACTCACTGCAGTGATTGACGTCTCTTACTGCGAAAATCAAAAACATCATGCTGGGAAACAAAGTACCAGCAACACAACACAACAGGGCACGAGGAAGTCCATAATAGAGCCAAGAGGTTTCCCAGACCACAACTATCAAAATGTTCCCCCTGCTGCAGAAGAACTTGGTGAGACAGTGTGGGAGGCTGTGTCGGGAAGATTTGTAAAGCAGAAACCTCAGCAACACAAGAAGGAAAGCGCAGGTCCTACTCCAGTCCCAGGGGTCCAGAAAAGCCCACTGAAGCAGTACCCACATTGATCTCTTGTGTCCCCACTTCATAGCCTCCAGCCTCCGTGCAGCAGGGTTTAGAGGGATGGTGGAACAAGGACGAGGCAGCAGAGATTTCCTGTATCTTCTGGGAGATGTAGTGCAAGAGAAACAACGGTTGTGCAGACCCAGGCTGCAGCAGTAGCTTTGGAGGGATTTTGCTGCTGCTCAGCAGCCTCAGAAGGAACAGACCTCTCCCTGCGGCGTTCCCTGCGTCCAAGACAGAAACAGGCCTGATTTGGCCCTAAATGCATATATAACAAAGACACAGCTGTGAATTTCCTCTCTTCTCATTTTAAAATATATGAGCTGGTTTGTACAACCCCAGTATGAGGCAGCTTTTCCCATGCATGGGAACACCACCCCAGTGAACTACTGGGAAGCAGCCACGGCACTAAACATCTGCGCAAACGTATTGTGCCAGAAGTTACCAGAAGATGATGCAGCACTGGGTCTGGATACACATTTCTGGAAGTGCCACCCCTTCAAGCCCTCCCAGAACCCACCCTGAGAAAGCAGGATCTACAACAAACATGGGAACAGAGCGCAAGGGCTACGATCGCAGCCTGTCCGTCCCCCTGGGAGATTTTGCTTGTCGCACAAACAGAGCAACTGGGCGCACAAGGGAGCACGGGGGCAGATGGAGCTATTGTGACAGGAATGCCAAAGGAAGGGAGGAACTCGCCCTAGCCAGCCCCACATAACCAGCTCCAAGCAGGTCTCCCGCAGAGATCTTCCTGGCCATGGGAGCAGGCTCTTTGGCACGCTGGTCTTCCGGTCTCCCCAGCCCTCCATGAGGACTGTGGATCCGGCTGCACTGTCAGCGCACAAGCCCTGACCAAGCAGCGGCACGGGTTGTGCTTTCCAGGCATGGACTGTCTCCTCCAGCTCCGGCACAGCCAGCATCCCTGCCACAACCGCTCAGACCTCTCCTCCGGGCTTTGCAAGTGAGAGAAATGTTGCGGTGGAAGTGCACATAAAGCCCTGCTCCATCCCCTCTGTGGGAAGCTGGAGGCCAGCCCCAGTTCACCCCACATACTGCCTTGCCACTGAGGGTGGACCTGGCTCTTCCAGGAGCCTGGCACCCTGTAACAGTGCCCTCCCAGCTGCCCGAGGAAGCCCCACACCCGGGACCTGACCCTGGTCCACATGGGGAGTCCCTGGTCTGAGTCTACCTGCCCTTCCCACAGCAGGGGCTTGTTCCCAGGCGTTTCACCCTGGGCTGCCTCTACTGCTGTCCATTTCCACGAAGTTAGTTAAAAAAAGAGCTTGCGCTGCACCGTGGAGAATGTCATGAGGATTATGTGGTGCCGTGCGGTTTCTGCGCCGTTCCTCTGTAAATTGTGCAGAGGTCAGGCAGCTCGGAGGGAAGTGCTGGCGGGGTTCACACATGCACACGTGCACGTCCACACTCACAAACACTTGCGCACACAGACACGCAGATACAACTTACGTACTTGCTTTCCGTGTTGTCTCTTAATTTAAAAAGTCATTCAGAGTGAAAATATGTTTCCTCTTTGTGAATGGACAAATCTAACACAGATGGTGCATTAACTGGAAACATCTTTTGTTCATTCTCTTCAAGGACAGAAGGCGCCATTTATGAACATCTCTTCAATGTTCCCAATCTTTACAACTTGGTGATCTCCTACTAAAAGCTATAACAAATCATCACCTTTTCCTCTCTTACCAACGCTACAAAAGCTCAGGTTTAAAGGCCATCAGTGTCAGCAGCGAGGCATTGGTTACAACTTGCTGATGTGGAGCAAGTCTGTCTTTGCATTTGACTGTAATGAAGTTTATAGTACTGTGTCTGCTGTGACAGCCTTCTGTGCCTCCTTTGGGCTTGCTGCTCACCAGCTGAGAGTGCTGAGGCAACCGAGTACGAAGCAAGGGCCAGAGAAACTTTCCCAGCTGTTTCTGCATAAATGTGTCATTTCCTTTTACATAAAAACAGACCTTTTGGAAGGAACCCAGATGAAAGACTCGAAGTGCTGGAGATTGAAGTAAATCCCTAGGTAAACTGGCTTAACAGACAAATTACCCTGAAGAGCTATTTAAGCTTCATTTCTTAGTCAATTTTTCTATTAAGCCAGCTCATCTAAGGACTAATTGCAATAGGTGTCCTTCCCTACTGTTCCCTGTTAGATTCTCCACTTGGGTATGTGCCTGCTTGCTCATTATGATGTTGTGGATATTCCCATTACCTCCAGAAATACCTAGTCCTTTCCAGAATCCTCCTGATTTTTTGGTGTCAGTGATCTCAACATGCTACTGAGTCCCGTGGGTTAAACACGCATGGACTAAACATGGTGCTATTCTTGCAAGAGGATGTTTTCTTTTTATGATTTCAGGGCTATCAGATTTTATACCACAGATCACAGTTTCAAAAACAAGTGTTCAGATGTCATTCATATGCCATCCATCAGGCTTGATCATGAATTAAGAAATGTGTCCTGGATTGAACTTTACCCTTGACTAGCTAGGTCTCAAAATTTGCTACAAAGAGGAGGGAAGATGCTAAGTGCAACCTTACCGCAGGTGCTCTGAGCAACGGCCTCAAGAATGTGCAAATCGTGAAAGGAACACAGAAATAGCCACAAATGTAAATGAGATGAAACACAAATGGCAAACTGTGCATGGAGACATCAGTGCTCTTTCCCCGGTGCAGCAGGGAGAGGAAAGCTTGTAATCACTGACACACTTTGTCTGTTTAACCACAGGCATGGTTACAAGGGAAGGACAACAGGCAGAGCCTGGATACCGAGCGCTGAGGCTGGCCTGACAGCGGAGTGAGGAGACCCAGTCTCCTGGAGGCTCAGTCCTGCTGGGTGCTGAGCAATGGTCCTGACCAGTGGGGCACTCAGCCCCACCTCAAGAATGGGCCCAAAGAAGACAAGAGCAGCTCAGCACCCCCTCAGCACTTCACAGGGCCAAGGCTGCGATAAGCAGCAGGATGGGGTCACTCGTGGAAGCATGGCAGGACCTGGTTGAAAGCACATGGAGATGGAACAAGAGGGATCATGACACATGGCTATCCCTGTTTCAGTTTGATTTCTGAACGAGAAAACAAAGCATCATCTTCGAGTCATAATGAGATTAAAATTGTTCCTAAAAACATCTCAAAAGATACCTGAAAAAGAAATGGGCATGACACACGTAGCCCCACTGTGAGAGGGTGTGAAGGTGATTACACAGAGTTGGGCATGGGTAGAGACCAGTTAGCTGGGCAGGGACACCACAGGACAGAGAGCAGGTTTAGTCAAGGGATGGGGGAGAGGGGAACTGACTCCAGTCTCCCAGCCATCATCCCCACCCTGCACATGATGTCCCCATCCAGGAGAGAAGGGAACACCACCTGGGGAGCATGGCCAGGGCCCCCCCACATCCAGTGTGCTTCTGTGCTGGAAGGTGAACTTGGGACTCGACACATGAGAAAATGAGACTCAAGGTGACTCTCAGGCTACCAGGCAGGTGGCTGAAGGAGGCAAAGGCCAACCTGCCTGTGAGATGAGTTCTCTGCAGGGTGGGCCTTTTCTATCTGAATGCAACCCAGTGGTTGAGAAACTAGGAGAAAACAGTTCTGCAGTGCAGCCCCTCTTGACAAGCCAGTTCCTTTACCCTGCAAACTGCAGCTAGCAAGGGCCAGGAGCCAAGAGCAGCGCTTATCATGAGGTGTCAGGAAATGTTTGCCATGACTTTATCCTTAAAATAACCCCCATCATAGACATTTTGCTCAGCAAAGAAAGGTCCTACCCAACCTCTTGGTGCACAAAACAACACAGACCCCCCCCCAAGGAAGAATGATGGGTCACTCAATGAACTCCTATTAAAAGGATAACTAGACTCCAGAGGGCCAGCAGGGAACAGAGTGGGACCAGGGTCCAAGGCAGGGTCTTCATCCTCTGCCACCATGGCTTTGATCACTCAGCCAGACTCAGAGCTTGTGAGAAGTTTGAGACATGCAGGCAAGTGGGTTCTCCCTTGGCTGTCTTAAAGAAAAAAAGAGATCCTAGGAAACAAACGAACATCTCAGTGCCTTAACAGAAAAGTGATGTGTGTGGTGCTTGTGCAAGTGAGATGCAGCTCAGAACTCTGTTATGGAAATTTTGCTCTGTGACAAATATGTTATGAATGACTTGTCTTGAAAACACGCCAACATGTAGGTGCTGCTATCACAACATTCGATGACTTTAACTTACTGTGAGCGTTCTTGCGATAAATCATGGAAAACCTTACTTGTGCTATCTTTAGTCACTGCAATGTTTCACTCTCACAAGTCACTCACAGCTCTAAAAATACAGTTTGTATCATTGGATTCCTGAAATTCTTTTAGTTCTTACATTCTGATTTAAGTGGCATTAAAGCTGGGCTGTGCAGTTCAAGGCTGCAGGCTGACATTTCATTGTGGATTAGGTATCACCTGGGTTCAATACAGTGTTTGCAATATTTATTTGATTTGGATCCAAAGGTAATTTGGAAAATCTTCCTGTAGATACACCTCTTACCTGGCTATGTGGAACCAGGGCTAGATTTTGTTTGGGACTAGATAGTAATTTAATAACCATTCCAATATAGATTTAAACTAAAACACATGCTCCCCACAAGGACTGAGCAGAGACTGAGTGGGGGTTTTCTCCCCAAAACCTGTAGGTATCTTGCCTCTAAATGCCTATGCACTGTGATGTTGTGATGACTTCTAGGTCAGACCTCTCTCTCTTTTTTTTCTTTTTCTTTCACTTACATGTCTTTCATAGTAGTTATTGATTCAGAAACACCAACAGCAAGAAAGTCTTGACCTCCCACCAGCCTTTCTGGATTTGATTACCAGCTCACCGATGGCTGATAGTTTAAGAAGAATTTAATGCTTTCTAATTTTCCTTGATAGGGACTACGAAGCACGTTACTTTTTTTTTATCCCAACTGGCAGCTCAACAAAGCCCAGCAATAAAAAGCTCCATTTGTGTAATAAACTGTTGTACAACCTACTACTTATGAACATGGGCCCTGAAAATGTACAACCTTTCTGCACATTACATTAAACGCAAACCAGATGGGCACTTGAAAATCCTCCCCTTTGTTGCAGGGGGCTAAAGGAGCTGGTGGTCAGAAGGTCTATTTCACTACACAAATAAGCAGAATTTAACTACATTATTTTCCAAAATCAGCAATGGGAAACCTGTGTGGAAACACTATGAGCAGTTAGCAAACATGCTGCTGAACCGGAGGAGGCACAAGGGGAACTCTTCAGCTCTCCTGACTGCAGTAGCCAGTCAGTGGCCTCTGGCCACCTGTGTCCGAACTAGATCCATCACCTGCAGTGGGAGCTCTGATACCCAAACTTGGAGACATGTAACTGGAGACAAATGGCTAAAATTAATCTCTTCTCTAAAGGATGTCTTCGTCAGAACTGGTTACCTAGTCTGATAGTAACGGGAAAGAAATGGGACCCTCCAGAGGGGACTGAGCCCATCCTGGGCAGAGTTTCCGAGGCAAAAAAACCTCGTCAGATCAGACAGGATGTTTCACGCTTAGATAACTCCATAAGTGAAATACATCTCACTGTCAGAGTGCTAGAGCAGGAAGCAAGGGACAATAGCTCTGAGCCATGGACTTTGATATCTCTGGGCTGTACCAGAGGATACCTAACTCCTCACACGTTGAGCACACACATTAAGACAGTTTTGAAGGGCAAAATGTTGTACAGCTGTTCCCATGGCACAGCTGCCACAGATAAAGTACAAGTGTGCAGCGTGACAGTCACCTCCGGATCAGGGTGTGATGACCTCTGGTACCTCCACAATGGGCCTCTGTCCCTCGTTGTTCCCAGGCTGAAGGCTCCAGCACCCTAGGTTGGTGGCTGCTGGGGACCCCAGAGCCATGCAGGGCCCTACGCACTCACTGCAGCATGAATTATCTTATTGCTTTTTGTACCTGCCTTTGTGTGCGACCAAACCAGCTCTGTGAGGAACAGACATGTGGGCAAAACATTGTGTGTCCTCAATCGGTGAGATGCCATGCACTGACCTTGTGACTCAACAGTCTCACTACATGGACAGGCAAAATGGGCTAGGTAGAGCATTGGTTGAGTCACCACGTTGAGATGAAAGTGCCTGTCTCTGGCAAGACAGAAGTGCAAGAGCCCACGGGTCCAGTACTCAGCTAAGGTGCATGAACAATAGAGAGGGCAGGAGGTCTAGGCAGATCTCATCTCTAAACCCCATGTTACTAGTCACTTTAGGAAGACCCACAGCCATGTTTGCCTTAGGCTGTTCCAAGACAACCGTTCACAGCTCTGCCCAGTTCAGGTCAGTGTGGACCGGAAATTAGGAGGAGAAGTTGCCATTGTGCATATAAATACTATGGTCTGTGGGATTTGGCACTGTCACGGTAAAAGGGCTGCCTGACATTGTACCATCCCAGGGGCAGAAAAAGGCCAGGGCCTGGGGGTACAGCTGGGCAGGCAGATGTCAGGATTCCTGCTTGTGATAGGGAGAGCAGTTTCCATTTTCCTGGGCCTATGCATCCAGTCCTGAGCTTTTGTAGGTCCTGCTGAATGGGCTTTCTGCTTGCTCAAAGCTGATTTATTTTTACAAATTTAAATGAAATCCCCTGAGCCATTTTTGAGTAATACTAGAGTTAAAAAGACTATTTTCCTATTTAAAAATATTCTAACTAGACTGTTTTTATTAAATCAAAGTTAAGTCAAATAAAGACTGCAGTTTGAAAGTTCAGACTCGGGCAGGAGCTAGTCCTCTCTGAGGAGCTGTGCCTTTGACAGACGTGTGCCTGTCCAATGCCCACTGAACCAGCAGAGATCCCCAGCCTGCGGCTGGAGGGCTCTGCTGGAAAGATCAGGGGGTAGGGGCCAGATCCTGCCTGGCTGAGCTGTGCACACCCTGTACCCTCAGGAGGTGGGATGTCACAAGGCAGGAGAACGTGGGGGTCACACATCTTGCACTTGCTTCTCCTTGAAATATAACATTAGCAGCAGTCCTATCATGCCACTAAGTTGGGTTCAAGAGGCCTTACATGCCCTGGCAGGTCTCTAAATACACCAGATGGCAGTTACGTCCCTTTCACCCAACTCATTCCCAGGCATTCCCTCCTTCAGTGGCATAATTCCTGGGCTGCATCCCCAGCAGTGTGGCCAGCAGGGCAAGGGCGGGGGGGGGAATTCTGCCCCTCTGCTCCACTCTGGGGAGACCCCCCTGCAGTGCTGCCTCCAGCGCTGGGGCCTCCAAGATAAGAAGGACACGGAGCTGTTGGAGCGGGGCCAGAGGAGGCCACAAAGTTGATCCGAGGGCTGGAGCCCCTCTGCTGTGAGGACAGACTGAGAGGGTTGGCGGTGTTCAGCCTGGAGAAGAGAAGGCTCCAGGGAGACCTTAGAGCCCCTTTCAGTACCTAAAGGGGGCCTACAGGAAAGATGGGGAGGGACTCTTGATGAGGGACTGTAGCAGATGAGGGGTAATGGTTTTAAACTGAAAGAGGGGAGATTTAGGTAAGATATTGGGAAGAAATTCTTTGCTGTGAGGGTGGTGAGCCCCTGGCCCAGGTTGCCCCAAGAAGCTGTGGCTGCCCCATCCCTGGAGGTGTTCAAGGCCGGGTTGGACGGGGCTTGGAGCAACCTGGTCTAGAGGAAGAGGTCCCTGTCTATGGCAGGGCAGTTGGAACGAGATGATCTGAAAAGTCCCTTCCAACCCAAACCATTCTATGATTCTGTAATTCTATAATCTTGGATGCTGGGTCCCTGCTTCCTCCTGCTGCTTATGCCCATGTATCCATGGGGTGAGGGATGAGTGTGGGAGTGGTGAATACACCTGTACAGGTGCCCTTCTTGGAGGTTGGATATGTGGAGATGCTGACATATTGCTTTTTCCTTACAGCAATCCCAACTACTGACCCTCCACCCTGTAGTGGAGGGATGGCGTAGAAGGTCCCTGTTGTGCCAACCCAACAAATGGCACTGAGCAGGACAGGCAGGCTCTGCCCTTGTTGGGGACAAATCTGCTTCAGGGCTCTGCAGTATCCTGCAGGGTAAAGGGAGGTGACGACTGTGTATCACTATGGAGGGCAGCCTGTGGGGCCGTGAGATGCCTCCCTGCCTCTCTGCCCCCCGGGTGCGCATCAGGCTGCTCCACCAGCCGTGCAGGAGCTGTCACACCAGAGAATGTGACATCAAAGGCAGGCCTGGGTGCCACACAAGATGCGTGACACTTGGTGGGCCCGCCAGCTCCTGAGATGATGTGAGATGAAGGGAGACGGCTGTTCCCAAATGGGGACGGCAGGAAGAGATGAGCCCCTACGCTGTCTAAATGTGTGAAAGAAAGGGAAAAGCAGCAACAAGAGGAGAGCAAAGGGCTGGAGAGATGCCCAGACTGTGGGGGCTCTTCTCACTTAGAGACTCTGCAAACAGCCCAGCGTAGAGGGGCTGCAGGGGTGAAGCCATGCCGCAGTGGGCCACCGAGCCAGCAGCCTGGGGGGCACGAGCCCCCGACACAGGGTCAGCGTCAAGGCAGGTGCTCGCGGTGCTGCGGGGCTCAGTGCAGTCAGTGTCTGCGTGTCTGCTGGTCACACTCGGAGGCAGCTTTTGCCTATGAGCACCTGGAGATGTCTCTTTCTTTGCTTTCCCATAACAAAAATCATGTGGGGAAATGGATGCAAAAAATAAGGATGTGAAAGCTACAGAGGAAATATGAATTTTATGCATCACCAGATAGTCTTAACACTGCCCCTTTTACAAGTCAACGACATCTTTCCCATGGTTATCATATTATCTTAGGTGTACTTTGACATCTGAGACTGCAGAAAAGAAGGGCCCTCGCTGGTGTGACTCAGTCTGGGCACACTCTGGGCCTGGTTCTCTGCTGTGTTACTCCAGTCTGCCACCAGTACATTGCCATGATGACATAATTTGGATTATTTCTGATTTATAGTGATTGAGAAAAATTGGGTCCTGTACAATAATGCAAACAATCAAAGACACAAAGCAAAAATAGTGCCTTCGAGCTGCACTTTCACATTACATGATATTTTGAGGACTTAATGTTGAAAGCCTTAGAGTGCAGAAAAGGAATTTTCTTCATTTCATATATTATACAGTTGCCTGAAGGAAATGGCAAACAACTCCTCAGCCTGAGCATGCTTTATGCAGGCTGAATTGTGGGTTTTTTTGTCCATCAGCTTTCTACCAACAGATCCCCACTGAAACTCAGATCAACATCTGCCAGCAAGACTAGTTTCTGGACCCATGGACAAGGAAATGCAAATGACCCTTGCAGAGGCTCAGGCCAAATTCTGGTCTCTGTTACATTGATGTGAAGCAATTTGGCTGAAGGCAAGGTTATCTGAAGCACCCAGTGCTCTGTGAGAGCGGAACAGTTCTATCAGCACCTTTGCAAACAGAAAACCCTCTCCATTTCTTCTCTACTGATCAACTTTACATCACCCTAAATCCACAGCAAATCCCATTACTACGGTCAGAACATCAGTCTCTTCCTATGACCTTGAAATGCTACATTTCAGTCAATATTTTACCAAACACTTGGATCACAAAGAACATGGTAACTGCCTCAAGTCTGACAACAGCATTTAAGACTGATCCAGAAATATTGAGCTGAGGAGGCACTTCCATTAAATCTTAAAATGTTATCATCAGAAACACCCTCCAAAGCACCACACATAAAAATAATGATGAACTGCAAACTCAGCATCTGTGGGAGATGCTAAACCAGCATTTATCCAGTCTCACTTCCCCTCTCTTGACCCCACTGGGCAAGGAACTTACCGTTCTTCCGCTCCGCAAAGGGTGGTGGCTGGAGCTTGGTGCCATCTCTCACTTCGCTGGCGGCCTTTTCTCTGGGTGCCTTTTCTTCTTCATTTCCACTTGGTGCACTTTTGTGGTCCGAGCGATCCTGTTTGATCACACCATTCATCCCCGTGCCTGAAGGGACTGGGCCAGATTCTGGCTGCTCCACTTTGGATGATCAGGTAGAGAAGCAGACACCAAAGCAACCTCTGGAAGAGAGGAGGAGCGGGTAAGGATGAAGCCCCCAACCAACCCTTGGAACAGTGAACAAAGATGGGCATTTGTGAAACAATCAGACCACAGACAATTAATTATTCCATCTGTTCTTCTGTGTTAGAAACATTGCAGGGGAAGATTTCAGGATTCTCTGTTGCCTGCTTGTTCCTATTCACCTCATCTGCTGGGTCTGCATCCGTAGCTGCTTTGCTGGAAGAATTTCCACCCATAAGCACGGAATATTTGCAGAAAGCCAGGGGTGTTATGAAAAAAGCACAGTCATGGGGCACCCACATGAGAGAGCTCTTGAACTGTTAGAAATACAGAACAGATCTACAAATGAGAACAATCTTCCTTTATGTAAGGCTCTGGTTTGCTGAGAAAACTGGGTGACAGAAGTGATTCCGCACAACACAGTACAGGCTGCTAATTACATGATGCAGATAGCAAACGACAAATAGCAAATACCAGCCAGCTTTTACACCAGGAAGCGTAGAAACACCCTGCAAAGCAAAATACGCATGGAATAATTATTCTTTGACATCAAAGTTTTCATTAGCACATGTGGTAGAGTTAAAGTGTTTATGAAGAATTCAGTCAGGTTAGGTAAAAATTTTTGAGAGTTTTTGAAGGATGAGAGGAGTTGTTTGTTTATTTCCCACATTGTTCTACTCTGAGGATTACGTGGGGTTTACCATCAAAATATATCAGGAAATTCTGCAAATTCAGGTTGTACTTCTACGAAACATCTGAGCAAGGTGGTGCTTTCCTTGAAGACACTCATATCTTGCCAGAAACAGGGAGGGGAAGGACTCAGCTCATGCCAAATGTCTTTGTGGGATGCAGGCACATGACCCAGGAGGAGCTGCTGATACTAAGCACAGAAGAAAGCTGCAAGGACCGTTTCAACAAAGCATTGTCCAAAAAAAATCTCCAGATGCTAAGTGAAAGTGAATGCCTGTAAGAATCAGCACCAGCTCCTAATGAGTCCCATCAGGAAAGAGCTGAGGAGAGCTAAAAAAGGTCATTTGTAGAGAACAAGAATAGAAAAGTGCAAGATTGACTCAGTGATAAAATCTGATTTAATACAAAAAAGTTACCAATTTACTGTATAAGGAAGTAAGAATAGTGCATTGTATACGATACCATCTCCTCCATGCTACATGTGCCAGGGCTGTCTCGCACCCCTCTTCCTACCCTGCACCAGCAGGGATTTTGCCATCTGCTTTCTCATCCCCCTCCATCTCACTGCCCAGCCCCACCTGCCCTAACCGTCCACCCACGGCTGTGTCCCACTGGCCGCAGGTCAGACACTGCATCCTTCTGTCTTGCTTTACACTGTTTCATTGTTGGGAGGTCCCACGTAGGGTGCCCATGGGGTGGATGCACTGGCCAGGGAGGAGGTCCCAAAGGTGCCTGTGTCACTTTATTCGTTTGCAGGTGGGACATAAAACTGTCCTTATGTGCATTGCCTGGGACAGACTGTGTCTACACCCAACCCTGCTGTCTGGGCTCTGAAACAAAATGCAGAACCTCATTTGATCCAAACTCAGTCCTTACCTGAGCAAAGCCCCACACCAGACCCTCCCTTCTGCTGTGTGCTTCCCACCACTGCCTTCTCCACTTGCCTTTGTAGCTCTTTGCCCATCTCCTGTGCTCAACTATTCCTACCAAAGTATGACATGCTGCCACTACAGATGGAAACAGCCCTGCAGGCATCCAGACAGGCCAGGGCAGTGCTGTGTGCCACATATTTGGACTGACAGTCTCAGTTTCCACCTCTGTTTGAGCATTTTTAGCTCCTTTGAGTAGGTTACGGTCTTATTTCTAGTAGTGCAACTGCTATGCAATGCACCATCACCTCCATGATGGGCCACCAGTCTGCTGCACATCCACCCTCTGGGGCCTGTAGGGCTGCAGACCCACTTTGGCATGAGCAGCATTAGCCCTTAAGCTCTCTGTTTAATTCATGACTAACGGGGAACATGCAATACGTGTTTACATTACTATTTGAAAATGTACATTTTTTTAACTTTTAGAAGTTGCTGATACGATGCATCTTTCAAGTGGAAACAGTGGGTGATGATAGGACAATCCAGAAAACTGCATCTGCTTACAAAAATGAGACTTTGTTCAACTGAACACTAAATCTTTGACAAATTAGTCAGGGCTTTGGTGACGTACATGTTGAACCAATATGACAGTTTTATATGGATTATGATTATTAATGTCTTTGAAAAATAGAGAGCGTGAGCCAGACATCCAGTGCTGAAGCTGCAAGACCACCAGCAGAGGCAAGAGTCTTTCAGGAAGGCTTCTTACAGGGACTGTGTACAATCTTTTTGCACTTGGAGCATATGCAACATTTTAATTTGCCGTGAGAGTACTGGGGTCCTTACTGTCTGAGCCAGGAGGTCACGCTGCATCCCCGGAGACGCATGCTTCACAACACACTCAAGTACCACTGGCTCAATGTTTTTTTTTTTCTGAAGTCAAATTTTGGCCTCAAAACATTCCACATTGTTCACTCGCTTCAGCCTGAACTGATTGTATTTACAAAGCTTAAGCACACTTTTGAGCCTCAGAGCACATCTCCCATCAACCACTGCTGCCAACACATAAATTGCGAGGCTATACACAGTACAGGCCATGGCCCATCTCACTCTGCCCATAAATATTAAATTCATAAAGCTGGACTACCATGGCAGCTCATGGGTTCTTCCTTGTAAGACACTGGAGATCCTCCGGAGCAGATGCTTGCTTTACAAGCCTCCCTGCTTTCTGTTAAGAGCGCAATGTAGCATGGATGAGGATCAGCTTCACTGTCCCCTAGATGTGCTTGCCCACTCATAAAGGCCCAAGTGGGTCTTGGCTGTGTCTCTTTCCCAAGGACTTTGGCTCACATATAAATCCAGGGTCTTCTGAGAGCAGCCTCTGCCAATCTGGTCAGGGAAGGGGCACCACAACCACAGTCTACCCAGCCAGATCTTTTCCTGGGCTAAGTCAGTGCAGATCCTCAAGGGCCAGACACTTCATCTCATGTATTACTTCTCAGGAAAAGGCACAGGTTTCCTGGCAGATGCAACGCCTGCATCCCACTGCTGCTTCCCAGTGCTCTTCAGGCCAAAGTGAGCGCACAGGAACCAACTCTTCAGCTCTAGTGGAGCAGAGAAGAGGGAGAAAACACAAGGGGCACAAAGCCCCCTGGCCCATGAAGCCTGCAGCTGGGTGCTGAGCTTGGCACTGAGGGACCCTGAGCCCTGTGTCAGCCCTGAGTCCCTGGGACACGGGCCAGGCTGGATAGACTCTTCTCCTGATTGCCTCTGGGGCAGCGACTGGCCAGGAGAGGTACCCAAGGACTTTTGGGTGTGGCCAGGTCATGCCACCCATGGCACCATCTCACATATTCCCTTCCTTGACTTTGAGTCACAGAAGCGTAGGGTGCTCACGTGTTGCCCAGTGACTGTCACCCGTTGTGTCCCTATCGCCTCCTGCTGCTGAGCTTGGGGACACAAGGTGGGCAGTTTGCATTGGCGCTGCCCTGCAGACTGACCGCTCTGGGCAAACACCCTTGGGTGCTGCCTTCCTCCCACTCATGCCGTTATGGGAGGAGGTAACGAAGCAGCGCGCCCGGACAGGCCGCCCCTCTCCCCTCGCCCTGCTCCCCCACCTCCCGGGCAGCCAGTGCAGGGCCACAGACACCACACATGCTTTTGGGTTTGTCCTGCTGGGGGAGATGTAGGCTGAGGATGGTGCCAGCCTGCAGCCCTGGGAGGTCCTCTGTGCTGCCCAGACACGCAAAGACCTTCAGTCTTGCTCTTTGGGAGTGAATGTTTCTGCACGGAGGGAGCAGGTTTGGAAACCATAATCTAAGGCAAGTGCAGCACAGGCACATCCCTGGCGAGTGGCACGGACCGGGAGCATGGCTGCAGGTTCCCCGACCTCCCTTCGGGCTTCAGCGTGCCCCATCATGCAGCCAGGGCAACTCACCGAGGAGGTGACCCATGCCTGGGGGCAGCTTGGCAAGACTAGATCTGCCTAAAAGCCGTCTGTCAGGAGAACGACACCGTCCCTGTTCCCACCATCCATCACAGCATGGGGCTGTGTGTCTGCTGTTCCCCTTCCTGGCTGTGTCCCTCTGCCACCTGGCAGCCCCCAGCCCACCACCAGCAACCTGCAGGCAGGGTCACAGCTGAAAACTGCTGAGCACTAGGGCTAAACCCTGAGCTGTCACTGCCCTCATCCAGCCCGGGTGCTTGGCACACCGTCCACCCACACGCACGTCACTGGGGGCTCTGAAGGCTGCTCTGAGTTTGTCACAGCTGGGAGGAAGCTGTTTTCCCACACAGCAGAACTTTCTGTGATTTTTACAGTTTTCCCTTATCCCAAATTGGGGTAGGAAGATATTGCAAAATAAACAAGAGAAAAAAGGGTAGCAGGTCACTCATAATTTTTCATTGGATAATTCTAAAATATTTTCTTTTTTTTTTTACTTTTTTAACCAAATGATTTTAAGAAGTGGGGAAAAACTTTAGATCTATCTCCCTGAGAAACAGTTTTGGCTTCAGCAGCTCATCTTCCAACAAAAACATTGTTGGGCTGGACAATTCCTAACTGGAAAATGCACTATCCACATCTCAGCCATCCCCTTCCACATCTCAGGTCTCACACATCAAGAAAAAGCTGGAGCAAACTTCTTTCTAGCTTTCCAGGAGCGAGCTTTGTGCCAAGGTGCACACCAGAAATAGGATCTGCCACTTGTTAGTGCAACACAAGACCCTTCTCGTGCCCTGGTCTGGGATCTAACACAGGGACAGCCACTTCTTCCTTTACTCAGTACCACTGCAGTCCTGCAATACACCTTAGCAACACAAAAAAAAAGGAAAAAAAGGAGACGGGTAGTCTCTCTGTCACATTAAGCATGCAGGGCTCCCGGCTTAATCCTAATGTCTGGGCATAAGCCTCCAGCACTGCCTAAAATACCCGTGCTCGACTGGCAGACAGGATCCAGAGCCTACGGCAGCTGGACCTGAGGCATCTCTACAGGCTTGAGACGCCCCTCTATAGGCACCTGGCTCCTGCCTGTAGCCTGTGTAGGCTCAGGCACAGCACCCCAAGAGGCGCTTTGCTTCTAACCTTTGGAAATGGCTTGATGAATGACACTTCCATGAGGCTGGCTCCCACTTAGGTTACTGTGATGTAACGTTGATGGTCTGCACAGCTACCCCCAGCCCAGCATGGACCCAGACTTCTAATCTTCACTTTCCACCTTCTCACCCTTCCCCCGTGCCACCTCCTGCCTGCACCGAGATGGGAACGAGCACAGCTTGCACTTCCTCAGATACAGGTTTCATGTAAATCCTCCCCTGCTTTCCTGTTTGCTCTATTGTGGGCTGAAGTGGAAGTAAATACGTTTAGCTCTAATGCATGTGCAGTGCCTCTTAAGCAATCGTGACCTACCATAAAACTTTAAATACACAGAGAAAAACCAGGAGAGAGATGTTCAGAGATGCATTTCAGCCTTATCAAATTCTTCACGTGTTTGTTGTGGTGTGTTTGTATTCCTGGGCTTCTGCTTGCAGGAATGTTGCTGATAAAACCATCTCACTAAACATGGACTTTGTGTGTTTTAGCTGATGTTTACAGTCCTCAGACAGTAGGAGTAGCTCTGGATTCCCGTGGGCAAATGTCCTGCACTGTCTTGTTGCAGATGCTGATCAAACTCTGCTACATACAAGCTCCAGCAGGAACCTGCCTGGTCTTCCTTAGAGCCACATCATGTTTGGCAAGGCAGAAGACAGCTCTGACGTCTTGCCGCTGCACCCAGAAAAAGAAGAGACCTTTGCTCCTCTGAGGCCATCCTGCGGCTGCCAGGGAATGCACCACTGCTATTATCTCATTGTTTTCCTTGCAGACGATGTCCCTGTTGGGTGATTCCCCTCACTGAACCCCCTCATGCCTCCTCAGGGATGCAGAAAGCCCCATCCCGTGATGGCGCTGAGGGCGGTGACACGGCCTGGAGCCTACAGGCTATTTCCCACAGACATTCACATTCTTTCCATGCCCTGGAGAGGTGACCTGCTCACCACTTCAACCTCCACACAGGGAGCTGCAGCTCTGGAGGAGCACCTGGAAAGGCAGCCAGGGGACTTCCCCAGTGAATGGAAACCAAACCAAGGAACCCTGCCACAAGCCTGGATACCCACCCTGCGCCGATGCGTTATTCCATGCACCTTCTTGTGAAACCCCTCTGTGGGGCCAGTGCCAACACCCAGTGAACAGAGCTGTGCAAACATGATGCCATGAAATCTTCACTCGAGGCAAACTCGCCTAGTATTTGGTCACATCGTGATCCCCATGCTCAGCAAGGTTTGCCAACTCTTCACACCCCCAGGGGTTTTAGGATAGTATCTCCTTCCCAGCCTCCAAATTCCAGTGCTGATATCTGCTCCAAGCTGCCCAAAGGCCATGTGGCCTGAGACGACAGCAAAGAGCCCAGTGATGGAAAGTGGCAGCTGTCTTCATCCAGGACAGCTCCTGGCCTTCAGCCCGGGGAAGATGATGAGAGATAGGGGCTGTTCTCAGGAGAGCATCTCAGCTCTGGCCTTAGCCCCGTCCCCTCAAGCTATTTTGAAAAGGAGTGACTTCTTCATTTTTCATACAATGAAGCTTTAAGTGGTGGAAAACAGTAGAGGAAGTGGCGATCAGGAAACAGGTCATTAACCCAGATGCTCCCAAGATCCACTGTCAGTTCTCTAAATAGGCTGAGAATATCTGGGGGAAAACCAGACTGACAAATTGTACGCTGCTGAAATAATTGAACTTAAAGTTAATGTGGCCTCCTAGTGATCAGATTCACCAGGGAAAATTCCTGGAGAACTAATTCCCTGCTAGTGCATCCATGTCCATGACACATCTGCTGGCACCCAAGGGCCATTCCCAGGACAAGGACTCCCTCGTGCTGCCCTGTGAGCACAGGCAGGCTGGTGTGACCTCTGTAATGTAATTTATTGCACTGTAGTAGCACCTAGAAGCTAATTTATTAGTCTGGAGAGGACATACTATGTAGAACACTGCAGGTGTTGTCATGAAGTGGGTAGCAAGGGAAGACAAACACAGAAAATGTCAGAATTGAGAAGAACCTCAAAATTAGTCTGACTGACTATACACACGTATGGCACATGGTGAACGTCACAAGAACGTGAGGCTGCCGGGGCAATGGGTTGGCACAGTGATGTAGCTGGAGTCTAATATTTTGGCAAGAGTTGTCTCCCTGGGGGGAGCTCCAAAGAGCTGGACATCCCAAAGAGCTGTCAGCCCTCTTTGTCCTCCTGCTTGCAGTGCTGCAGAACTGAGGCTACTGTTATCTCCTTCCCTTGCTTGCAAAGTGCCATGAACACGGGATGTGTGGGCATGCCTGGCAGAGCCTGTAGCATGGATGGGATCGGGGGTGAGCCCACAGGGACATTTCTGAGTGACAAACTGTATAGAAAAGCCAATGCAAAGCACTCCTCCTGTTCCATGTCTGCCTGCCACTTCCGTAAGACCTTTTTTAGAGTGATTTTTAGAGAAACACCAGGTCAGTATTAACCTTCCAAAAGGTAACAGCTTGAAATCTTTGCTAAACAATGAGCTTTCTCAGGGGAACTGGGAGGAGGCCTGTGCTATACAAAATCCCTTAGCTGACATCTGTGCAAAGTCCAGAGTTGTGCCCACTGCCAGCTGTTTGATTGGACCCAGAGCACCAACAGTCTCCATAAACATCCAGGGCCTTGAGAACAGCATGTCTCAGGTCGGTGACCTGGTGCAGCTCTCAGGGATCTCTCATCCCTCTGACCAAATGTTGCAGTGCAAGTGCAAGCACTAGACCAGGCATTCTCGGCAACCTTTGCATTCACCAGAGAGAAACAGGAATTTCTAGGGCATGGTCATCATGCCTGTCTGTGAGCTAAAGAGCAGGTGAGATGATCTGCTCCTTAAAGCCCCCATTTCTCGCCACTGTCTATAAAAAGACCCTGTGTGATGGACTCAAATGGAGAGGTCTAACATTTGCTGAGACGATGGCCACTCTGTGGCACTTCCAGCGATTATTACAGGGTGTTCAACCCACAGTCCCAGCTTTGCTTGGAGTCTCTTCATTCACAGCAGCTTGAAAAAAAACTTATTTCACTGCTCCAAATGGCATTCATTTATTACAGCCCTGGTCGCTCTACAGCCAGAAGCAAGCAAGCAAGCCCTCCCCACATCACATGCTGCAACAGAGGGGGCACATCGTCGTCACTGGCATGGTCGGGAGTGAAAGTCTGAGCACTTCACAGAATCACGGAATCACAGAATCGTAGAGGTTGGAAGGGACCTTCGGAGATCATCTAGTCCAACGCCCTGCCAACTTGTTTATCACGTTGCCAAAAGAGCTGGGAATTTTGGAAAATCTCTGTGCAAGCGGATTATCAGCCCTGTGACTGATCAGCACCATACTTAGATGTCTCATCCAGCCAGTGCTCCCTGTGTTGGCGGTTGGAAGAGACAGGCCCACCGGAGAGCCTGCCAGTATGGATAAGCTCAGTGCTGAGACAGGGTGGAGATGATACCCCTTTTATGCTCATGGTCCTCAAGTTTTGACGCCTTCTGTTAGGGCCCCACTTCTCCTCTGCACAGGCTCTGCGTTGGCACAGAGGCAGCCCCAGCTCCTGGCACCGTCCAGGGAAAGATGTCCCTGCAGCCAGCACGCTGTGAACAGGAGCCATCCACAGGAGGGGTGTGAGTGACGGATGGTGGTGTAAGGGATGGATGGCGGTGATAACGCTGGGACATTGTGCTGTGTTCCAGACACACACGGCAAAAGCTCCAGAGGGAAAGGGGGAAAAACAGAGACATACGCATAGGGTGAAAGAATGAAAGCTTTAAAAAAAGAGCAGAGCAGAGCCTGCCTGGGCAGCTTGACTGCAGTAAGGCATAGCAGTAAAATTTAACTTCTGGATGGACAGAAGACACGTTTTCATGTGGACGTGCTGGGAATCTGAGCACTTCAGCTATCTCAACTCCTGTTCTTGTACGGAGCTTATTCAGGCCTAGTTGTGGCAACAGCGTTGAAGGTACGGACGGCTGGTACTTTGGCCTCCCTTCAGACTTCATGTTTCCTGATGCCACATGACACGACCACTGTGGTGACTCCAGCACTTTTCCCTAGTGCCCTGGGCTGATCCCTGGCTCCCGTGAGCAGGCCCCTTCCCACCAAAGCCAGCCTGCTCTCCCGTTCACAACCTCAGTCCACGCTGAGAAAGAGACGCAAACACCCCGAAGGCCAAAGCTATAACTCTGCTCCCTACAGTCCCCAGAAATGGATGGAGAAGCTGGGTTGGGAGCTGAGCCACAGCACAGTCATCCACAGCCTCTGCGCTGACGGTGGGCTAGCCCTGGACAAGGCACAAGGGCTACAAGCCCTCGTTACACAGGCTGCCCTGCTACTGTCCTCTGCCACCAGCACTTCAAGTTTTGTCACCTGTGGCTGTGGTTTCTGCATTTGGCTTGAGATTGGAAGTACTTAAGGACTGCAGTTCCCGTGTTGCCTGGTGTTTGCGACAGTTCTTGGCCCTGCTCGTGTGTCCGGGGCTGTTTCCTGGCAAAACACTTTACTAGACAACACATGCAAACAGTTCAGAGTTAGATAAAACACCTCCTTATGAATCTGGGCCATACTTGTAGATTTTAAAGTAATCTTAAAATAAACTTAAAAATCTTAAAATAAGCAGTAATGTTCTAAGTATGCTGAAAAGGCTCAAAAAACGGCTATCAACCTCAGATTTGTTCATGGTGCTTGTTCTGTTTGCAAAATTGCTTTTAGGCTAATCTTGTGAATTGTCCGGGTCTGACTCATGAGCCCTGTGTGCCGGGGCTGGCGGCGCTCGCATCGCTGCGGTTACTGCCGAGACACTGGATGCAGGCCCCTGCACACCTGGGGACAGCCCCGACCCCAGCAGCTTGGTGGGATAAGGATACAGGCAGGGTGAGGCTTTTGATAGAAGTAGCACTTATTTCTAAACTGTTATTTGATTTGATTTTGGTTTATTTACAAATGTTTAGCAATTAGCTGCTTCTGCTAGTGGCAATGCAACCTGGACTGTTTACAAAGGACAAACCATGCTCCTAATTCTAAGGAAACAGCATTGTTTTCAGAATTCAATTTGAATCCAGCCCCAGCAAAAACTTGTGTTTTTCAGCTTTTTTGGTGAAATGCGAATCCCTGGTCTCTAGAATTGCTTCCTGGTACTTAACACTACCAGCACCACTGTTGCCATTAACAGACACTGCTTCTACTCTACATGTCTCTGACAGTGACAGAATGAGCAGGTTTCTCATTTCAGTGAAGTGTGGAGGGTTCCTGAGGCCAGGCCCTACAGCAGGCTTACCCATCCTGCTCGGAGACTCCTGAGCTCCCGGGCACAAGTGTCCAAAAAATCCAGGCTGAATTTTCTCATGGAATTGCATTGGGTTCAGGAAAAAAACTTACTGACATGGAGAGCTGTGCCGGACTCGGCAGCTTGGAGTCCTCCACCAGAAAGGTGGTTGTGACTCTTACAAGGCTGGTTGCCTATGAGGGGCTCTGCAGTACGAAAGCAAGATGCTGGCAGAGGAAACCCATGCGGTTCGGTATCTCAGTCCTGGGCCCAGCTCTGCCTGCGTTGATCACTTGGCATTACACCACGCTGGGTTTGTGCAATGTGCCTGCATCCCAGCGCCGCTCCCTCCCCAGCACGGCTGCTACCGGCCAGTGGAGCCCACCTCCCAGTTCAGGTTCTTCCTGAATTCAGGTTCTTCATGAGGCAATGCGGCCACCAGGCAGGTCTAGCTGTGGTCGGCCACCCTTGAAAGACTCTCCCAGTGACTCTTGCACCCCTACCAGCAGCTGCCTCCCCACGCTTCTGCAAGCAAGCATCGCCTTCTCTTGTAGAAGGTCATTTGAATGTCTTTGGTTATTGCTGCATCGTCTAACCGTGTCCTAATTTTGCGGCATTTGTGGTTATGTCTGATCTTTGTCTCTTATTTTGTTACATTTTAGAAATGTAATAAACAAAATCTTTATAAAAGAAAGAAAACATGGCAGAGATTTGAAATGGAAAATGAGCGCAAACTGGACCCATGCCTCTTCATTAGATGCCAGAAGAAAGGGAAGAAACAAAACCCACAATGACAAACACTATTAATAAAGTGATGAAGGCGGTTCTCAAACAGGAGTGCAGCTGGAGGCAGAGCCAGCTCGCTGGCCTTGGACGGTCCCTCTGCCTGGCGCGGGGGCCTCGCCAGCTTGAGTTGGCACAGTGAGCATTCAGTGGGTGGGAAAGGCCACAGATTGACCCTGCAGGGCTTTGGGAAAGGTCCCAGACTGCTGGCAGAAGACTCGTGCCGAGGGGGCGTGTTCTGGCTGCAGCAGGGACTAACCTGAGCCAGACTACAGAGTGAACCTACACGTTGGGTGGGTCAGGCCCTGTGTGTTGCCTCTCTAGTCCCGTGGCTGTGAATAAGAACATGTCTGATGACAAGGGTCACGTCCAACTTTGCGTTTCAGCTTGGCGACGTGGAGCCTCTCTGCCTTCGGCTATCCCAGAAAGCAAGAAGCCAGGAAAGGCAGGGCAGCTGCCGATCTCTGTAGACCCTGGCATCTCCTTGCTCAAAGTCTAGCAAAACTATGGGGTGCTTTTGGCCAGACCTCTGTCTCTTTGGCCCTCAACTGTCAGTGCGGACAGGAGCTGGGGCAGATGTGTTTCTGTCTGTGCTCTGGTCTCTCCCACTGAAGCATCTGGGCTTTGGTTTGCATCCTGTGCAAGCCACTGTCACTGCATAACTTAACAGAGCTGCCCAGTAAAAGCTTTTAATAATAAACCCCCATAGGGAATCCAGTGCATAGCCTGTTTTGTGTTCGTTGATGATGTCAAAATATGTTTTAATTTGGAGAAGAGTCAATAGAAAGTGCCTACAGCTGCATCGCAGGTCCAAAGGGAATGAGAAGGAACAGAACGGAGGTCCTGTGTGCAGCGATAAAGTGCTGTTCAACCTTTAGACCCGCTCCAGAGCCATCACACTCTCCACCACATCCATCAGAAACAGCATAGCTGGCCCTGTGCCAGCAAACGGACATCCCTTGTGCTCATGGGTGGATCAGTGTCCCTGCCAGTGGGTGCTCACAACGCTTGGCAGTGCTGGGAGCAGGAGAGCATGGCCTGGACAGTGGACTGGTGGCCAGTGGCTCCAGGACTGTGCGGTGAGGGAGTTCCTCTCCAGTGTGTTGTGCTCCCCAGTCACCACTGTAGATGGGCACTGAACCCTGCAGAGGTCTCCAGGGCAGTCTGATTTTCTGAAAAATGCATTGCTGCAACTGTCAGATCACAGGCACCGCAGCTGGAAACCATGAGTGGGACGCAGATGGGGCTGCCATAAGCTGGAAGTGACTGCAGGGCTTGCGTGAAAGGTTCTCCTTCAACTCTTCCCTCTACAGGTTTCAAGCACCCTTAACCTCCTTGATCTAAATGTAGCCAGCCTGGGATGTTCCTCAGTCTCCTGCTGGACTTGCTCAGTGTTGTATGGACCAAGGGACCAGACCACGTGGTCATAACCAGCCCGTGATTAACAAGGAGAGAGTCCGTCTCAGTCCCTCTCTAGCTTGGTAAACAGCTTTTACAAATGGGAACCATCTTCAGTCAAAAGACAAGCCCCATGGTTTTGCAGCATGCTGCAGGAGACACAGGTCCCAACTTTGAATGAAAGATGATTGCATGATGGTCCTAACCTTCAGAGCATCCTGAGGTGTGTCACTCACTCACTGTCCCATGGCAGCTGTGCCCATTATAGTGAGAAACTGAACCGTTCATGGGCTGAAGAAAGGACACACACCAAGACCTGCAGGAGGCCCCCATATCTACAGGAGAGAGATCGCAGGATATTCATGATTCATGGTCATTTCTCTACAGAGGAATGCAGGACAAGGGGATCAGCATCAGTCTTTGGGTCTGATCCCTTACAATGATCTCAGTGACCAAAGTAGCTAAACATCTACCTGCTTTCCCTGCACCCACAGGACTTTTAAAAATGAACCTCCAAGGTGAATCCAGGTGAACACACACTTCGTTCCATAAAGTAAGGAAAAACATGCAGAGGCACCTGACAGTCCAGCTAAAGGCAAAACGTTTTGTGGCTCCAAGTCCAATAAACATATTACTGTGAGCAAGATGCCTCGCCCAGGCACACAGGAGTGCTCTAACAGTAGAGAAGCAGTGCATCAGATCCAGATCTCATCTCTAGCCAAAATGATATGAAAGCAAGCAAGATCCTTTCTCCACCAAAAGCCACGGCTGCATCAGGGGGATAGAAAACTTGTGGTTTCTTCAGATAACTAACTAAAGTTTTGTAGCATGGGGATGAGAAAACATAGTGCAATAAAGAATATCAAGAACTGCAGAACGCCTCTCTTCTTAGCAGTCTTCCAGAGATACTGGCAAACGAAACATTCAAGGCCCATTATCCCATGATTTAATTTTTCACTCTAAGGTCATTCCTGTCATGTCATAAAATCCCTTCCATTAACTTATCAAGCTTCATCTAGAAACAACATAGGCTCCTTGCCCCTACTTTCCGGTTTGGAAGGCTGTTCAAGAACGTCATTCTTCCACTGGCTAGAAATTTTAATCTATCCTCCAGTCTAAATTTATCTCCAAAATCACCCAGACTCAAAGCACCAGGCCTGTGACCAAAAAGGGCCATGTTTAGGTAAGTACAGGTGGAGTTATTGCAAGAGGCAAAGCTTGGCATTAACTGGAACTCCAGGTCCAGTTGCTAGTCTCATCACTGGTCCCTCTTATTTCAGTGCCCATGACCCACAGCTCCCTGAAACACCTGAGAAATCAGTTCCCTGGCTATGCGGAAAGGGATCAGGAGACACAGTAAAGCTTTATAGGAATTACAAACCTCTTTCATCATGGATAACATTGATGCCAGAAAAAGAAAATAATTATTGTCCCACAGTTGTACAAGAACAGATACCCAGTGTTTCCATGCAGAATCTAGATTTCTGTTGGAATATCCTTTCTAGAGGGGCTGAGCTGGGCTTGGAAAGGACACACATAGCTACAGGACTACATGCAGTGAAGTGTCTCCATTGACAGTTTTGTCTACATCTTGGCAAGTAATATCCTTTGGAAAGCAGTGTCTGGGGTGAGAGAGGAAATCTCCCCAGTCTTGTCAAATACCCCAGAAAGTTCACCAACTATGGCTCCCCCTGAGGTGATAGGATTATATCAATAGATCCCTATTCCCAAGCCACAGCTCACGTCAACAGATTTGAGCCTTCCCTAACCACAAACAAACAGGCTTGGAGCAGCCAGGTTCGCCAAGGTAGAGGAGTTCCAGATTGAGTGTCTCTCAAAGCTCAAACCCTGGCATCATCACTGGACATGCTGATGGAATAGTAATAAAGAGTTAGAAGGTATAGAAGGTATATAAGGTATATAGAAGGTATAGAAGGTATAGAAGGTATAGAAGTTGGAGATCAGTGACGAGTGGTGTTCCCCAGGGGTCAGTACTGGGCCCAGTCCTCTTCAATATATTCATCAATGACTTGGATGAGGGGATAGAGAGCACCCTCAGCAAGTTTGCTGATGACACAAAGCTGGGGGGGGTGGCTGACACACTGGAAGGCTGTGCCGCCATACAGAGAGACCTGGACAGGCTGGAGAGTTGGGCAGAGAGGAATCTTATGAAATTCAACAAGGACAAGTGTAGGGTGCTGCACCTGGGGAGGAATAACCCCATGCACC
>VYZM01008952.1:146063-272509 GCA_013398915.1 Dromas ardeola
CTCTGCCTTGGTGAGGCCACACCTGGAGTACTGTGTCCAGTTCTGGGCTCCCCAGCTCAAGAAGGACAGGGAACTGCTGGAGAGGGTGCAGCATAGGGCTACCAAGATGATAAGGGGACTGGAACACCTCTCTTATGAAGGAAGACTGAGGGAATTGGGTCTATTTAGTCTGGAAAAAAGACGACTGAGGGGTGACCTTATCAATGTTTCTAAATACTTAGAGGGTGGGTGTCAGGAGGATGGGGCCAGGCTCTTTTCAGTGGTGCCCAGGGACAGGACAAGAGGTAACGGGCACAAACTTGAGCATGGGAAGTTCCATCTCAACACGAGGAGGAACTTCCTTCCTGTGAGGGTGGCAGAGCCCTGGCACAGGCTGCCCAGAGAGGTGGTGGAGTCTCCATCTCTGAAGACATTCAAAACCCGCCTGGACGTGTTCCTGTGCAACCTGCTCTAAGGTGACCCTGCTCTGGCAGGGGGTTGGACTGGAGGATCTCCAGAGGTCCCTTCCAACCCTATCATTCTATGACTCTATGATTCTATGAAGGTACATGAGAGACACATCCAAATGGCTTTCAGAGTGCCTCGTGCCTCAAGTCTACTGGAGCTATTTGAAGGCACCTGGATGAAGGTGACTAGAGTGATCTTGGATTTTAAGATAATTTCTAATGACTTTCCTCAACAAAAGCCATTAAAGAAACAGCTGTTATAGAATATGAGTGTGAAATAATGAGCAAAGGGTACGTTTGTTTTAATAAAGGCAAAAGGCAGGAAATTGTGCTAGAGTTTGTGCTGGTCACCATAATGGTCTAGATAAAGAAATTTTCCTTATAATGCCCAATTACTCAGTGCCCTGAAAAAGAAACCTAACCTGGAGAGCTACAGAAGGATATCCTGATATTGAGTGGCTGAGTGGTAAAAAGGCAAAGCAATGTCCATGGGGAAAAACAATCACAGAGAAGAGCAACAAGGATGACCAAAAGAGAGGTGAAATGGGCTGGGACTCTTAGCTTGGAAGGAGAAGGCTGAGACAGGAGGGGCCTCAGTCCAGAGGACAATTCAGTCAGGAGTGGCCCAAATAGCATTGATGGGAAATAGTTGTTCACTGCAGGAACTAGGGAGAATCAAGAAAGTGCTCACGCACCAGGTTTAAAAAAGACAAAAGGAGGAATTTTCTCACCTACTTCAGAGCTGAACTGTGGAACTCTTTGCTGCAGGATGCTCTACATGCCAAAGGGTTGGATGGGTTCGAAAGGCACTCAGATACATTTGGGAAAGAGAAATCCATCAGGAAATATTAAACACAGAGATGCTAGACCTGGTTCAAGGAGCCTCTGAGGCACAGCTGGTTAGAAAACAGCGAGAAGGGTCCCTGAGCACTCAGTGCTCTCCTGTAGCCATGTTCCCATCATTGGAGACCAGACTTTCAACTAGACTGACCTGTCTTTTGACCCTCAGTGAGGCCATTCTTATACTCTCTGTCCTCCACAGATGCATGTGCTGCAGTGAATGCCTATCAAATATGGTTTGTAGCACAGTGGAGTGCAAGCAGGGAGGAGAAACGCATCAGAAAAGGATGGAGATTTGTGGCAAGGGATCTCGAGGCCTGGCTGCAACGCCGTGCACCCAGAACAGTGAATGCTCCAAGTCTGTGAGGAGCTCTGTGGCCCCACCGCATGCCCCTGCTGCCAAAGAACATTCCTCAGAGCTACTTGCTAAATAATGGAATCTAAATTTCCGCCTTCTTGTGGCAAAGTTAAAAAAAACATTAAAATTAACCAAATTATACCCTGGTCTAAACAAAAGAGGGCTGGGGCTGCCAATTTCACAATTATCCCAAATGGCTCTTAATATGACACAGATAAATACTTTCCAATTAACCAATGGAACAAGACTGCCCTGGGGGAAATGGAGAACAATATATTAGAGGGGCCAGAGGCCCAGGAGATTAAGGATTCACACTCCACTATTCCTGCCGCAATCCACACATGGCGGTGGGGGACGGCAGGGCGAGAGCCCATCCTCACCCACCCCTGGTGCTGCAGGTGGGACTGTTCTCCCAGCAGTACGCCGGCTATGGGGCACCAAGGAATGGGCCAGCAAGGGGGGCTTCTATCAAGGATTTTGCAGCTTCTGCCAACAAGAAAGCTGGGGGTGGACGAAGGGCTGGCAGCCAGGGGCTGGGACTGACACCGCTGTCCTCTCCAGCACGGCTGCAAGTGCAGCATGCTCTCTGTCCTGCTGCACAGAGAGCGGAGCAGGCAGCCTGGGGCTGTGGCAAGTGCTGGTGGCATTGCTCACACAACACAAATGTGCTCTGGGCTGCTCCTGGGTCTCATGCTCATCTTGCTGCCCACAGAAGTCATACTGTGGGAAAGCATGGGTTTGAGTTCAGGGCGAGGTACCTGTACAGCAGGAGGGGAGGAGGGGTGGTACTCCTGCCCAGAGTGCTTCGTGTGTTGAGCAGTGCCCTTGGATGGCTCTCGGCAATGTGTGTTTGCCTGCGTTTTGGCCCTCACTAATGCAGTGGCACCTGCAGCATTTTCTCTTTAAAGGCGGTAGCTCAGTCTTCCACTACCCAAGGCTAACTTAACTACAAAATCTGAAGAACTCTGAAAGAGAACTATGGGTTTTTATGCTCTCCACACCTAGGACGATCTGTCCCCTGGGAGCACAGAGATGAGCTTCTCCCCAGGAAACAGTGTGCACGTTTCAGTAGCTCTGCAGGATTTCATCATTCTATATATATATATATTTTTGGAGACTCTGTTTTCTGACTTCTTTGCCCCGTTGGTACTCTCTGGACTTGTAAGTGTCCTCTGCTCTCACAGTGCTCCTAATGGCCACCCTCATGTGTGTAACGTGGATTTGTTTCTGCAGAAGAACCCTCGTGCATGCACAACCCAGGCAGGAAAGCGTTCTCTGTTATAGGTGAGGAGCCCTGAAACCAAGACCCACCTCTCAAAGGCAGGCATGTCTGAGAATGCTGGTTTTACAAACCCATGCATTAGGCACGTTGTTAGGCCTCACAAATCATAAACTAGCCTTACGAACACCTGACTTCAGTGAAAAATAATCACTGCTCCCCTTGATGGCCCAGGTGATGTCCAGACTCAAGGGTTCCCTCAGACCAGATTTTCTAGCTTTTCCCTGCACCCAGATGACCTACAGACATTTGTCTCCAAATGACTGCCCTGTGATCCCTCAGCCCTAGGATCCAAGGTCTGGAGATAGTGCTGGACAACACATGGACTGCGAGGAAGCAGGCTAGCAGCTGTAACACCTGCTGCTCCTGATTGTGTGTTTGGGGAAACTGTACCAGCGACTGCATCCTGCGGCCCTTCCCTGGCACGCAGTGCCCTGTGTCAAACACTGCTTCCTTATCTCCTGTCAGGAGCTGCACAGCAGCTGGGAAATGGGCCTGGCTGGGGCAGAAGTGGGAATGCGATGGCCAGTGTGCTGTAGGCAAAGGAACACATCATGGACATCCCAGAGCCTGACCAGCCTGCCAGTGTCACAGCTTTCACTGGAAAACAGTTGATGACCTTCAGAAAGAGGTTGAAGACTGCTCCTGAGCTGCACAAAATCCTCAGAAGTCTCAGGATAGGTGCTATTTTTCAGATAAAGATACACTATTGTTTTATCAGTCTTTGCGAGGGCACTGGGGTAGTGATGAAGTTAAAAAGCCCTCAGGACAGAGACTGTCCATCACACTGAGTTTTTGGAGCACCACAGCCACCAGATCCCCGCACAGAGCCAAGGCACCCAGGGCCACAGCCATCCATCACCTGCACCTCTGGCAGAGGTCGTGAGATCCCACCAACGCACCATCCAACACCAGCTGGTGTGGCCCCATGGACCAGCTCATGGCCGGGCAGAGGTCCCTGGTGCTCAGGTCTCGCAGCAGCATGGCTGCATCAAGCATGGCTCTGGGTGTGCACCCTGTCTTGTGGTCAGCTCAGCCCTGCATGGTTTGGCCAGGGGAGCCGTACCTTACCCTCGCACTTCACTGTGTGTGCGGGGGCCATCCTCTTCCTCAGCATTCCAATCTCAGCAGACAGACAGGTGGTTCCCCCATGGGGTGTAGGGTAGGTGGTCCTCACCCTGGGTATCATCTACAGAGCTCTGCTCATCCCCGGCATTGAGCAGGAGCTTTATTCCCACCTGCAAATGTCCTCGCAATCTCAGAAATATTTAGTTTCTCTACCACAACGAACAAGTTTTAGAAATTTTGCATTGGAGAAAGATGTTTCTCTCACTGGGGGAGCTGAGAGCCCAAAGCTTGCTCTGGGGCTGGCTGAAGGACCTGGGTATGTGACGGTGTGTCCACGCTGTGGGCAGCAGCGCAGGGCAGGCTGAGCCTGGGGCGAGAAGCAACGCTGAGGGGGCCGCTCACTCCCTCGTGCTGTGCCGGGGGTGCTGGGACCCTTCCCCCCGCCATCCTTTTGCCCATTCAAAAGGGCTCGAGGACCCACCTGTGGCGTCAAGCTCTGGGTCCCAGCCCTCCCATCTCGCTTTCCAGGGAGCTGAGGTGCTAAGTGCTATAACCATTAATACTACAGCGCAAGGGAGGCTATGGACGTCGGTTACCTTAGAAACCCACAGAGGGGTAATTTTCTGATTCATATCAGATCCAGAACCAATGCTTTAAAATTACATACAGGCTTGTTGTTTTGGTAGAGTAACCGAAAGCAGATGCTGGATGGAGCAGCCAGGGAGAAGTGTAAGGACTCCCCGTGGGCACGCACAGCCCAGTGCACAGAAACAACCGGCCTGAGGAAGGATTTTCTTGCTACCTAAAGCACCCTGCTGTGTTCAGAGCAAGCCAGCCCGGGTGACTGTGAGCCTCGCTGCCTCCTGCAGACCGGCCCTGTCCTCTCCGCTCTTTCAGGATCCCTTTGTCCCTTCAGACTGTCCCAGTGACAGAGCACATCTTGCACCCTCCCTGATGCTCCGCAGGCCTTTCCTCCCCTGGCTGGGTGGGTCTGGTGCTCCTATAAACTCCTGGGCAGATGAAGCTTTGTGGGGAAAGGTGGTGCTCTTCAGCCATGGACTCCAGGGGACAAGCGCAGAGGGGGACAAAGAGGCCACCAGGGTATGCCCAGTACTTATTAGCTGCCAGGCCACCCATTTTCTCCCCCCGGCCATTTCAGGTCCCCCCTAGGTGCAGTTAGTGGCTTTTCACAGGTAAACCGAGCCCCAGCACTGTCCCATGTGCAGGGTGGGTACATGATCATTTTGCCAACCATGCTGAGTCTACTTGCAAGGGGATCCCCTGCAAAGCAGCCCCATGTATTTCTTTTGCTGTCACCAGCTCCAGGTCGATGGCTCACCTCACTCCCTGCAGCTGAACCCCCTTAAACAGCTGATAACCTCTACAGCAATATCCACCACCCCAGAACACTCTGTGCCAGCTGTGCGCGGGCTCAGAGCTCCTGTGAGCCCTTCCCAGCATATGGGTGGCTGGTGAGCCAGGCCCTTCCCAAATGTTCCTGGCATCTTCCTGTCCCAACTTTTTCTTTCCCTGGGACAGTCTGCATGTCACCACATGACAAAGCCAAACTGGTTACAGCCCATCTCTTGTCTGCAGAGGCTTTGGCTGCTGCAGTGAGATCCATGTCCCTGGGAAAAGTACACGGGAGAGCTGAGGGCAAGCTGGGACTGGTGGGCACTGCCCTGGGGGACTCTCTTGCAGTATTTAGTACCAGTCCTGTTAGTACCTCCCAAGAATCATGCATGTCCTGCTCAGGGCAAGTTTCTCCCCTGCCAGAAGAGGAACTAGGGTTGAACGCAGAGAACTGAAGCATGGGGTACACAGGGGTGACTGTGAGGCCCATGTGCAAGGCTAAGTGCACCACGTGCTCCTCTGCAACATCCCAAATCCTTCTTCTGAGCCAGAACTTGTGATGGACTTTTGAAGTCTCTGGTCTCTGTTATCATGGATTTCTCTAATCTGATCACTGATCTTCGGTAAGATTTGCATGTGCCTCCTGACCACAAGGATCCCAGCAGCACGCTGAGGGCAAAGCAGAGGCAGTGACGCTAGTGCTGCATTAGGAGAGTGAAGAGTCAAGTGAAGAAAGAAGGCAATGAAGAAAAGACATGAATGCATCCCTCTGGTCACCAGATCATGCAGTCCTTCGACTGGAGAAGAAAGTGAAGACACCCTTTCCTGGTGCAGACTGCTTCCAAAGGTGCTCCCCTGTACTGCTGCCATCTGCCCCCAGTGCCAGGTCTGTGTCCATAAGGGAGAGCTACCTGTGCTGGAGCAGCAGCCACCGGGCTTCCCCCTCCGGAAGGCAGGCAGCCGTTATGCCACTTTGAGCTGGTTTCAAACCAGAGACAGGGAGAGATAGTGAGGGACGAGCCTGGGGCTGCTCAGTGGAAACTCCATTGATTACTCGGTACAGTACCTTCCCGACACCATGAACACCTCAGCCCCGGGGGGAAAATCTGGGTTCTATCAGCTCTTATAAGCAAGTGTTTCGAAAGGTTTACAGAAAAGTAAAGTAAACAGAGCTCTGAGTAACAAAAGAGCCCCGTTTATGCATTCTTTGATTCACTGTAAAGGATGGTGTAAACTGACTTTTTAACCAAGCATTAGGCAAGATTTGGGCCCCCGCCATTATATAATAAACAGTGACATGGCTATATTAAAATATTTACTTAATGCACTGAAGTGACTTATAGTATGAGTGGCTACTCAATAGGATGGCCTAAGTGTTAAGGCGTCAGGTGCCATCGCCTGTATAAATATTCTGTGTGCACTTGTTTATAGGAAAACCCCATCTGGATTTGGCTAAAACAGCAGACACCCTGCTGACCCCAGTTTTTGCTATTGGAAAATATAACACAAGTGTTCACTCATCTAGAATAACAGCAGCGGTTAAGTGCCATCTGACAGACAGAAGGGTATTGGCTTTTCTCAATAGACAGCAGGCTTGGTGCTGTGAAGGGCTTCACAGCAGCAGCTCCCCAAGATTTACAGCATCCTGTGGACCAGAGGCAAAAGGCTCTGCCTCCCTGCTTGTAGCCCTTGGCCAACAGGAGACATCAGGATGCCTGAGCACATGCAAAAAGGCTCAGACACCCCTAAATCCTGCTGAAACACAGTGGTGGGCTGTGCCACTTTGTGAGAAGACAGGAGGTCAGGTCGCCTTCTCCATCTATCTGGCTGCTCTGAAATGTTAACATTTCTTCTGCCCATCTGTGGTGTCCAACCAGTTATATGCACCCAATGGAAGAAGTACCTGGGTCCAAGTAAAGCACGTGCTGGAGTACCAGTATGCCTATAGCACCTTGTCACCTCCTGAGCTGGCAGTGGGAGCAGGGAACCTGGCACTCTCTGCCAAAAATTTTCTTAGATCCTTGCTGGCAGGCAAGGGAGGAGAGACGTGGGAACCCTCTTATGGGCTGGAAGGAAGAGGTATCTACACCCAGCTCCTGCCTCTCCCAGCTCCTCTCCCCACACAAGGCCCTGACACAGGCAAGCACCGCTCTCCTCCACGGATGAGTTGCTGTTCCTCCCACACTATGCTACACATACACACAGACATATCCAGATGCTGGCTCATCCTATGAACCAGTTTCTTCACCTAATTCAATCCGAGTTCAGCTTTTTTGGAGTGACACGAATTACATTTGCCTTCCAGGTAAGACCTCTTTGGGACCTGCCACACCACCACCAGTGTTCCTCTCTCACAGAAAATATCATCTGTGACAAAGCCCAGAACTCTATCTTTGTTTTTCACAGATACATCTTTTTTTTTCCCAGCCAACATACAAACAAATAACAGATTGACACCTTTCTCCTACTTATTTTCAAAAAGTGGGCTCACCTTACAGGAGATGTAGGGCCATGCAGGGAGAAGGAAGGCAACACCCTGTCCTGGGTCACCCCACTTAAATGAGGGGCTATGAAAGTGTCTGACCTTCCCATCACATCATGGGCCAAGGCAGAGGAAAACACCCTAACTGCTGATTATCTTGACTTCAGTGTCTATGTCAGTGCTGAAACCACTGTGTCCGCTTTGGCTCCAGGCGGTTTAAACACTGGTGAGAGACAGAAAAGAAGGGAAAGGGAGCGCAGATGCACTTGTCAGGCACAGCACAGGGGAGTTCTTCCAGGCAGTGGGCACTCATGGATTACACATGGTAGGCGCTGTCCCTATGAAGGCTTCCTTTCACTCTTGTGCAGTCACAGGCGTGTTGGCGGAAGGGACCTCTGAAGATTTCTAAGCCAAACTTGTGCTCAAAGTAGGACTCAGGACAACATGAAATCAGGTCACAGCATTGTATAGCTGAGTCCTGAACACCTTCAATGATGGAGACACCACGTAGAAAGTAAATTCTGACTGGCTGCCTCTTTCAACTCCCTTGGGAGATCCTCCATTAAAAAGGGCAGGCAGGAGGAGGAGAAATGAGAAGGTTTTTTGGGCCCTGATTCCTGCCCTCAGGGAAGACCCTTGCCACTTGAGTTTCCTCCAGAAGGCTGCTGGCTCCAAAGCCCTAGATCTTTATCTCTCCATATGTCCTTCCATGAGTGCTCCCAGGTGGGACACATGGATGGCTCAGTTGCTTGGTGCCCCCCAGCTCTTGTCTGAAAGTCTCTTGCCAGCTGGGCTTTCTTCCTGCAGGCAGATGTGAAGCTGCCAGACAGCTGGCATTTGAGATTGCCAAATAAATTCTACTAAGCTAGTAAAAGAAGGATACTTTTCCATTGGAAAATGATTCTGAAGGAAAATTTATGACTGTCAGCAGAGCTCTGTGTGCCCTGGAGGCTCGATCTGACTGTAGGCAGTGATCTGGAAGTTCTCTGCAGGGACAGTCCACCAGAGCTCTCCTCCCCTTGGCCAGTCCTGCAGGAGGCAGCAGCTGGCTGAAGAAACCAACCTACTCCCTGATGGGTTTGCATGCTGCTAGTGGCTGCAAGAAATCCCCAACCTGCTGGTCCCCTCAAGTAAAGATCTACCACAAGTCCTGGATAACAGGTATGATCTTGCTACCTCCTGGGGGACCCCACCACCAGCCCAGGGCTGGATGCATGCTTCGTGCCCCCCTCCTTGTGTACCCTAAGGAATGGGACCTCATTGCTCTCAGACTGCTTCTCCAGTTGCTCTAAACCAGTCTGAATCTTAGTCCTGCCCTGCTGTGAACTTCTTCCGAGCCTGTGATCAGTCACTGAAGCAGTAAATACTCCATTGCCCTGGTAATTCATGGTCTTCAGGGGTACCCCACCGGGGCAGACACCATTTGTCTCATTCACCACAGCCTTTCATCAGATACCAAATGATAATGACCACTGAGCACAGTTGCTACCTCGTTTTGTACCCAGCCTTTTGCAATTCCACCCAGACCATCTCCTGCCTGCACGTACACAAGGATGTCATCTGACAGCGTGAAAAATCTCTGCAGAATTAAGTTAGTTGACAGCTGTTGCTTCTCCCTGCCTGTAATACATACATTGGCACAAAGGAAAGGAGGTAATTCAACAGTATATTTTTCTTGACAAATGGATGTCAGCTGGCTGTTACACCTCATCATGTCCCAGTCTAGATGTCTGCAAATGGCACGTTTGATTATTTGTTCCAGTATTTCACATTGTACTTGGCATTATGTGGATTGTCCCTTATTCCTGGACCCTTTTTTCTGCCTGCCTGAGGACAGACACAATCTTATCCCTACCCTTGTTCTCGGGGAGAGCCACCAGGAGTTGTGAGACGGCTTCAGTTCCATAAATGATCGAGAGAAATTCAGTAGAATTTCAGCAGGCCCAGCTGAGATAAAAATAAGCGGATTTCACTTATTTAAGCACTTTCAAACTGCTTCTTTTCTTATTCAATCTACATTTCTCCCCCTTTGTAGCTAGTTAATTGCATTAATCACTTCATTGAAGTTAATCACTCTAGCAACAACTGAGGCAGAGAGAGCATTGAACTCTTCAGCCCCACCATTTCATCTGTTGCTAACTTTCCCTCTGCACTGAGAAGAGGCCTTGCTTTCTTTGACCTTCCTCCGACTGTGTTGGACCAGCACCTTTTTTAACAAGGAGGAAACTGCAACTGGGCAACCTTGCCCTGGGGAAAGCCCCCGCGGGTGCAGTGGGGCCAGGGGAGGGAGGGACGGCAGTGATGGGCAGGGTCCCCTCCACCCGCCTCTCCCTGTGGTGGTACCACACCACAAATGTCTGCCCCCAGGTCCGGGTGCTGCTGTCGCAGCTCGGCTCACCCTCACCGCATTGCAGAGGGCTGGAAGTTGTAAAGGACTCCCAGAATATGAGCCTGCAGCTCTTCCAGGCTTGTTTTTCCTTTCCCTACCCACCCCCCCGCCAACTATCCCTTTTCCCTGTCTTCCAGCCTGTAATTATACAACAACCTGGGTAGTGTAAATACAATCCAACTCTCATATCCTGTCAGACAACACTTAGCACAGCAAACCTGCCTGCAGAGTACTGGCACGGTGGCTGCACACACATGCTGTGCATTGCACTATCTTTACGAGTAGGATAGTTTAGACTAGTACCCTTTCTGTTGAATAGCACCATCACACAGGGGGTCAGGACGCAGAGATGACAGCAGCCTTACCTTGTACTGGGGTTGTGAATTGATGAGATACCAGGTGAACTTTTGTGCAGGAAGGATGGTGTATGTCAGCCCCCTGCATGCTGCAGGACAGCAGACATAAATCCTTAGGCACAAATTCTGTTGCTCACAAGAACATGCTTCCTGTGGCTGCTACAGCTGTAAACAGGAGGTTATGGAGGGTTTTCTCACCCGGAACGCCAGCAGAGTGAGGTGGTTTTCTCACCATGCAACCCCAGCAGAGTGAGGTGGGCCACTACAGACGGGGATGGAGGTGTCCTGCACTGAGCCAGGAGGAAACGCTGTGTCAGGAGTGGTGCAGATGACCATCTTTTCCAGGGAGCTTCCCTATATCTGAGGCGGGTGTGAACCTACTTCTCAGGCAGCTTCTCAGGACTTCTGACCATCCCGCCTTCTCCCAGTACCACCTCCTGCCCAAAGCATCAGGGCAGGAGTGGTCCCTGTCTGCCCTGAGGCACCGTGAAACGCTCTTGGGTTCTGCAGCTGGTGAAGTTTTTATGAAGGCAAGGCCTTCTTATCGTCTCCCACCATCATGGCTGCGTGGGCTGGTACAGCCAGGCTCTCACTCCAGGAAGCCTGTGATTGCCTCATGTGCAGTGGGCTCTTCCATCCCTTGGGGATAACAGAAACCAAGAGCAACTGCTGCCTGCACAGACCTAAAGTCACCAACTAAAGATGGACCCTGAAGATGGGGACTGTAGACTCCAAGAACACAGATTAGGTGAGTGTCAGATGGGTGGGAAACAAAAAAATTGGGTAATGATTTGGAACAGAACTACTGCATTTCCATCACAGCAGGCATCACAGAGAGGGACTACCTTCTCTGTGATGTGCGGTGGCATTGAGGGAAAGACTAGAGAGAGTGGAACTGGTGGGAACAGTTGAGAATGGGAAAACTGACACATAAGGAAAGATTAAACATAACTGCTCTAAGCAGAGAAACATACTGAGCCCCTAATTAGTGTTGCCCTATGCCTTCCGTGAGAGTCCTCACTTGTAAGCACTGAGCACCAGAATAATGGTATCACCGGTTAAAATGTTAAAAAAATATCCTAGCAAGATTTTCTGCAGAATATTTTTAGGAAAATAAAAAACAGAAGCAGAAAACAAATGTGCTAATAATGCAGTTTCAGTCTTTAAAAGAAGATAAGATCTATTTTTTTTTTCAACCTCTGCTATCAACTTAGCTGGAAACCAAATGTCAAGGTTAAGTTTTCCTAGAATTGCTAAAAATCTCAGCAAAATGAGCTTAGACACTTCTTAATGGAAGGAGGAGAACAGCTGACAGTTTCTATCACCTCTAGAAGTTGAAACAGAAAAATGGTATTTGGCTGTTAAGTGAGTCTGGGGAACAGAGAATAAACTCTTGCAAGTCACCTAAATGTCACACACATCTGGGTGAGCTACAAGCTGAAAACTGCCAAAGATCTAACGATCTTTGTGCTGAAGCTCTGCTGGTAGGAGTTGGGAACATGCTGCTTGTCTGATCAGAGTGCAGCCTGTGCTGCCCCTGCCCATCGGCCCCACTGAAACTGTCCCCGACACAAGGCATCCGGACAGAGCAGATGCTACACCGAGGTCCCTCCCCCCTCTGCCACAGCTGGTCCCTGTGCTCTCAAAGCTCACCTTGTTGGCAGCGGATGCCACAAGAGCCCTGTCTGCCTCAGGGAGCTCATGAGATGCCCAGGGGCAGTGTCTTCTCTTCCAGTCCTTACCCAAGGGGACAACCACACTCCTGCAGCCAAACCCCAGCCCCTCACGCCTCTGTGCTATGTCTGTTTGACCTGACGGATATCCAGGAGGTCTCCTACCCCCCCATCTCTCCTCTCGGGGTGGTGTGTAGAGTCAGAGCCCTGACTGATCTGGGGAAGCCCCTAGGGACCATGTGGCCATATAGTGGCTGACATCTCAGCCCTTTTCCAGGCGTGTGGGCAGGCAAGCTGAAAGCTTTCCATGGCAGACCTTTGCAAACAACTCAGCCACATGGAAGGGAAGGGACACATGATCCTCTCCCATCTCTTATCCCATCTGTTCACTCAACACTGTCACCGAGTACCACGCTGTGCTAAGGCCGTGGGTGGGACCAGATGTAACAGCCTCTTCCAGTCTCCAAGCGCATTCAGCGTGTTCCTGCTTTCCAGACCTCATGCTCCCCTTCTTCCTCTGGTCAGTCCTGAGGGTGAGGAGTGTTGTGCCCTCCTGCCTGCATCACCCCTGCAGAGGCCCCCGTGCCTGCGGCGAGTCCTTCTGCCTCGTACACGGGCTTTTGGCTGAGTCCCAGCAGCCGCAGAGGCAGCCCCCCCAGCTGCTGGGGACAGTCTGGCTGTGCCAAACGCTGTCCTCCCGGCTGAGCTCTTCCAGACCCCATGGCGTGTGCGCGGGTAAAGCTCAGCATGGCCAGGTACGTTCTGAGTGCAGTCTGCTGATCAGCACTGATTTGGTACTGGCTTCCCTAAGAACGACAACGCAACACAGCAGCTAAGGGGCTGCTGGATTTTTGCACTCCCTGCTTTGCCTGCGGAGAGGCGATCCAGAGCTGCAAGCACAGAGCAGTTGCTGCCTGCTTGTGTTTCAAGAGTATCATCCTGGCAGGGCTCCCGACTCTTTCACAAGTGATGCAGTGGCTCAGAAGTAATAGCGCTTTGACTTCAATGAGATTCTCATCACTAAAGCCACTGCACAAAGCCTTCCTCCTGATGGTGATGGTGGAGTGAGACTGAGCATGCCACTGCCAAAGTACTGGTGGCTTTTTAGGGATGAGAGTATGGACAAGTAGGTCTTTTATGTTTCTCAGAGATAGAAAAAGCAATCCTGATGAGACAGCGCAGTCTCACTACTGGAAACCTGCTGTCTGTGCGTAGACAGGAGTGCTTTCTCTTCCCTGTGCGTGCATGGATGCAGTCCTTCCTTCATATCACTCCAAGTCCAGAAGACAAACCTGTCTTCTCAGGTTGAGGGCCCAACACTGTGAAGCTGCCATGGCAGGGAGGCCAAAGCCCCAGCTCGGAGGTCTCCCTGGCTGCTGCCTGGGATGCTCTGGGAGACGGCTGAGGTCTCGGTGGAGAGGTGGGGAAGGAGCCACAGGTTTCAAAAGCAACCTCCATCCATGTGGCACTGGGAACATGGAAGTGTGAGATAGGTTGTGGGTAATAGCCCATAAAAAGTGAGCTCCAGTACTTATCTGTGGCATTTTGGCTTTTTTCTTCCTGCTATATTCTGCACTGCTGGTGAAACACAAGATCCCAGTGCCCCAGTCACTGCTGGGAAGCTATCAGTTTTACTATGAATTTCCAGCTTTTGGGGCCGCTTACGCCCCATGGGGTACAGAGGGTACCACACCAGTCAATGGAGAGATCCAGCTGACCTCAAGTCTGCTAACTCCCCTCCCCTAATGCTAGGGACAAGTCTGCAGTTATCCAAGCAATAGTCAAAGCTCTGGCTTCATCTTATGCACTGGCTACATCCAGAGGGTTCAGCAGGAAACTTCTCCCATGACAGAGAACTGAGCAGTGGTGCCTTGTGTGCCTTGAACACACAACCAGAGCATCAGGCATGACTGCAGCCAGACCAGATGAAACACCAGATATCATCCCCTAGACTGATTGCAGCCCATCCACATTCATCCCCAGCATTCTGTTAGTTATTGACCTCATAAATGTCTATTTGATAAAACTATAGATAAAACCTATGTTATTTACCAAGCTGTGGTCTTTCCTCTGCTCACAAAGGAGACCTCACACCTTTGGCTTGGACAACTGCTCTGGACCACACCAGGGCTCTCTTTTACAAAGGAAGGCACAAAGCATCCTCAAATATTTTTCTCCAGTTAACAGTGATGGAAGTCCACGGTCACTGGTAGGGACATTCAGGGAACAGTGCTCCCTGGAGGACAGGATGAGACAAAAACTCCTTCAAAACCTCTACTGTCTAGTCAGCTTAAATGCTTAAATGTGGGACTGGATGCCTGTTGGGGTGAAGCTGGCAAGGGTAAAGCTCCAGAGAGCCAGTGTTACACTTTTGGGTATAGCAGTTTCTTCCAGATTCACCCTGCTTAAACTGGGCACATCAATCAGTGTTTGAAGTTAGGAATGCTGCTGCCTTGAGCCCTCTTCCTGGTCAATGGTGAGAGACAGATCCTCCCAGGTTTACTCTAGTCCTGAGAGCAAACATCTCTCTGAGTTGTTCAAGTCATCAGCTGAAATCAGGTGGGATGGAGTGGGGCCTCTCTGTCAGGTGGGGTCTTCATCCCAGGAGTGACCTGCTCTGAGTGGGCTCTGCACAGGGACGTGCTTGAGAGGAGCGATGCAAAGCAGCGCTGTGCAGTGGGACAAGTCAACATGGAGCTGTTAGCTGACAAACAGGGCTCCTGCACCTGTACCAGCTCTGGGTGAGGTGCTGGGGTCCTGTGGGGGCCTTGCTTTAGACCCACAACTTGTCCCAGACTAAGCAATGCTCTCCAGCCTTCACTGCCTGCCCAGGCGCCTGCCTCTTACGTGCCTCACATTAGGCACTCTGAACACCTCCTGCGGCCTTCTGCATCCAAGCTCTGACCTCCTGCACTGCCACGAACCCCGGCCATGCTAATCCTGGCCCAACCCCAGCTCTCAGGGGTCAGTGAGAGGTAAGTGTGTAGAATCACACCGGGCAGACCCAGTGCCCCAATCCAAGCTGCTCCCTTGCATGGTGTCTGGCCCTGGGCTCCTCTTTGTCCTGCCCACATACTCTGGGTGACGCCAGCAGAGACTCTCCACGTGGTGCAGGTTCTGATGCATTCCCCTGTTTCTTTACAGGCTCCATCGCTCAGCACCTGTCAGTGCAGGGGCCCTGGGTCTCTTTGGGCTACTAAGTGGAGGGGGACCTGCTATAGGCTAGTGGTGGTTATGAACATGGAAGACGAGAAGCCTCAGGCCCATCACTGGCCTTCCAACTGTGTTTGGGCATGTTCCTGTTTTCCAGCTCACTGCCTTTTCTCTGGCCCCACGCCTTGCATTGAGATCCCAGGCCAGACCTTTTGCTGTGCACTCTTCACTTATCCTCCAGGTCCTCCAGCTCTGAGGTCCCATGTCACCTTGCTCCCTTTTCTACCCCTCCACCAGCATCACTTGTTCTCAGACTCATGTATCCCAGATCATCATCCCAGTACCCATCATACCCATTCCCCACCTAGCTCCCCATACTGTTTCTCTGTTGCTCCCACCTGGGCTCCTGAGTCTGTCTGAACCTCAGGATCCTTCTCACATTTTCTTTCTCTGCTCTCCAGGATCTGTATTGCTTTTCAAGAGGGTCACATCCAGAGCCTGCTTCTCTCACAAGCCTGTCACAAGCAGGACTCATGCAGAACAACCCAGTGAACAGGGCTGCAGCATGACCAGTGCAGACAAACTCTTGCAAGATTTTAGGTGCTAAACTCTAGATAGTTTCCATTGAGGTTATGTGAACTGAGACTTTTCAAACACTTTTAACGTTCCCAAATTTGGGCATCTTTTCTCTAGGATAGCAAGAGACACTTCTTGACATACGCACCACCATCTCTGCCAAATGTCATGTCCTGTTCCATAGCCTGTATGTGCTGGAGCTTCTCAAAATACAAGTCCTAAGAGTTTTGGAAAATGGGCAAAATCAACTGCTTTTCTCTAACCTCATTCTCTGATGCAACTTAACTAATTTCAGTGCAATGTTCCAAAAAAAAATCCATCACAAGGCAGATAGATACATGACATGAGGAATCCTGGTCCTGAGTGTTCATCAAAGTTACTGACAAATGAGGATAGACCCTTGAGCTGAGAAGTGTTGAGTGACCTGAACTGCAATTATTACTAACTCGCTTGTCATTAACAACAAGCCACACTTCAATCTTGAATATTAAAATTAAGCTTTAATTGCCCTGAACTCAGATTTGGGTTACTTCAGAGGTAGCAGCCATTTTGTAAAGGGTGATGCTGATGCCAAAATCCAGGACATCTTGTGTAAGATGAGATCAGAGGAATTAAAGCTGTCAAAACACAGTTCTCTAAAGTGCCCTTTGAGAGTACACTCGGTCTCCCTAGATCAGTCAAGACAGGCCTGCACCCAGAATTGTATGTGCCAGCCCTTTGCCCAGTCTGTGATGATGCTTCTTTCTGGGAGACGCTTCTATCTTCCATCTGGAGTTTGTCCTGATAGTCAGAATAACAAACACATGTGACTTTGACCAGGAGCATCACAGTACTCAGGCTGTTCTTAGCACATGAGGATCCTCCTAAACACTCCCCTGATGCCCACTGAGATGTTCAAGAAGATCCACTCCTGTCCCAGTACCCCACTCCTACCTGTTTCTTACTTGGTTTCCATAAATGAGCCAGCACATGGACACCACCAGCAAGAATAATTAAGAAAGGTGATCTCCGAGCTTAAACATTTGAATAGCCCACACTGCAGCTGCTGGTCTGAACTATAACATTTAAAATTCACCCTGTGAGGGTATATTGCACACATCCTGTCTGAGACCAGAAATCCCCTGCTTCCCTCCCAGTCTGCGAGACCAGACCTGAGTGCACGGACCTACCTGCAGTACCATCAAAGGGCACTGGCTTGAATTTCTGGTACATTTACAGCATGCAAATGTTTCGAGGGTCAAGAATTATTCAGTGACAGAGATTGATTGCAGATCACAGACAGATTCAAGACAGTCACCACCTGCTCACAGTCAAATTATAGGAAGATGCAGGCAAAACTGTCACATCTGTTCAATAATTCATTATTGACCTTTTCTACGCCTGAACTGTTGGAGCAATCCCTCTGCCTGCGCCACGTAAACACCCTGATGGTCTGTGTAGACTGACACCGCCGCACCTTTCATTGCTGTTTAGCTCAGCAAGACATGCAATGTTTCAAACCGCCGCTAAATGGTTTGCATTTCTGCACCCATATGAACTTGTTTGAATACAATTCAGCATTTCATGCTGCACTCAGGATGTCACGGTGGCCTCTGCCCCATGGCCCAAGGGCGCTGCCGAGCGCCTGGACCAGCAGCTGCTCCCTCCAGCCCCTCTGTTATCCAACTCAGTCATTTTCAGCGGCGACATGGATCGCCACTTTAGAACTGTCTGGTTCACAGCTAGGACAAAGTTACTGTAGAGAAGATAATTTTTCAGCCCAGGATACTACACACAGCATTGCCAAGATTGGTATCACAGAATCAAGGAAACTTAAGACATATTTTTTACTTAATGCATTTAGGTTTGTCACTTCCCCCCTCCTTTATCTCATTTTGTTTCCTACCTTTGTTTCCTACACAGTACTTTCACAGAGATAGTATCTTACATTTTCCTGTCTGAATTTCATTTTTCCAGCCCTTGACCAGTTGTCTCACCTTTCTGTGCCTCCACTGTTAGTACCAGACTGTTGCAGCTGGTGCTTGCAGCATGCCCATGCGGTAGGACCGCGACGCGCTCCGGTAGGTGCTGCGGGAGCAGGGAAGGTGCAGCCCGGCGATGGTCTCCTCTCCGACAACCAGAAGAGCTGACTCGTGGGCCAGTGCGAGTTCCCACAGCCAGACCACCTCGAGCCTCCTCCCCGGAGGGTCAAAATGTCTTCTTCACCCTGAGGGGAAGGCTCAGAGCTGAGCAGGAGTAGCACCGCAGCTTCGCAAGCAAACAGGAAAGAGCTGTGAAGGGGTCAGAGGGTGAAGATCACCCCCAAATCTGGTCCTACTGAGATAGAGGATTCCCTTAATCCATTAATCCCTTCTCCAGTTCCGTGGTACCGTGGGGTCAGCGCACACTCGACATGATTAAAGTACTGCAGGAACGAAGCGCTAATAAATAACTTTTATATTCTTCATTTCTTCAGTTGTGACATATATAAAAGAGATAAAATGAGCCCTCTGAGAATCCAGCCTTAGCTCTTATCTTCTGTTTGAACCGTTAAGTGCCAGCTTGGTTATTACTCATGCTCTTGACATTGAAGTTTTTCCTTGAGCAGTAACTCTTGTGCTGAGGTTACTGTGGGTAATCTCTCGGATTTAGGCAGCTGCATGCTCAGGCAGACACTCACCAATGGCTGCTGAGCCCTGACGCCTGCTCCCCTTTCCCTCTGCTAAGCCCCAGCAGAGCTGGCTTTGACCCATTCCTTCCACCTGCACCCAGGGATGGGGAGCATCAACGAAGTTAAGACCCTGGGTGCAAGGAGAGCTCACCAGCCTGTGACAGGACAGCAGTTCACACACACAACTGCCTGGTTCTGTCAGGGCGTGGGACTTCTCCATTCACAGAACCAGGACCTGTGCCTCTCTGACTCCATGGACCAGCAAAGTTCACCAGCCTGGCCCAAAAGCCCATGGTGACTAGGAGACAACTGTCCTTTCCAGCTGGCTGCGGCACAGAGGCTCACTTGGCTTTCAGGTTGTCAATAGCAAGTTCAATGGCAAGTTATCCTGGAGAGTTGGTGCCAGACATGTCTAATTTATACAAGAGGTGTGAGGTTCACACACACCAGCCAGGATGTTACCAGAATCCAAGATGATGCAAGGAAAATGAGATGGCTTTAGTTCATTTCCCAAGACTTGGCACAAAGCCTGAGTTGTCCAGGCTGGTCAGGCACAAAGGTCCTGGCTGCAAGCCAGTCGCTGCCCCGTGGGTTTAGGACAACTCTTCTGAGAGCGGCCTACAAAGAGGAGCAGCAACATTCTATAGCCAGCGTTACTCCATCCATGGGTACTTTACTACACATTTCCCAGAATAATTCTCTCTTTCAGTCTTTAAAATATATCTTATTGCTAACCAATAAAGCAGCTTAAAATGCACCTGTCTACTACTAAAGACCTTTCTGAGGACATGGCTGTGTAAAACAGAATTTTTCCATGCTAATCACAGCCTGCGAAGCCACTCTTATGGCAGGAAACCAAGTGTCTACTGCCACTGGCAGGTATTGATCTGCTACAGCCCATCCCGAGAAAGAAAGCACACAGTACCTCCCGAAGGGACACCTAACCCAGGCTGTAATGATCCTCCAAAACGTGAAACCTGGCGACCAGCATACAGGCCCAGCGTGTCCCAGTAACCCACATGCCCAGCTGGAGGTCTTACCACACCAGAAGGAAAGATTTTGGCCAGAAGTTTAATGGACCTCAGGGATGGATTGGCCAGTTCAGCTGGAGATGTGGGCAGCCATATCTCACTCCATCCAAGAGATGATGCACTCAGACCAAGGCAGGATCCTACCCATGCCCAGAGGTCCAGCACTACTGCTCAGAGTACAGGGCACCTTGCCACATTGGGTGGTGTCTGCGAAGCCTGACCTACCACTTCCTTAGTTTGAGAACAACAACAATATCCATGCCTGCAGTCTCTGCCTGTGGTCACCAGCTGAGGCTATGAACCCTCAGAGCCAGTCCTGACCCAAAAGCCAGTGCCTTCCTCGGAGAAGACATTTCCCTGTCCCTTAAGGTCTGAAACCCACCTGGACACACTGGTTTCTTCCAGCTCCACCCACTGTCAGACCTGATCAGAGCAAACCAATAAACCAAATGAATAATCTCTTCCAGACTACACTGTATTATCTCTGCAAACGGTCCATCTCTCCAGTCCCATGCAGTAATGCCTTCAATCACCAAGTGAACTGCTAAGGAGTGGCCTGCAGTGCCAGCGACGGACGTGTACTGCACAAACACCCCCATCACAGTGCTGGGATGAAGAGCTGCCTTAACTCATCCCGAGCAAGACGGAGGCAGAGAGGTTTACATGCAGGCCTAGGGCTCCTTTGGAGAAGGTTCACACACCCTGTGGTGGTTTAGAAGCACTGTTGGGTTCCTGAACTTTCACAGCAGCATCCACAACTGGCTACCCTTGCTGGACTTCTGCCACGCCATGTGCCTAGGCACAGAGCCTTCAGCACGTGGGAATCACTGGTCTGTATCAAATAAGGCTGCATAGCCCTTCAGTAACACGAGATCCTGCAGGGAGATGTCAGTCCCATCTGCCACTCATTATCCTTATAACAGTGCCGATGAAGACCAAGGCTTCAGCCCTCACCCCCCATGCCCACAGCTCAGTGCAGCAAAGCTGCAGTGCTGCCGGCAGCTCTGCATGGCACGGGATGGCGCATCCCGCAGCTTTGTGCATCCCCTCTCTGTGGCAGCAATATGTCTCATCCCCACAGAGCGCAGCATCTGCAGGCTCCATCCCGTACACGTCTTGTGCCCAGCTGAGGCACAAGTCCACACAGTGCCACAGCCCATGTCCACACTCCAAAGCGAGAGCTCAGGACAAGAGTCCTCATTGCCTGAGCTCCTCTCTTTGGTGAGGAGAGGAGAATAAACAAGAGGCAGGACAGAGCATGCACGCAGAGCAGGAAAATACTCTGTATCTGCTGTGATGGGAACCAGAGCAGAACAGACCTGCCCATCCTGGCAGCCGTATTTTCCTCTAGAGTAAAATCTGATTAAAAAATGCATGTGAACTTAGTATTAGAACCAATATTCAGCTGCTTCCTCCCCTCCAGGGAGTGAGGCCAGGTGCTTCTTTCTGAAAATGGTTCTAAATCAGAGATATATTTTTCCAGACAGAAAAGCAGAGCATGAAAAGTCTGTATGCTAAAAAACTGCAATAAAATTGATCATTTATCCCGAATAGACAAAGCCCGCCTTACTCTCTTATCACTCCTGGCAGGAGGTGGTGGGTCCTGCTGACCTCATGTTTCATGGTCTCATGAACATGAACGGCTTCTCCAGCAGCTTTCTGCTGGCAGGTTTCCCTTCTGGAGCTTCAATGGGCCCCTTCTCTGCCATAAGATTGGTCCTTGCAGACCCTGTAAGTACTGTCCACAGCAAAACGAACTGCCTTCCCTCTAGACTTTTCACCCTGCCATTGTAAATCCCGCTGGCTTTGTGCCAAAGACTACTCTAGACACAACCATAATACAGTCATTTTTCTTTTACATGTTGGAGAAGGAAACAGCAGAAATGCTATTCTTTCAAATACTTTAACAAAATACAGGTCCCAGCTCGAGGTAACTCTTTAACCTCTTCAGTGAAAGTCGTCACTCCTGCCAGGGCTGTCCTGTCCCGCAGCCCATCTGAGCATGGCCACGTGCGGGGGCTCTGCAGGGAGGGGAGCTCCGCACTGCCATCGGAAAGCAGATCCACTTACAAGTGTGCTGGCGGTGAGCAGCCCGGGTAGATGGAGCGACAGCGGCTGTCCCTCGAGAGTCTTTTATGCAGTGAAAGGTTAGATGAATGGATATGCTGCTGGGAAGAGCCATCCTTTGAGACTCCAGGGAATGAATGAGAGGAAATGCTGTTTCAGAAAATGCCTGTGTCTCTCAGTCCTTCTCGTCTGCAGCAGCACCCTGACATGTCCCAGGCAGGGCCTGCTCCCTGGGCATGCTCTCCTTCACTCCAAAATACACCTGTGGCCTGCAGGCCTGCACGCTCCCGTGTCTCCTGCTCACCCCCACGCACACAGCACGAGGGCACATCAGCTGCAGAGGGTCCGTGCCCGAAGAAAGCAAAGCAAAGCAGAGAGGGCTGGTCTTTGCCCTGCCCACAGGCCAGTCTGAGCAACACCTTCAAATCACTCCAGAAGCATTTCACGTATTGACTGCAGGAGCAGGGAGAGCACAGGCTCCTAAACAGGCAATGGACAGCCCAAAATGGACTCGAGGGGTGGCAGTTTCCGGTAGGAATGCTATGATTCAGTCTTCCTCAAAATGGTGCAATGACTAAGGCATTTTCTCTCCATCTCTGGGGCTGCAAATACAAAGTCTTTGCCCCGCTGAAACCTGCTGTGACCCAGAAGAGGCATGAGCTAAGCTAGTGCTGACTTCATCTCTGTACGCATACAGCAAACAGGCTTTTTTTGATCCTGACTTACATCTGTCTTGTAAATGAGGACTTTTTTCTAGGGATCCTTTGAAACAGCCACTGGAAAGGCCTTCAGCACTCAGCATACCGGAAGATGAGTACAATATAAAAGTCCATGATAAAATAGGAGCTCATTTTGGGTTAACCCAAAAGCCTGAAATGTACAACTGTGCCTGAGGAGTTGCATCATTCTGACAGGTGGGAGCAGGCCCAGGACACCCCCAGCCGGGCTGCACTGTGCAGGGCAGCCTGGTGCAGAGCCCAGACTTGCTGGGCAGCGTCGCCACTTCTCACCGCCCTGCAGGTCTTGTGATGGGGTCTGTACACCTCAGCACACGGGCCTCTCCGGCGCGACGGACAGTCTTTACAGGCCATGACTGCTCCTTGCTGAAATGCCACCAATCTTGAGAGCCACCGAGGCTTGTGGAAAACACTATCAGGTGCTCAGCCTACTCCGTCCTGAGGAACATGGAGCAGCCCTGGTATTGACTGCTCATCCCCATGATGCTCTGCCTTCCTCTGACGGTGGCCTCATGACCTCTCCTGAAGGCACCACCACCTGTGCCCACAGCAGCTCCCCCAGGGCCATGTGAATAACAGTGAACGGTGTAGTTCCTTCTCTAGCCTGGAGCTCGCAGGACCTTTGAATTACTGACCGTCCCGCTCCTTCCCATTGAGGCTGAGCCCAATGGCTCTGGGACTGACACAGCGACGCAGCACAGCTGAGCCTGGTGGACCCCACAGAAATGACAGTCAGACTAGGTGAACCATGGAAAACATATCTTAGTTCCAGATAAGAAGGTGGGTCATGTGCTTACTACTATTTATATCAGAAAATAAATTCTCTATAAGATGAGTTTTAACATTAGGCCTAAAGCTACTGTATGACGGCCAAACTCTGAATTTCCATATTATCCCTCTGCTGCGTGCCTGGTACATGTTCCCAGCCACCGGCATCTTACTGTACATTGGATGTGGTGACATCTAATGGTGGATGGGGTCCAGCTCAACCACCAAGACAAACAGCTCTTGACACCGGGCTCCTGGAGGAAGGAGGGCTCCTCCTCACTGTGAATGGGAGCAGAGGATTGTGGCTCGAGCCTTGTTCCCTGGGAGGGCACAGGCTGAGTCCAGGCAGCTGCCTATGGGCACAGCACTGTGGTAGCCAAGTGGCCCATCTCCTGGGCCCCCAGAGGAGCTCAGAGCATGGGTAACAACCTCCCTGGGCTTCCTTGGGTGCTTGTCCTACTCCTGCATCCCACCTGCTGCTCTACAACAGCCTGTGAAGAGGGTGGCCATGCTGGACGAGCTGCCTTCCTGGAGCGGGTCGCACAAAGCGGGCAGTTTCAGCGCAATGAGCAGGCGGCTGTGACGGTGACAGCAGCCGGCTGGTTGCTCCTCTCCAGGGCAGAGCTGTTCATCTCTGCGAGCTGGTCTCTGCTGACATAGATATACAGGCAGAAGGCAAGAGCCCTGCGTGTGCTGTGTGGTGCAAAGCTTTACACAGCCCAGAGATCCTGCCTGGGCCCTGCAGACAGAAAGGGCTTTTCCAAGGAAAAACAGGACAGGAAAGACCTAGTAATCCCCTGAAAGAAACACCAGCACATTCCTCCAGGCAAACAGTTACGTGACAGGCGGCAGAAACGGCTCCCCAAAGCTGCTGGAGAACGAGTCGACAAGTACCATGTGTGGAAATTTCAGCTCCAGTCCTGCAGCACAGGCTATAATCATGTAGGAGGTGTAAGCCAGCCCTGCCAAGAATTCGGGGCTCTGTTCAGCAGAGACGCATGCGCTGTGTCCGCATGCGGCGTGTCCTCTGCCAGACCTGCAATGCGTGCACTGAGGCTCCGGGGTGCGCCTCAACGGCACCCGGTGCCAGTGGGTGCTCCTGGCTCCGCTGCAGAGCACTGACACACTCACTGCACCTCCCGGCCCTGCCCAGCGCACCAGGCAGAGGCCGGCAGAGGGGGACGTGAGTCTGACCGCTGGGGCTGCATCTCTCAGTCTGCTGGAATGGAAGAGCCCATAATACAGGAACACAGAGCCACCCAGCATCCATGTCCCTCCTGCTGCCTCCGTGCAGCGGGACAGCTGATGAACAGAGATTATTGTAGGGTCTAGGACAAGTCCGGGAACTGGGGGGATCACTGGGTTACACTGGTGCTAGCCACTGCCTGCAAGAGCCCCTTGGGCTGCGCTGCATGGGAACAGCCTGTCGGCATGTCAGGGCAGCCAGCTAATCAGCATTGGGGCTGGCGTGGGAAGCGTTTAGAGCTTGGAGGAGACGTCCCATCGCCGCTCCTGCATGTGTAGCTGAGTGTTGTGGGCTGGCATGCTGCAGGGACTCCGCAGCACGTGTCCCAGCCTGAGGCAGCTCTGACAGCGCGGAGAACAAGACAGAAGGAGACCAGAACCCAGCCTCTGAGTGTCAAGAAGGGCATCGTAGTGTCAGAGAAAGTCTGGAGAGCAGTGATGGAAATGAAGAGGGGATGAAGCTGCTGCTGTATGAGTAGACACCTGCAAGGAGACTCTGGAGAGGAGAAGGCTGAGGCAGGAGGCAACAGTGTTTACAAACTCATGGACGTGATGGGTAAACTGAGTGCAGGACTGGTGTTCCCCACCCCTGCTGAGCTAGAAGCAGGGTGTAGGATAATGAAACTGCAAGAAGACCAATTTTACCATATGAAAGCACTTCCTTATACAACCACTAGTGAATATCGAAGTACTGGGCTGCCATGAGAGGTTGTGAAGGTAGGTGCTATCAGCAGTTCAGAAAGAATTTAGACAAATTCATTGATTAATCAGAGAAATTATTTACCTACATCCCTGTTAAACTGTCAGTATAGCAACAGAGGGATTTCAGGCAGCATGTGGCAGTGGTGTCAGAGCCCTGAGGCTAGCCTGCAGGAGGGACGGTGTCTAACACAGGAGGAAGGCCAAGCTTGCAGCTCCTCCTCACCTCCACTCCATCAGAACACACTGAGGCGGTCTCTGGGGGTGCTCAGCAGCGGGTGAGTGCGGCAGGGAGGTGACCCCGGGCTGGGGGCAGCGCTGGTGCAGGGGCTTGCTGGCAAACCTGGTCTGTGAAGGTGGAGCCCTTTTAATCATCTGGGAAAATAAATCTGTTTACAGCAAGGAGAGATGCAAGGCGTGAAGTGACTGACAGATGTCAAAATTGTTCACAATATAAGTCCGGACGAGTGTACTGGTGATCCTACACGCATACATCCCACGCACATATGGGAACTGCCTCTCTTCCCAAACTCCAGTAAGTACCAGCCCTTATGTTCCAAACTATTGGAGACATCTTTCCAAATCAAACCTTTCAGTCCAACAGGAGAAGTATCAATACCAGACTCGGCAGGGGGGGAGATACATAACATGAGGAACGGGGCTGGCACAAGGGCGTGGCTGTAAACAAGCTGTGAAGCCACTCAGGCTATAATGAGAGGATGGTCCCTGGCTGTCAGCATGTCCTGGGGCTTCACACTTTCTGAAGAGGGTGGTGGATCTTGAGTCAGTGGGAGCAAGGACGGGACTCCAGCCCAGGCATCCATGAAAGCCAGTCCAAAGCATGGTCTGGTCTGCAAAACATCTCAGGCCGTTCTCAGAAAGGTGCTGTGAGCTGCCTTGCAACCCCACATGAAGGTCCCCAGCCCACTGAAAATGGGAATCCAGCATCTCCTGCCTATGCCTGTAGTGTCACCTGAGCTGGGCCTCAGCACCAGGATCCTGGTGCTCCACATGCGACAGCAGAGATGCGAACATGACCAGGAGTCAGGTCTTAAGCAGGACTATCTCAAGCAAAGAGATACTGCTTTTTTTTTCTTTTTTTTGAAAGATAATCTGAGACCAGGTTTCTCCCCCTCCTTCCCCACCTCCCTTGCTACCCACCCCAGGACTCTCTGGGGAAAAATATGAAAATACAAAGAAACCTCCCACTCAGAAATAATCTCTGCAGCAGTAGATGGAAAAACAGCAGAAAGACCTCAGTATCACAGCAACTAAGTTCAGCTTCTAGAAAAATGTTATTATCTGTACTGCTTTCCTCCAGTGCATGGACTATAGCTTTCCACGTCTCATGCCTTTCCTTCTGAAAAGGTAGTCCAGAAAACTTGTCACCACTTCATTTCTGAGAACGTAAAGGGAAGGGAATTAGGTTCCTGGAAATGTCCGAGACGGGACCAGTGACAGGGCTTAATGATCGGGGTCGGATTCATTTGCTTTAAGAATATTTCTGTGTGCACATGGTTTTGCAGCTGCTGTACATCTTATGTGGAAGTACTGAGATAAGTGCAGTGATGGGAAGCAGCACCAAAGGCAGGCAACTAGACAGACAATAAAGAGGCTCTTTTTTCTTTCATGAGCTCTCATCCCTCATGGCAGGTTTATAACAGCTGACTCCACTCGTGCTGGACTTGCAGAGAGCTAGAAAGCCGTTACCGTTCTGGGAGCTGGCAGGGCACCGGAACATTCACCTGGGATGGGGCCCAAAGCGTCACCTTTTCAGAGCCTTGAACTTTCTGAGTGAATGACTTGGTTTAGATTAAAGGAATCAACAAAACCAAGTGCAAGGCATTCTCCACTGGTAAGGCAACATCAGCCCTGCCAGCCCTGCCGGCAGGCTCCTGGGGATTTAAAGGAGAAGCAAATACTTGGGAAATACAGAGATCCCAATTACTTGCTGGGGCCAGGAGGATGCATGGTCAGAGAGGAGCTTTTTTGGTTTCAAAGATGCACTCATGTTTTGATAGCTCAGTTACTTTTTCTTCCAATAACTACCAAGGAAAAAGAAACCGTCTGCTCAGAGATTATCTTTGCAGTGATATGTGGAAAGCAAAGCAGAGCTGTAAAATATCTACAGTTAGGGATCACAATCAGTGGAAACCCAAAGATAAATGATCATCCACCTAAGGCGAGTTTGAGACAGGGAGATATTTCCTGCTAAAGAAAGGAGGGTTTGTGGAAGTGACACCTCATCCTATACATCAGGAGAAGACTTTCCATCCAAGAATGAGACAAAAATATTATTGCCTACCTTGGGGGAAAAGGAGAAAGAGGACAGGGAGAGCATTTCACTTCTGCAGACAACACCATACTGCCTGTGATATGGAGAGCTGTGATACGGAGGGCTGACCCGTGGCAGGGCTGGCAGGGAGCGCTCGGGTCCTGTGGCAGAGAGTTAATTTTCTCTGGAGCAAGCTGAGGTCAGTGGGGGGACGCTGCTGCCCACCCCCTTCTCTGAGTTGAGCTGCGCATCATGGTGGGGCAGGTGACAGGGCTGCGCTGGGGTCGGCTGCGGGGGGAAGCCAAGGGGGAACCACCCAACGGCACAGCCACTAAACACTGCTCCCACCACACAAAATCCCAGGAACCAGGAGCAGGTGGAGATGTCTGGAGGAATAAGCACCAAAGGGAATTGAAGACACCTTCCAACCTGTGAGGCAGTGATTTCCCATCCCGCTGGGCTGCACGCGATGTGTCCTTCTGTGATGGCTTCTCCAATGGCCATGGGAACTTTGCCATTATGTAGCCGTGCTGCACTAGCAGAGCCACCCCGGCATTTCCTAGCTCTGCAGCTTGTGCCATTGTGACCCTCTGGTGTCAGAAGGGAGCATTTGGGGGGTGGCTGCATGTTTGTTTTCTCATTCAGTCTCCTCTCTATGGACAGCATACACTCTGCCTTACTCTGGCCCCGAAGCGCCAGCACCGCTCTGTGCCTACAGACACCGCAGCCACGGCGGAGCGAGGGGAGGCCGGGAGGAATCCTCGCTCCTCTGCACACTGAGGCTGAAACCCCACTGGCTTCAAAGGAGCAAGGGTTTCACTTGCTGTTTTTCAGGCTGCACTTTGTCAGAGATACACTTGGGAACTTTATCAAAACAACGTCCAAGCAAGCTGCCATGACCCAGGGGACTGGAATGTGACCCTGGGAATGCCTCCCCGGCACTGCCGCGGCACTGGGCACAGCGTGGCCGAACCTGCCACTCTCTCCTGCTCTGATCAAACATGACCACAGTCCCCAGACAAGCCCTCCACACCAATTGCAATCATGCACGGCGCATTTGTTCCCCCTGTTCTCCCATCTGCCTCTTGCTACAAATCACATGTACTGGCCCTGGACGTGGATCACACGTACCAGGGACTGGATCCAGCTGTACTGGAGTTGGGAAGACAGCACAAACTACATGGTCCACACCTTGCAGTGCCAAGGGTGTGGGTCTATTGACCCCTCAGACATCTCAGAAATTCTCACCAGCAGGCTATGGCTCTTCCAGCAGTACTGACCCCCCCATGGCAGTGGGTCTTTGGCTCACGGCATTCAAGTACTCTAGGAGAAAAGTGCAGCCTTTGTAATGAGCCTTGCCTTGGGAAATCTGCTTGATGGTCCACTTCTCAGAGGCCTGACAAAACCCAACAAGCTGGATGACAGACCATGCCAGCTCCAGCTGGCACCAAAAATCAGCTCTCACTGAAGCTTCTCCTTCCTCAGTGTCTGGGTCTGTACTCAGTTTCCTCCTCTCCTTCAAGCCCAGCTGCCTGCCTCCCTGCCCACCCCCAGAAAACTTGTATGGTTTTACACCTCCGTCTGGCTTTGCAGGTGTTAAAGCCACAGGAGGGTTACATGCAAACCTCTGGGGAGATGCAGCTGAGGAGGGTTCCCCCATCAAACCTCTGGAGGATTTAGAGCCAAAGACGCTTGTCCTCCCTATGTGTTTTGTTTTGGTATCTCGTAAGTCATTTTTTTCTTTACTTGAGTGTGTTATTTTAACCTCATGCCATTATATAATACTAGAAACATAATGAATAATAGTACCAGGCTCTTAGACTATTTGCTCAGTGTTTCCCTGGGGTTTGACGTAGACTTGCTTTCCTGTCCTTGTTCTCTCTGTCAGTCTTTTCCAGCAAGGCAGAGAGCCTGCATTCTCTCTGCTCTGCGCTGGGGATGCTGTTGGCATCTCTGTGCTACGTGGAGGAAGGACATTCTCCAGCTGCAGCACAGCGATTCATTTTCACACTGCACGGCCTTAACAAGGTCAGAAGTGCTAATCACACCGGTGAGGCCAGAAGAGACAATGGTGGCATCTTCTCTGGTTTGGTCTGTAGCAAAAGCCAAGAAACAACCGAGAGGAGTTTTCCGTATCCAAGCCATGTCCCTGCCTCAGGGAGGTGGGTCTACAAGGTGCCTGTGCTCCCTGATGTTCCTGTTCTCTTGTGGCCGGGGTTTGTGCCTTACAGGAGGTGGTAGGTGAGCACCTCGACATCACAAGCCAACAGCTGCACCAGGCCCTCTCTGTGGAAGCAGGGAACATCTGGACCAGCTCTCACCCTCCTCAGCTGCTATCCTGGTGTCTGTGGCAGGGCAGGACTCCTCTTACATCTTAGAGCATTCCACTTTCCCTTTTGCTTCCCTGGGCGGCTCCAATAGATTTGCAACAAGCTTGGCTGTTTGGGGGGATCACAGCTTTGTTACAAAAGCAACGGGGAGGAAAAGAATCTGAATTCCCACCTTCTTCTGGCTACTCTGGCAAACTCAGTGCCTAGTCTTGAGCAAGATGCCTCATGTCAGATGGAGGGAATGCCTCCTTATCTTCTCAGACTTGCTCAGCCTTTGTGCATAACTGGAGTTCTTTGGCGTGAAATCCTAATCAGTAATGAGAAAGTTGGGAAAAACTCAGCCCTGAATGTTGATGGGTTTGGAGGCCAAGCTTTCTTCCAACCTGAATATTTGACACCCCGGGCCTCACACATCCTTGACTCCATCCCCAACTCCTGCTAGGTGACGTTCCTCCAGCCCTGCCTATGTTCTGGCCAAGCCACTGGGGGTTCCCATCCATCCTCTCCCTTGTCTGATGCTGACCCAGTCTGCAGCTCTCAGCTCTTGGCAGTCTCTTCGTGGAAGCTGAGACTTAAAAGTAACCTGAGAGTGTGAAGAGGTCTCCTGGGTCTGTACATCCAGCCGCGGCAGGGCTTTTATCTGCTGGATGCTTCCTGTTGACCGCACCCTGAGGTGACATCTTCATGCTGAAAACAGCAAATATTGACGCAACTACTGTCAGACTGGTTGCAGGTTGGAAAGCTGACACATGGAAAGCAGAGTCTCTCTTACAAATGGAATGAACCTAAAAATCTGCACATAAGAGTTTATAAAGAATTGGGCCCTGAGCTCTGCCCCATTAATGTTTATTTTTAACAAATGTTGGAATATTGTTCCAAAGGACTGGAAAAGGCCAACAGTGTACAAATATTTACAGAGCATAGAATAAACTGTCAGCCTCTTAACTTGACATCAGTCCCAGATGAAATTGTGGCAAGCTGATACAAGACTACTCAGAGAGAATTAAAAGCTGTTTCTGCTCTCAAAGCATGAATTCTAGATATAATTTTGTGGAGTTTGGTCTGTAAAGGTAACAACTGACACGCTGGCCTTCCCTGAGGACTGAAGCTCAGTGATATTTTGTGCTTGAGATTCTCATTGACCAAAAATGACATTTGCTCTGCTAAGTGGATTTAAGTCTGCCCAGCAGATAGATCCTGAAATGCTAATAGGGTGTCATCATTTGATCATACTGCAGGAGTTTCTGGGGGGTGCTACATGAATGTCCTGCTCTAAACCCTGCACAACACAAGCTCTTTATCAGTGGTCAGGGAAAAATATTTCCTGTTGAGGAAAAATATTTGCTGTTGTGGTTTTCAAAGTTCAGGAAATGTGTTGTAGTCAGAAACATAAGTATTTAGTGTATGCAGCATTTGAACAGTGTAGTAATAGAGGTTTTGGTTAACTAGGTGTTACTGACCATGCATTTTAATATCACTCAAGCCAGATAAATTTTATACTTTCAAGAAGGAAGATGAAGATGTCATTGACAGGACAGCAGACTGTACCCTGGAAAGCCATGACCTTGAAAATGACCGAAGGGTCAGTGTTGATAATATTAGCACAAATTGCCAAAGTGATGCTTTGTCTATATGTGGAAATGCAATCTTGCCTGCAGAAACTGGGTGACACTGACTCTGAGAAGCGTGTCAAAGTTATCTGTTTATGACATTGATAAGACCGTACTGGAAGAGTCTTCCCATTTTTAGCCTTATGAGTTTCTTTTAAGATACCGAAAAATGAAAAAAAGAAATGGTTCAGAAAAGAGCTACAGAAAAGACATTGTGTCTAAAGGGCATGTTTTAGTGAGAGATTAAAGTAGGTCAATTAATTTAACTTATCCAAGAAAAGATGATGAAGTGACTGAACAGTGTTTATAAGTCTACATTTCTACAAGAAAAATCTTTGATTTAGTGGAAAAATAAAGAGCAGGGCTTACTAGCTGGTGGTGGAAGTGAGACCATGCCAGCTGTACTGGAGGTGTCCAGTTCAACAAAATCAGCATCTCAGCTCAGGGATATGTTGGTTGCTTCTGTTCCCTGAAGTGTGTGGCTGGACCTCACTTTCCACCGAACCAGTGCCGGTGAGCTGCGCGTGGGCATTCCTGGGCATGATCTCTGCCTTGCCGTTGCCCCTGACTTGCAGCCAGGGATCTGTGAATCTGTTCAGAAAAGCAGAGGCTTCTTGTGCTGCCTCTTCCCCAGAATTGTGCTATGACTCTGGAAAGCATCCGCAGGATTCATAACTCTGATGCATTAGACCCCAGCAGCGATGGCTGTTGCCATTACAAAATAGGGCTTGGAGAGGACTGAATTTGCAGGCTATTGTAAGTACTGGCTGCACTGAGTCCAGGTATGTGACAGCATATTAAATTAAGACTTTGAATTCATCTTATGCTGCAATATAAGGCAGCAACAGACTTCATTGGCAAGAGAGACATGTAAACGAGAATCTCAACTAACAATAAACATTTCTTCCATGCCAACAGCTGCTTACAGGTTGTACCCAAGCATGTAAACCAAATCAACATAGATTGTCAAAAATAATAGGGGTCCATCCTTTCTGCTGCAACGTGACACCTTTTGAGTGCTGTGGCAACACACAGGGTAGAAATGCAGTTGGATCTCCCCAACTGGGCATTCCTTGGGAATGACAGCAGCTGGCACTGCACGAAGGAGATGGCACGGAGCCCCTGTCAGACCAGGATGCTTCTGATCTCTGGCTGGCCAGAAGCAGAGGATTGGACATGATCTTGGAGGCCCCTTCATATGTCAGTGGTTGCTCTGAGTAAATGGGCTGGGTCATTAGTTATCTTGTCCTCAAACAGCAGAATAATTGCTGGTATGTTTTCAGCTTCAAGCGTACAAGATAAATGCTTTCCAACTAGAAGATCTCTACTTGAGGTGGGCACACAGGATCTGCCTATCTTTCTGCCTGTCATGTTTCTATGGGGTGATGGACAGGAGCTTATCAGACACTGTACTGCATGAGGGGCAGCTCACTCTGGGGGTGTGCTGCAGTCCCCATGCTTCAGCAGGTCCACATGCCAAACTGGTGACAGACAGACCTCACCATGCCTTTTTCAGCTTCTTATGCAGAACAGCAATACATGACAGGATACAAAATGAGCTCAGTCCCTTTGCTTGGTGGCCAGAGCATATGGTAGGAATCTTCTAGAGGCCAACACATAAGGCATTTGGACTCTGAATCCTATTTTCTTCTCACTCTCTTGAGCACCAGGGATTATAGGCTTAGGCAAGTCAGCTGGGGATAACAGAGCTGTGTCCAAGGGCATGAGTAGAAAACGGGGAGGAAAATCTCTCCAAAACCTATTCCTCAACTCCAAAGAAAACATGAAGCAGCAGCATATAGCATCAGTTAATTCTCCTGCCACTGTTTTGGAGACTGCTGTTTACATTAATGTGCTAGCTCACATAACAGAATGTATAGCTCTTGACTCCAGTCCTGAGGACAGGAACCGAATACAGCCGTCCCGTATTACACAGAGGAAGCGTTCAACAAAAAGTAGTCCTTGGGCTACCCTGCAACTGCAGCTCCACCTGGCAGAGCACATCCTCTCAGGTGTTTGGTAAGACAGAGGACTTGCCCAGAGTTTCCCTGTTTGCTGGGATTGGCTGTCCAGGGAGGGCTGGGCACAGCAGGACCTCCCATTCTGTGGCACTGGCATTCCTCAAGCTCTTCACCTCCACCTCCTAACTGTGATGAAGCCCCAGACAAGGCCTGAGCCAGCGTCATTCCAGACTGCCACGCATTCCACCACTCCCAAGATGCATCACATTGAGGGCAAGGACATGGCCAAGGACACAGCCACCATTTCCAAGGAGAAGGGGATCCAAGTACAGCATCAAGCAACCATCTCTGAGAGCACGAGTATTACCATGGTGAACTCACATGACTCAAAGCGGCTAACAGTTATTATGGTCTACAAAATCAAGAAGATCTTCAAGTTCTGCCTCCCAGTTGCACTGAAACACCCTCTGCTTTCTGATGGACCACCAGAGCTGCACCCCATGGCAGTAAACACCAAGGCTGCCCAAGGCTGCCTGACCTAACAACACCCTGGTTGGTCAGGTGACACACCAGGAGAAGGAGCAGCAAGCATCACCATCCAAAACAGATGCATCTTCACATGGATTTACAACTGTAATTTCCCTACTCACAAGTACCCCAATTCCCTCCAAAAACTGTCATCTGGGTTCAATTTCACAACAAACAACGATCCTCTGGAGGATGTCCTAGTGCCTTTATTGTGATAAGAGAGGAAAGGCTACTCAGAAACTAATGTTGGTTGCCTGTTTGAAACCCACAAGCTTGACACATGCAACCCTGGTGCCTCGCTCACAACTGGAAGTCATTTATTCTGAAATAGCAGCATTACAGACATTTGACAATGGCCCCTAAGCACAAGTGGCATGGCATGTGAAATGCATGGGTGATCATGCTGGGAACATCCTGCGTTTTTGCTTTCTGCTATCACATCGGCAGGGCAATAGATGGGAACATCTGTGAGAGCTCTGGAGTTCCTGTGAGATATTATCAGAGGATGTCCCGAGAATATGAAAGTCCTGTTTTCTCAAAGGCTGATAGGTAGGTACCCTCCTGTGCTGTGCTGAGGCCATTGGCTGGTTCTCAGCAAATACAAAATCTGTGATGCCAGGCAGGAGCGCTGCCAGGGGAGGCCTCAGTGGATATAGATGACAAATTTCCCCACATAGCCTAGCTGTGGCATCAAAATGAGCTGTGTGGTTCAGCCACTAGACCCTGCTGGGAGCAGGGTGAAACCTGGGTAGAGGAAATCCATGCCCAGGGGAGACCCTGGATGAAATCCAGACCCTTGTTGGCCTGATCCCGATCTCAGTGAAACTGGTATAAGGCATGAGTAAGTCCACAGGGATGAGGATGTATCCCAGCGGATCCATGGAGAGGTCACACATCAGCTACAGCAGCACAATCACAGACTCATCTCTGCATGGTGCACTGGGTTGGGGTTTGATGAGTTCATGCAGGGATAAGGACAGCATGTAACCTTGACACCACTTCAACTCCCTTGACCCAAATCTGCCCTTAAGTGAATTTCTCCAGAAATAGGCTGTGAACTGTATCTATTTGCACCCACCACAGTAACCAGCAAATTGCTGCTGGCACTGCACATTATTCAACTTCCACTGAGGCAAGATCCTCCATGAGACATCCTTAGTCTGTGCAATCACCCCAACCCTTGGCCCTACAGCACGTCCCAGAACCACATGCTGCATCCAGGCAGATGTTCCTAGAAAAAACACACTGCCACAAATGGGGTCTCTGCTCCCTGTCTCCTCATAAGGCCTCCCACAGGCCTGCAGAGTCACCTTCACTGTCTCACCATACAGGAGGAATTGGGAAACGGACCTGAAGGGCAGAAATGAAAGCAGATGTGTAGAGAGCACAGGGGTTTCAATAAGGGGTTGAAACTGAGTTTTCCTCACTTTTATTTAACCTGGAAGGACAGAGTCTGTATAAGACAGCTTTAGTTTGAATGACGGTCAGGATCCAGGACTCCTTAGAATGCTTAAGTTTTGGATTTGGGATGCTGTGGGCATCACAATACATTAGTTATGGACACTAAGAGGAAGGAGGAACTGGGAGCATATCCACCAGCCTTCCCACCACAGCTATGGACTCTGTCTTGGTGTACAGTTCAATTCCTGAACATCAGCCCTTCACACTCTCTTCCTTTGCTTGCTTTGCTGCCTTTCCACAGCTCTGGGCTAGCAGCTCACTGTTCCCCTCTCCAAAATCTGCTTTAACTGCTGTCCCTTCTCTGCTGCCCATGGCCATGGTGCCTCCAAACCAGATCTTCCTGCCTCCGTGGCCTGGAGACCCCTTTCGTGTTCCCATGTCCCTTTTCCAAGATGACAAAAGTCCAAATGTTTTCTCTCAAAACAGAATCAAGTATCACAAAAGGTTTCTTAAAATATCATCTCTCACTGGAAAAGGGTGAGTTTTCTAATTAGAAAAGATGTGTCAGGGCCTCATGGCGTTTGAGTCAGGTTGGACTACAGCCAATGACTTTCATCATGCATCAGCCCAACTCATAGGCAAGACCTCATGGAGCATCATGGGTGATGTAGTCCAAACTCGGAAGGCTGTCCCAGGCAGGATGACAGTGACAGGAGTTTCCAAAACTACAAGTCCAGTGACTCACCCTGTGGCATCCCTGGGTCAAACTGCCTGGCTTTTAGCCAGCTTTCCACTGAAATAATGTGGGCTGTGATTTTTCACTAGAAAGTAAACATTTTTCCAGAGAAAAAGCCTTATTTATGAGAAGCCTCATCTGAGCATTGCAATAACTTTGGTGGTCCCCTTCGGGCTGCCCACCCCTGGGGGATGATCCTGGGTAGCCTGGGCTGTGCATCCCTGCTCCCAGCGGCTTCTGGAGGGAGGGCTGTGTGTTTGCTGGGATCCAGCCCTGTCTCTGCTCTCCCACAAACCCTGTTTTACAAAACTGAAGGTACCAGCACTTTCAGATGCAGTGTTTCAACACGGCAAGGAGGCTGGGGGGGCTTCCCTTTGGCCCCCCAGGGAGCTTCATGAAATCCAGCCTCTTAAAGGCACTACTCATTAACAATGTGCTTTGTTATCAGGCATGGCTAATTGCTGACACCATTTCCCATTCATAAGTGTTCAGCTTTGCAGAAAAACAGGAAAGCTCTTACCCACAGTGCTAATTCCTTTGATGATAAAGTTCTGGATGTGCCATATCAGCCCTCAACCTGCCTACGCCAGGAAGCCTTTATTTAGCATCAGCATTTATCATTGCTAAATGTATAAATAATACCATTAGACACTCTGAGCAGTGATAAAATTAGCAGTGTAAACAGAGAAAGTGAGTGACCTTAGTGAAGAACCATTGTTGATTTTGACCCAACACCTACCAGTATGATTAGTCACAGCAGAACTGCTCAGGGAAAGGGGCCATTGGGGCTTGTTTGGAAATTAGAGACTTGCACTGTTTATTTTACGGAACAGATCTAATTCCTGCTGAGTTTCTCTATAAGCACCGGGTCATGGCCCCACCTCTGTTCCTCCGGATGCCCCGCGGGCTCATCCGCTGGGAGCCTGAAAGCTCATGTGAGTAACGCTCCTGAAAGCTGGAGTCTCTTCCAAACCAGCCGGAGGAGATACCCTTCTGCCTGCTCTGCCTGCCCTGCCTGCCCTGCCTGTCCATCCCGGGTGAGCAGGGGCAGGAGGTGCTACACAACTATTGCCACGTGAAACTGAGATGCTTCTAGTGGCTTCATACCCTGGCAATTTTCCACAATGATGAATTGGGTGTAGTGCCCCTTCTCCTCTCTTCTGTCCACCCAGACAGATGTTCCCCTGAGTTTATACCCTGCAAAGCATCAGCATTTGCCACTCCTTCTCCGGCAAAAGACTTGGTGGACACTTGGCTATGTGATGAGGGGTACAGGAGCCAGCACAACTCCTGACTGTGCAGATATACACATCTTCCCTGAGATCCCTCACTTGTGTGGATATCCACACAAGTGAGGGGTCTCAGGGAAGATGTATCTGCCAAGGGGTAGGACAACCTGTAAAGATTGCAGCATGGACAGCTATTCCAGCTGAAAAGGCTGCCTGAACAGCTGTCGGGTGGATACTCAAGCAATTAGAATTCAGTGTGTGCTAGTTACAGGTTCACGTGGTGCTTGTGCATGTGCTAAGCTGCCAAAGAGCAAAATAGGGAACTCCCAGGGCTTCACCTGAGCTACAGTAAGCATGTTGCTTTGAAAAGGTTGGCCAACTGTAGCTGTGAAAAGCTGAGATGAAATCATAGAAAATCATGCAAACTTTGCATTTCTTAATTATTTTTTTGAAATGGACCCTTAAAGGTGGTTGAGAGTCTCATCTCCTGAAGGGTCTCAGATGACCTACAGTCCTGTGCACTGGGAATATTTTTGGATCCAGGGACCTTAAAATCCTGGAAAGATACTGTCCCTAACTGCAGAAATGAAACTTAATTAGATCCATTGGGTTGTGCCCATGGCCTCAGTGCAGTGGTGTCCCATTGTGGCCACTGAAGGACATCTGACAAAGGAACCTCTCAGGACAACAGCTCAAAACTGGGCAAAGGAAGAGTCCTTGCAGCCAGCAGGCAGCTCATGGCCTCTAATGGATGTTGGTTGCAGTCTTGCAGCTTCCTGATGCCAACACCATTGACAAAGAAATCTGTGCGTATATTCTCATATCCACTATCTGTCATATCCATCAGGCTGAAGGCATCCCTCAGCTTACAAAATATGATTCACCGTCCCTGGGCAAGTAATCTCCAGGCGGTCAGTGATGGTGCTGACACAAAGCAGCAGGGCTCTCAACTTCTTAACAGCAAGCCAGGCCCCAGAAGCTGAACAAAATCACAGTACCCACAGGTTTGAACCTTCAGGGTCATATTTTTTTTCCTAATCCCTAGCATCAAACAGCATTGCCTCAACCTTAGCACTGCGTCCTGATCTCTGCCTTAGCCTGCTCAGCTGGCTGGGAGTAAGCTAGCACATGTGAGTGCGGTGACACCTACCACCTACCACAGCTTTTCTCTCTGAAACATCTCCCTCCCTCTCTGGTTTTCCCTCTCTCCCACATATGTAGTTGGTAGGTAACAAATTATATATTTAATGTATAAATGAAATCACAGTCTTTTCATCCAGGTCTCTCATTTGAATGTGAACAGTGACATACTTTACTCTTTTGGGTTGAATGGGGTCGGTGTACACGACACCAGGTTTAAAGAAAGAGACAGACTGTTACATCCTCGGTGCTGCTACGGTCAAACTGCACCAACTGGCAGCAGAGCTCAGCAGGGTGGTCCTCTAGAGAAGGTGAAGCCCATGTAAAGGGTCGACTCTCCTGGGACAAGATATTAATAGAAGCAAAGAAACGTTGGTTGGAGGGACTTCAGGAGGGCGTCTAGTCCAAAATCCTCATTGGGTTGGAAGAGACATAGCTAGTCAAATGATAGCTGATTTGGGAAGTTCAGAGCTAAACAAGACTGATGTCTTTCCAGAAAACTGACATGGATCTGTTACTTGATTTACTATAATTTAATCAAGCTGATCATTAGGTTAATTTGATGATCTGATGTAGAATAAGATGCACTGGAGCAAGTCAACCAGGGCTGTGGGAGGAGTTCCAACTCAAAAATCAATACAAAACAATTGCTGAAAATACATGCTCTGCAAGTACTCACTTGGGGAAACACTCTGGCCTACTCTGTGCAGGAATACAAGCCAGATGACGTCCCTTCTTGGACTAACCAGCAGTGAATCTCTGAGCCCCTTCTCCGACCATCCCTCTGGCTTTACTTAGTTACCTATTTTAGTTATTAATAAACATTATTTGGGCACTGGTGAGGTTTGATGGTTCCCTGCCTTGCTGCTAGGATTTAGAGATATCTCACAGTCAATAAATGACAGCAATCTTGGAAACTTTACCTGTGGTCCTGCTATTGTCCTCCTACCTTGGAAGAGGAGCATGGTTGGGTTTGGAGATGAACTGGTTTCCGTGCAGAAATTCTCTTCCCATGAGCAAGGTGGTACCCAGATCTCAGGGAGAGGGGGCATGGAGTTGGTCCAGATCCCTACAAACCACAGAGCCTCACAACAAGAAACTCATGAGAAACAAGAAGGAAAACGCCCTGATGCACACCTCAGGGCACCCAGAGAAACTGCTCCCGGGGAGTTTCTTCATCCCACTGCTCCGAAGCCAACCTCCTCCTGCCCTTCCCTCGGCAGTGCCTTTCCACGGGAGCTGCCCCTCATCATCCTGCTCGTTCCCCTTCCAGGAGAGAGTGGTTATCTCACCCATGTCCAGGCAGACCCTAGGCAGTCCCCTCCTGTGGATTTTGCTATCGTGCTTGTCATTCTCCTCCTGTAACTGGCTGCAGACAGGCGCTGGGGAAGACTTGTGGCCTAATTGCAAGCACATGCTGGCCAGCCCTGCTCGCAGCCTGATGGTCAGAGCTCTCTCAGGAAATGTAAGCGAGCTCTGACGCGTGTGTGTGTCACATTAGTTTTCCTGTTGTGCTGCTGATTGGCGTGTTTGACCCAAACTAAACAATACCTACGCCATGCACTCCGCAGTGCTTTCCCACTTGCGACTGCCAGGTGCTGGCAAGCATAAGAGGCAGGAAGGTTGCAGAGCCTCACCAGAGCCGCAGGCAGGTCCCAGCCTGCTAAGGCAGCTTGCAGTGAGCAGCACTATCCTCAGGAGGGAGAGCAAACCACTTTCTCACCCTTCTTCGCTATTTCCCGTTTGCTCCCTGCCTGGGTTCCCATCACAGCCACTCTCAGCGCTGGCCCCAGCCTGTGTGTTATACCCATTTCTCAAGGGCCTTCCCTGAGTTTGGATCTCCTTCTGAAGTCTTGCAAGCTGGGATGAACATTCTCGCAATCCCACGCAGGCCACAGGCTCCCACACTCAGTGGCACCCTGGATTTCCTTTTCTTCTCTTTGCTGGCTGCTCTTCACAAACCAAGCGGTTCTGTGTGTCACCTCCACGCACAGGACAAGAAACGGGGCTCTCTTCCGAGGCCATCACATTTGATGACATGCGGAGTTGAGACAAGTTAGCAAAGGGTTAGAAAAGCCCTTTTTTCTTGAAAATGAGCCTGGGGGAGCTGGCCGCTGACAAAAGGGGAAATTTTGGAGGGGAAGCAGAAGGAGGAAAGAGTGTGCTGGTAGAGATACACCCCCTACATGGATGCCCTACAGCTGAAGTGAGGGGAAGCGAGGCAGCGGGAAACATGACAAAGACACTCCTCTCCAAGGTGTAAGGCTGGCATGAACACAGTGCCACTGTGCAGCAGAAGGGACTCAGCTGCAGAAGGTTTTGGTGGCACTCAGAATATGGCAATGGGTTGGAGAAGAAGCTCCAGTCATGGAGCAAAGAGGATTGATGCACCCAGAGCATGTAGGGTGCAAGGACCAACACTGGTGAGGAGAAGCAGCTACGTCCCCTGCCTTCCATCAACAGCACTTCAGCTCACTGACTTGACCCCCTTCTGAACCTGCACCCCCTGATCTCTGTTGAGCAACACTTCACACCTGCCAACCCCTGCTGGAGTTCAGCCGAGCGCCAGCAGCCCCTGCGTGCAGCGTTAGTGCCATCGCTCATGGCACACTGAGCAGGGCACCTGCATCCCGCCCTGGTGTCACCCACCCACAGCAGGGCTGTGGCCATCGGCTCGCACTCGTGCGGAGACGCAGCTCAGCTGTGCGTTTGCAAGCCACCGCCGTGCTGATGGGGATCTTGCAGAGCTGCCAGTTGCATTCCAGCTCGTTATGTTTTAATTTAGTCAATCCATAGGCTGCCTATTGTGAGGATATCAATGCTGAGAAGCAAAATCCAAATCCGGAACATTGCAGAAGAACCAAACTGCCAAAATGCAGAGACAGAGAGACAAAGTAAATCTGTCATAAGGCAGTCCTGACAGACCTCCCACCCCGAGAGGAGCCAGTTCCCAATTAGCGCAAAGAACTTGGGCAAAGAGGAGGAACAGATTCAAAAACAAATGAAAGGGACCAAAAATGGTCAAGAAAAGGCCAGTGGAAATACTCAGGTCAGCGCTGTGCCACGTAGCATGGGGGCGTCCCCCTGCGCCTTGGAGCTCTCTCCTGGCATGGACCTGCCCCAAACCCACCCCGGCAAATCTCCCAGTGACCTTGGGAGCGAGGGTCTGTCTGAGAGCAGCTGCTGTCCCTGCCTGGCATGCAGGACACAGGACTTAGCCATGATGGCAGCTAGAGATGAGGGGAGCAGAGGGGTATGAGGGGAGGCTGTTGGGTCGTGGGGTGGCAGGGATGTCATGGGACCCCATAGGGGCAATGACCACAGCTCATAGGGGAGAGACATGGGGATGCTGGGAGGAATGGACAGGCAGCTACCCAGGGCACTGAGAGGAGCCAACGCCTCCTCACAAAGTTGTGATTCCATACCCAGCCAGAGCTGCGTTTTGTCCCCAAGGGGCTCTGAAGACATGGCCAGCAGATGACAGGCCATGAACCCGCAGAGAAACCACTGCCTTGGTGCTTGTGTGGGGGCAGCAGGGCAGCAGTGTCCCACGAGGTTCCATTCCCTGTGACATGTCTGAGCTGGAGGCAGCAGTGCAGGTGGGCACCTGGATGCTCCCCCTGCCCTTCAGCTGCCCGTCAGTGCTTACGGAGAAGGAGGGAGAGCAGGGCAGCGGGGAGGAAGAAGGGAAAGAAAAACCTCTTCTAGTGGTATAAATCATGCAGGCTCCATGGCTATAACACTATTCCAGCTGAGCATCTGCCTGTGGAGCTGGAGGCCAAAGGGATGTTGGGTCTGACCTCCTACATAGCGCAGTGCTCCTCAGCGACTCCCTCCTTGCGCCAGGCTCATGCTCAGACAGCACATCACGAGCCATTTCCCGTAAGAGGGCTTCTCAGCCCCAGTCCCGATCACATCCAGCACTGTGGCTTTCACTGATCTTGCTGTGATAAAATAGTTTCCGACTCACTTTGAAGCTTTCGGACTCCAAGTTCAGTCCATGTTTGCTGGCTGCCTCAGTTGGGATACTTGGGATGCTGTCTCAGGAAAGAGCAGACATCCACACGCTGCAGCCCTTGATGAGTGGTCAGGGGATCTCAGGATCTCAGCTCCCCTGCGAGGACCCGGGACCCCCACATCAGTGCTGAGCCCAGCCCTCACTCCTGGCTCAGTATCAGATCAGTTTGTGCAAACACTAAATCGGTTCTCTAGTGTCTGGGCATATTGGAGAGGCCAGATGAGAAGAAGAAGGGCTGGGGGAAAGATGGGGTCACTGGCTGCTGTCAGATAAGCCCACTGAACTTCCCGAAGCGTCCAGGCACCAGGCATCACCCCGTCCCTGACTGCCTTCTGCTCTGCCTTATCCTGGTCTTCCTCCTGGTGGGCTCCTTGCCCTGTTCCTGCCCTCCCACCCCCTGCCCCGGGCATCCTTTGGCTTTCCTCAGCTCCCTGCAGTCCGCTGTTCTTCACTAACCTAAACAACTCTATGGGCTCTATGAATTTTTTCCCCTTACTGCTCATCCTGGTTTCCAGAACATTGCAGACTATGCAGGTCATAACAGCTATATTTAAGGTTGCCTGACAGTTTCCATGATATGACCTATTGTTCGGTTGCTTACAACACTGCCAAACTTTAACCCTTTGGGCTGAATAGTTTGTGATAGCTTCAGCAAGAACAAGTTCAGCCCTTTTGAAAAGCAAAATTAGGGGGAAACACTTGGTTTGCTCCAGTTTTTATCAAGGCTTTACTGTGAAGCAAAATCAGAGACTTGCCAGATTAGGTGGGGAGGGTGCTTTGGGCTCAGGTCTGTCTCCACTCCTCGTCTCTTGTAACAAATCCACCCAGTTACATGCGGGCCTGAAAATCATGTTTTCTCAGTCGCGTTCAAAGCAGTGCTGTGCCAGGCTGTCCCTGTGACTGTTGCGACAACAGCACACGGAGCCTGCGCCCTCCGTCAGCCCTGACGCACCCTGCAATGGCAGCACCCCGTCCTGCCCCGGCTCCTGAGCCCCACGTCAGGAGACCACCTCGGCCCTGGCCATCAGGGCGGACTTCAGGGACCCTGCGTCTCCTGGGCTGCTGGGGCTGGGACACCGCACCGCTGGACTTGCACGTCTCCAAAATCCTCTGCTGTCAGCAGGCTGCTGAGAAGCCAGCAGGAGAAGGGTTTGCTGGTCGGCCCATACTGTGGGTGACGCTCTGCCCAGTGCTCTGGCTCTGTCAGTTTGGGTGCTGGAGGGACACTAACTCTGCAGCGGCCTTTTGTGCATCACGATGAGGACAGATCTGCTGGTTCTGCTGTCTTTTTAAAAAATAAATTTGCATTTAATTACTAATTTTTCCCCCACTTTTAAATATATTGTATGTTGCAGTGTGTACATGATTGCCTATGTAATGTCACCACAGCTTTGCTTTATCTAATCACAAGATCTCAGGGAACAAAGAAAGATTGTGCAATTAATAAAGCTGGTTCTTATAAAAAAAAAATAATTGTATCTTCATATGACTAAAACTATCTCATGAAGCATATACACAGGGGACTAAGCTAAACTGCACAGGTAGCTTCAAATGGCATTTTCTACATTGCAGCTTCGTATCAACTCCCTTAATTTTTGTACAAAATCCATGATGATACCCGACAACACAGAACCCAGCAGGAAACCTAGAAGCCCTGTTGTAGGTCTGCACCAGGACGAGGAGGTCTTACTTCCCTTCCTGCCTCTAGGTTTTGATCCCTGGCTGTGCCCCAGATGATCCAGCTCCTTCAGCCACCTCTTATGGGGGACTTTTGAAAGCCCATGCAAATTATTTTGTCCTTGATCCTTCTTTGCCCACTGTTTAGACATGCTCAGAGAACATTAATACAACCTTCATGTAAACGGTGCCAGGCACACGCTGTCCGACCACGCTGCCGTCGATGGCTGGCACACGTGTGGTTCCTTGATCTCTGTGGAGTTTGTTACTCTCAAACCCTGCACAAGCACCAAAGCCCCGTCCTGGATGGGGTCTTAAGGTCATTGCCCATGCCAGTTATGCCCTGTTCATCTCACCATAGTTAAGAAGTCAAATCCACACCATCAGACACTAAAACAAGGGCTTGGAATGAACATGGGCTGGAACTGATGGGTCCTGCACAAACTGCATGCTTATCCCATGTGCTATAGAAACTCTCTGTTTTTCTGGGGGTAGGCCATGGCTAACAGAAATAGTCACAATTCAAGAGTGGTTTGCATGCAATTCTGTAGCCAAAAAGCTGACACCACTAATTTTTCCAAACTCCAGTCAAGCTTTTTCCTCAGCAATGAAAACACCCATGTCAAAGACAAGCAAAAGTGGAGGAAAGGCATGAAAGCTCCCGCGTCCATCTAAATTGTCCTTTAAGATGGTGGATAACTCTGATGCATCACCCACCCGCTGGTGAAGATGTCACTTTGTATGACCAACCTCCCCTGTGCCACACCGGAGAGCACCATGGACTTCTGTCCCCCAGGTCTCCCTTATAATTCCTTGGAGAGCAAAGAAGTATGCCCTAGCTCTTCCTGTCCTCTTAAAAATAATATTACACAACCCACTTCTAAAGAATGATAGTCTTCTTATAGTCATTCTGAAACTTGAATATTTTATAACGGATAAAATGATCACAGAAAATTCCAAGGACAGCCAAGGAGCTCAAAATGATCCGATCATGTTTCCAACCATGAGACCTTTGGAAAGAGCCCCAGAAAGAGGGGGAAACACATTAATTTTACGTTTTAATATTCAACAAATAGAGCAGACTCTGCAGAGCGGCAGTGTCCAGTTGAAAGTGTCAAGAAGTTTATTTTTCTTCAAACCTGCTATGGGGCTGAGTTTGGGACTCTCTGTTTAGCTTTTCAGCCTGCAGTTACACTGTGTAAACAGTTTATTTAACATCATTTTTGGCACTTCTTCAGTAAACCCACCATAATAATCCTACTGGCAGACCAAACAGATCACAGATTAGCAGACAAAGCTGCTGTAAAACACCAAACTACCCATCCCCTGCTTTCCTGTTTTTGTGAGATGTGAAGTCCCGTACTTAGCTGTGTTTACGCCTGGTTCCGTGGCCACTCCACCAGGTCACGGAGCGGCTCCTCTTAACGCCCAGCCTCGGCCCCAGCGGCATCGCCACACAGGAGCAGGGGGGGAAGGATTTTTTGGCCCTTTTAGAAGCTCATAAAACGTGCTGGGGTGCTGGCTCTTGCTTAACAGGGAAGGTATGCTGGCTTGATCCAGATTGGAAAAGACTCTAGACTAATGCTAAAGTCACCTATTGCTTACATTTCATTTTAATGTGCTTGAGTTCAATAAAAGTTTATCATCTCCATTAAAACGGTGCCTATTGGAACTGATTTAATCTCGTTAGCACAGAAAACCACATGAAAGGAATCAAGCTCATGGACAAGATTGAGCACAGTTACTTTTGGAGCATAAATTACATAAAAGCAATGGATAATCAGCCAGAGCCACAGTGCCTGTCACCTGCATTACTCACATATTTATGCCAATGCACTTTGCTGGGGAAGGTGCTGGGCAGGAGCCATATCGCAGTGGGACTGAGAGCCTGCCAAGCACAGGAGTAATCGGCTGCTTAATGTCACAGCATCAACACTCTCCTAAAGAGTCTATGAATTGTGTTACATTTGAACAAACAAATGTCATGTGTAGGGGTGCTGGTCAAATGTCTACTGGCAAAAGGACAATGCAGCTGTAAATCTTGCCTTCAGTATCACCCTGCTTTCAGCACGGAGATGCTCTGCCTTCCTCAAGGGAAATGCCAGATCCACCACCGGCCCAGCTGCCTGGCGAGTGCCCTTGGCGCAGGCCATGGGCCAGAAATACGCTGTTATTGTGTGCACAGGGGCAAGGAGGTGCAGCGGTGGGGTTTCAGCTGGGCCCTCGTGGGCGAGCACCAGCCCCGACCTCTCCACGGGGCGCTGCCGGCACCACTGCCTGGGGTGGCCACCAGGATGCCCTTGAGCGAGGAGGCTTGGTGGCTTCTCAAGGCCTCACCTCCGCAGAGGCAGAGCGGAGATGCCCTGGGGCTGCAACTGCAGCTTGTCCATGGAGAAGGGCGCTCCTGTGACCCTGAACTCTGCTTTTACTGGTGCCATCCCCTGATGGAACAGCCTGTTTCCATGATGATGGGGGCAGACTGGGGAGAAGAACATGGGAGGGGAGAAAAACCACGAGGAGAAATGTGAAACCCACCTGAGGTGCCTCCCTCCCCTGACGTCCTCAGGACGGGATGCTGCAGCAGCGCCCACCTCCCACAGGACCCCCGGCGCGGCCATCCCCTCCTGCGCCCCCGCGGCAGCCTGGCCCTGCAGCCCCTGCTCTGCAGCACCATGCCGCTGCCTGCAGGGCTGTGGTTTGCTGACAAGGGCTCCCCAAAGAACAGGAAATCTCTTGGTGTCTGGCCAATATCAACACCACACACCTCTGTCACCCAGTTCCCCCAGCAGAAGGAAGCACTGGAGATATCAGCTCCTCTCCAGCATCTTGCTCCGTCAACAGCATCTGCTCCTCCCTATCTACAGCCCTATCATCCCTCTGGATTCCTCGCTGCTGCCGGCTGCCCAAATGCCACAATGGGCAAACAATTACCTTTTCCTTCTGCCAATGGTCAGATAATTTTTGTCTCATTTTACTGGGAACAGGCCCAGCTTTTGACCTTTCTGGCTGAGACCCTGAGTCTGTGTCTGCACTTGCTTCTGACTAACTCCAGCATCTGGGCATAAGGCACATCTATTACCCAAAGCTCTCTCTGGCACAAGCCCCACGTGTCTCATGGATTCATCTCCTCACAGCCCGCCTATGCAGCCGAGTTTTGCTGCAAGAGCTAAATGCCAAGCAGCTGGGAAGAGCAGTGGGCAGAGGAGAAGGACCAGGGCAGATGAACACCTCTGATGTGGAGCTGGCTCTTGCAAGAGATGCTGATTCACTCCCCTGAGCAAAGACTTTCCTACATAATTCTTTCACAAACACATGCCCCCAAAGTCCATCAAGACCTGTACACATCCTCAACACCTGCGTGAATGCACACCCCTCCACACTTCAAAATCGCCTCCCCTGTGCACACTCATGGGGTCTGCCCACACCTACACAGACACCTGGATCCCGACCTGCGCACTCCTTGCCAGCAGCACTCACTCGAGGCCCAGAGACAAACATGCACCGAAACAGAAAGGCAGAGCTGCCACATTGAACCAAACAGTTTGCTCTTCAACAAGCTGGAAAAGATGTGCTAATGGGACACCAGGATAAAATACAGGCATGGGCTGAGGGAGGATCCTACAGGCGCACCAGGGGCAAGGAAGATGCCATGACTGCCACGTTCTCTGCACTCCAGACATGCTGAAGCCATAACCCAGCAGGACACTGTGAGCCATATGATCTTCTGGGGGTATGTTGAATCTTACCGAGCTCCCAAAGATGTTCTGGGTGTACCAGGGAAGCTCCTTTGGGTGCCTGTGTCTTCCTCGGTCCCTGCAGAACAAGTGCAGCTGGGATCTGCAGCGGGATCTGCCCTGCTGCAGCCCTGCAGCCATGCACCGTAATCATCCTCATCCTCATCACAGCCAGCGTTGCCTTCTTCCTGCCTCAAAGCAGAAGAGCAGGAGGAGGCTCGGGCAGCTCTCCATGTGGCAAACTGACACGAGCACACAGGGACCTCAAACTCTGCATTGCTTTGGAAGCATGGAGGTTACCCAGAAAGGATGCAAGATCTGAAATCACAAATGCAGTGAATATATGTACATATACACATACACATATGTATGTGTGCATATACATATACATGTAAAAACACACACTAAACGGGATGTATTCAATCAGGAGGCCCTAGAGCCCACCAGTTGCCCCTTGCTGTATCACCATCTCATTTTGGGCATAGCACAAGGCACCAAGCCCCAAAGCCACCTTTCAGCTGGAGAGAAAAGGGTTTTCCTCAGGTACGCACACAGTTCTGAGCCCAAGGGACACAGGCAGCCCATCATGTCCTCCAGCCCAGCATGGAGGAAAGCCACGCTGGGCAGACTCCATCCTTGAGGTGTGATAACACCCAAAATTGCTGTTTAGGCAACACCAGAAAGAGATGGAGAAATGTGAGACAACTGGGATGAACGAGTCTGATTTGAGAGGAAAGATTTGAAGAAGGATTTACAGCCTCCAGGTTGTGGTGAGGACCTTGGTCTTTGCTACGTGCCCCTATTTTGGAAAAACTCTTCGCTCAGCCAAGCCGACGTGGCAGGATTATGTAGTGCACACTGCACCCATGGAGAGAAGGGGAGATTTCCTTAAAGAATGCCTGGAAAGAAGCAGAAAGACTGCTTTCTGAGTCCCAAAAGGAATCTGGGCGGGAATAGAATCCCCCCTGCCGGTACATCTGCACTAACCTCTGCAGGGGAAGGAGATATTCCACTTGCTGGACAAGGGTGGCACAAGAACTACTGCCTTTATATTGACCACAAATGCACTCGTGGTGGACATTAGTGGTTTCTAATCGCCGCTGGTTCCAGCCAACCTATGGAAACAGTAAGAACAAACCCAAGGGCAGCCCAAGGCCCCAGCTCCCCACGCTCAACATGTCACTGCGGCAGACTGGAAACAACCCATGCTCCCGCCACCTGCAAATCCACTTACCGCAATGCCAGGCAATGCCGTGCCCTCTGAGCAGGATGCCCGGCCATCCTGACTGTCCGTCTGAGCATGCACAAGTGTGCATGACAAAGCAAGGCCTTCCCTCTGCTCTCGCTGTCTTTTTGGTTTCCAGCTATCAAACCCACGGCACGTGCGGCCAGTACGGCTCAGGTCACCCACTCTGCGGCTGCAGTCAGGCACTCACACAGAGGAGGTGAGATGAACCTCATCCCGCTGGCCACTATGGCCAAGTGCACCAATGGTCCTGCCAACCAGCAAAGAAAATGATTAAATAGTGTGCAAGCATCCTCCCCAGTCACCACTTACCCGTTGGTGCCATATACTGGAGGTGCTGATGTATGAAAACCCTGCACCCTGGTGAGACTCATTAGTGGCCAACATGGACCAAACACTGGACTGCAGCAGTGTGACACTGCTTGGCCGATATAGCCATAGAGCTCATGATGGCCCCAGAGAAGTACTGTGACACAGAGCTCACATGTGGCCCATGGATGCCATCACAGCATCAGAACCCATGAGGAGACCTTTCGTGCTATCTCAACAGGCAGTTCAGGTGCATGGTTACAAAGGCTTTGATGTGCAGTGGTTGCAAATAACAGGAATATTGGTGCTTATTCAGGAGGTTTCATATGAAGACATCGAAGCTTCTCGGAAGGGCCAGGTGGGAGAGGAGACCTGTGCACGGGTCTCACTCCGTTACTTACTCAATGACAGAAACTGGTCACAATTAATTTATATGCATGCATCACCTCTGATTGATAGGCGCAAAACATTTCAGGGCATTTGGATGTAAGGAGACCGTAGTGACCCCTTGTCCTGAGAAACATTTACAAAAAGAAGCCCTTTCTCATTAGCATCCCACCGTCAAAGGGGTCTGCAGCAGGATTTATCCATTATTAAAAATCTCACTGAATGTAGGAAAGTTCATAGCGGGTTTGAGCAAGATTTTCCCCCTTTCAAGTGACTGCCTGCGTACACCACTTCAGAGGGAATGACCAAGCATGAAATTCAATTATACAGGCACACACTTAAACACTTGAACCAGAACTGCTTCCCTTAATCTTTATGTTGAGGACAGGGTAAGACTGCAAAGCCACTCTCAGCATGACAGCACTTTATTTCATCTGCAGTCCTGGTAAGATACACAATTCACTTAACTGAAGAGCGGGGATTTTGAGCTGTGTGCTCCTAACTCTTTTTGTAAGCAGCACAGACTAGCAGCACTGCCCATCACTGTCAGACCCCCCCCCTTAGAAAGTCAACTGGTAATAGCAAATAGTCATGGGCTGACCGAAACACCAATGCATCTTGCGGTCCTGCAGACACAGGAGCAACAGGGTGACCTGGAGAAAAGGCAAAGGTCTGAGCAGCCCATGTTCCTATGGGTGGGCACGAGGTGAGCAACGCATCTGTGAGGTCTTCTGCAACATGCCTGTATCCAGAGGAAACTTGTTTCCACCCTGTCCCACAAACGGGCATCTTGGAGCTACAGCAAACCACTCTTCACCTGATTTAAGATTTGTTTCTATCTTCTGGACTAAGATTGCATTTGCACAGCAAAAAGCAGAGCTGTGTCAGTGCAGACTTATCAGAGGCATCAGCTTACTGCCAAAGATCTGCGATGCAGTGGCATTCAAGAAAGCGACTGACTTTTTCTGGCAGGCCCAGCAAATGTTAGGTGGACCAACATGCTATTTAAACAGTATTTCACAGTTTCTGCAAGGATGCAAGTGTAAATCACTCTGCTGTGGTAAACTGGAAATTATGAAACCGTTAAAGATGGCAGACCTGTTTGAAGCTGCTCAAAATGGGCTTTCTGACATGATTTAATGGGTCACAGCACTTACGGCAGTGAAGCACCCTCAAAACAATGTGTTACCCTTCAGGCTGCTCTGAGCAGCAATGCACAGAGCTCTAATTTGATTAAAATAATACTGTTTTCCTTTCACATCTGCCTCAGATTGCAAATTCCTGGGGCAGATCCCAATATCTGTGCCGGCACATGGCAGGGGAAATGACTGTGGCCAGACTCCCCTTCGGCCAGGGCAGAGGATGCCCCGCAGTCTGTGCTGACTGGGTCTCATCTGAGCCTAGGAGATCTAACTCCACATCAGTCAGTGGCTTTAAACGACAGTAAAATGGGTATAAGATTAGAGCTGAATCCGCTTTGTTAGAGTGTTTACAAACCAGAGAATTCTTATTTTGGAATTCTTTTGGCCTCTGTAAAGCCTCCAAAGTCTCTTTGATGCAGAGTTTCATCCATTTCCTGATGAAAGCACTCCTTGAACATCGTCTGGGAGCTCCACACAAAGTAATTCAGCCTGGCTCTTTGAGTGCATTCATAAAACAGACATGCTGTAGACCTCCTAACTACTGTTGGCCATGAGCACCCACCATTATCAGGTGGGAGACCCCAGGATGACAGTGTCTTAGAGAAGTGACCTGCCTGTCATTCATGCAACAGTGTTCTGATGGAGATTCAGTGAATACTGGAACTCTTTTAAGCTGTGATCTTGTGAGCAGGCTGTAGTCAAAGCCCTCAGAAGAGGGAGTAAACTGGGGATTGGAGATGGATGCTGAAGTGGAGAAAGGCTCTCAAGAGATGAATATTTCTCCAGCGTTGCTGTGCTGAGGTGCTTCTTAGAATCATAGAACGGTTCAGGTTAGAAGGGACCTTAAAACTCATCTCATTCCAACCCCCTGCCCTGGGCAGGGACACCTCCCATCAGACCAGGTTGCTGCAAGCCCCGTCCAACCTGGCCTCGAACCCCTCCAGGGATGGGGCAGCCACAGCTTCTCTGGGCAACCTGGGCCAGGGGCTCACCACCCTCACAGCAAAGAATTTCTTCCTCAGATCTCATCTAAGTCTCTTCTTTTCCAGTTTAAAACCATTCCCCCTCATCCTATTGCTCCCCTCCCTGATCCAGAGTCCCTCCCCAGCTTTCCTGGAGCCCCTTTAGGGACTGGAAGGGGCTCTAAAGTCTCCCTGGAGCCTTCTCTTCTCCAGGCTGAACCCCCCCAACTCTCTCAGCCTGTCTTCATAGGACAGGGGCTCCAGGCCTCTGAGCATCTTCCTGGTCTTCCTCTGACCTGCTCGAGCAGGTCCATGTCTTTCTTATACTGAGGGCCCCAGAGCTGAACACAGCACTCCAGGTGGTGTCTCACATGAGCAGAATACAGGGGTAGAATCCCCTCCCTCGCCTTGCTGGCCACGCTTNCCTCGCATTGCTGGCCACGCTTCTTTTGATGCAGCCCAGGATGCAGTTGGCTTTTGGGCTGCAAGCATACACTGCCGGCTCACATTAATTTTTTCATCCACCAATATCTTGAAGTCCTGCTTCGCAGGGCTGCTCTCAATCCACTCGTCGCCCAGCATGTATCCATGTTTGGAATTGCCCCAACCCACGTGCAGGACCTTTCACTTGGCCTTGCAGAACTTCACCAGGTTCACACCAGCTTACATCTCTGTCAAGGACCTGTGCAGGTCCCTCTGGATGGCATCCCTTCCCTCTAGAGTATCAACTACACCACTCAGCTTGGTGTCATCCGCAAACTTGTTGAAAGTGCACTCAATCCCACTCAGCCTGAGACTTCTTCCTGAAGCCTGCCCGAGCCCATGCTCATTGCACACCATGAGCAGCTCCACTGACTCACCAGCAGCCTGTCCCTGGAGTCAGGTTTGCTTTCTATTTAGCAGTGCTGTAATGGTTATTTACTCCTTTAAAAGATGGCAAAACCCATATTTGCTGGGGTGCTGGATGAGGATGACCAGCCCTACAGCCATGCAGGCTATTTGAGACCCACACATCTGGCTAAGCCCATGAGAAGATCAAGACACTGTCAAAACTGGTTTCTGCAGGGGAGAATTACAGCAGAAACAGTTTCCTGCACAGAACTGACTGTTCCTGTGAGCAGACAGTATGACTGACCTTACATCGAGCTCAGCAGCCCCTCAGTGAAGGTCCAGCATGTGTAAAAGAAACAACTCCTAGGCAGAATTTTTTTAAGATGTTTTCCCAACCAGACAGCACAAAGTATTCAGAGCCAGGGTTGCAGAGACAGAAGAATTTAGTCACTCCGGCTTTCTGAACATGGCTTTGAAACATCAGAATTTTTTAAAAAGGGCAATAAATGTGTTTCCTCTGTTTGCATTAAACACTGTGCAGATTCCTGTCACGAGGAATGAAAACAGGAGTTGGGTCAGCAAATGATAATGAGCCTCCATATGCCTTTCAGGGGGTCAATGCCAGATCACAGAGCCCGGGCCCGCGCCAAGAATCCGAGGGAGGTTTCCTGGAGCGGCTCGGAGCACGAACAACCTCGACACGCTGGTCCCAGCGCCCCAAATGAGTCCCAAACCAGGGAGCTGCTGCTCGTTTGCAAATGTCTGCAGCTCCGATGGGCACTGGAGACAACTGTCACACAGCACTGATCCCCTGGGCTGGGCAGATATTTCATCCCTTACTGGAGAGTGGTATTTCTGCCAAAGCAGAAATTTTAATGAAAAAAAAACAAAACAAACACCTCATCTTTCTCCCCTTGAACTTTAGGGAGGGTTTTCATGGAAGAAAACCAGGAGAACCCTTCAGAAGTAAACATTTCTCAGTTATTAAAAGCAAATAAATAAACAACCCCTGTCGTATTCCCATGTAAACAGGAACACTTTATTAAAAAGATGAAAATGCTATGTTCTTGTAAAAGAAAAAATTAATTCCACAACTACCTCCCCATAGTCCCGGAGGCTTTTGGCCTTGACTGGGTGTGCCTCCATGCTACAGCGCTGGAAACTATATGCCACCACATCCTCTGGACATGTGCAGGGGTGAGGGGTGGCCAGCAGTGATCTACCTGGGCACAGGTTTCATGGAGACCAGGGACTCTGTTTGCACAAGCAGTGTGTCACCTGCCTGGTGTGCCATGGGCACGTGGTCATCTGCATCCCTACCGCCTGCCCACTGCACCCTGAGCACTGGCTGTGCCTCAGAAGGAGAAATATCCTCTCAGGGGACATGTTCCCCAGCCATCAGATGGCACATCCCTCTGGATCAGGCACTGCTTGTCCCCAGCGTGAGAAGGGGAGACAAGTGGCTATGGCTTTGGCAGCAGAGCCTGGTCGCTTCTGGGTGACTGGATGTGCTCTCCTTGTGCCCCAAGATTTTTGAGATCCAGAATGTAGAGTGTCCTCCATCGTGAGATGAACCATTGTGGCGGGAGACCTGACCTCTGCTCCCAGGGACCTGACCTCTGCTCCTTCCCTGGGAGGAAGTGTCCCAGGGAGGACACCCTCCATCCTTCCTTCCATCTGAGCACAGGGCCTGGCTGTGGAGGGGGACTGTGCAGACTGGTGGTACTGGGGGCACAAAAGCCTTTTCCAGAGCTGTGTGCTGCAGTCCTGCCAAGCAAGGAGGAATCGGCAGTCTTCATACCTTGCAGGAGAACTGCAGTCCCCAACAGTGAAGCAAGGTAGCAACATGCACAGAGATGCACAGTTTCACCCAGACTGTTCAACCCCTAAAGTGCCCAAGGCACTTTCAACGTGGGTTGAGCCACTTGGGTGACCTGAGAACACTGACCTCTTCCACCACCCTTTGCTTACCCCTGGAGAGGAACACGAGACCATTGCTTGTCCTGCAGAGAAATTCCAGTCAGGCTTGTTGCTCATTTTGGTGTTTAACATTCCCGTGGATTATCCAGCACTGCCTGAGAAAAATGTGCTTGGAAACAGTGGAGTATTGTGTCTTGGGGGGAGCAGTGGCTGCCCCCGGGGAGCTCTCCTCCTGCAGACCTTTCCTGCCAAGTCTCAGTTCTGACTATATCTTTCCTGCCAGCTCCCAAAGCCCTGGAGGCCCCATCTCTGCAGGAGGCTGAGATGGGCATGTCCCCAACCTCCTGGTCCTCACAGCGCTTCGGACCAGGGGACCATCCCACTCCCACGGTTCCTGCTGCAGGGCCATGGAAAGGCTGGCTCTGTCACCTTGACCTGTCAGCTTGGGGATTTGGAGGGTGTTATTTGGGAGTTGGCTGCATTTTGGCTGCAAATTTTTATAATCTTAAAGCTGTGATTCAGAAGCCAGATAGCCATCGATGCTTGCCAAAGTTCTGGGCTCTGCTCCAGCCTGCAGGCACTGGCCCAGGTTAAGGAGGACATACAAGTCAGCCTCTCCTGGTACAACCAAGGGTCTGGTCCTGCTGATATAATCAAACGTGGTGCTTGAGGGAGTGAATTAATCCATGGTAAGGAGCAGACTCAACAGCAATAGCCCCCCATCAGCAGCAGCAGGTCCGCACTGCTGCTCTGGACCTCCACCACCACATTCACCACCCTGGCGATACTCAACCCTGGCCTTGGCTCCTGCAATATGGCTTGAAATTAGGCACGATAGGGACAGTACTCTCTTCTCCTACCTTACTATTAGAACCATGACGTGCTCGGCGCGTCCCCCGCTACTTGCGGAGGAAGGTAGAAAAAGCTACTGTGCTGATTTCTTATTTCCATCCTGGAATTCAGAAGTATTACAAAAAAAACATGTAAAACACAAGCTCCGTGATTAACACAGACAGGTAATGACGATCAATTCTCTGCTGTAAACCCTTCATGCCTTAGAGTTTGCCAAACCCCAGATTTGACTGCCAGGACGTCTGCTTCCACTCGAAGATTTTGCAAGCAGTCAGCTTAAACAGGTCAGCAAATCCTCAGAACAGGCTTTGTGAAAAATATTTTGCTTTATCCATAATGAAAAGCACCTCAAAGCCACCATTCAGAAGTTCGAACCACTTCATTTTGGAGCAAGGGCTCACAAGCAGTTATCTTTGGGAAAATTCAGCTATATTTGATCAAATTATATGTCTCCAAAAGTCTGAGTTTACGCATCATGTTCCGTGGATAAATAACGTCTGTTCATGTAATCCCATATTATATCAGAATGCAGGCAAATGAAATTGCCCAGGCGATCAGAAAAGTTTGGGAATTTATTCACAAAATTTGAGCAAAATATTTTGGCATTGGAAAATGCAGATCTGTCAAAAATTAAACCTGCAAGGACATACTGACTTTTCTTATTTTGCTTGTTAAAAAATGAGAAAGGTATAAATTTGAAGATGTTGAAAGAACTCCCATATATACATCTGTGCGAACTTTTCCAGGTTTTCCTCTCACAATGCCACATTGTTTAAAGTTTCAGATTGCTCCATTTTGGTTTTTTAAAAGTGAAAAAAAAGACCAAACTCACATGAAACATTTCAAATTTTCTGAAATGTAAAATTTTGGTCTGTTCTGACCTGAGCATTTTTTTTAGGTGTCCAGCTGTGAGAAAAAAAAAAAAGAAAAAGATATATTGACTCTTTATTTGTAACGCAACACAATTTTTTAAATGTCAGAAGTGGTCACTTGCTGGAGAGTCACGTCCCAGCTCATCACGTGGCCAGGAGACCCGGATGGTGCTTTTCAGTGCCCAGCTCTGTGATGGGTGAATCTCGTGGCACCTGAATCCCATCCTCCACCCTGCAGCCTCTCTGCTCACCGGCCATTCACTGCTCGCACACATGGTCTCGTTTTAATAAGGCTGTGAGCACAGGACAGGCGCTCTGCATGTTCCTGCCTTGCTCCTAACCAAAGAGACAAGGTCCTCTAGGGATGGCCAGCTCCCGCTGCTTTGCATGTGATTAATAGGGCCACAAAGATGATCCGAGGGCTGGAGCCCCTCTGCTGTGAGGACAGGCTGAGAGAGTTGGGGGGGTTCGGCCTGGAGAAGAGAAGGCTCCAGGGAGCCCTTCCAGCCCCTGCCAGTCCCTGAAGGGGGCCTACAGGAGAGATGGGGAGGGACTCTGGATCAGGGAGGGGAGCCATGGGACGAGGGGGAACAGTTTTAAACTGGAAGAGGGGAGATTTAGATGAGATCTGAGGAAGAAATTCTTTGCTGTGAGGGGGGCGAGCCCCTGGCCCAGGTTGCCCAGAGAAGCTGTGGCTGCCCCATCCCTGGAGGGGTTCAAGGCCAGGTTGGACGGGGCTTGGAGCGACCTGGTCTGGTGGGAGGTGTCCCTGCCCAGGGCAGGGGGGTGGAACGAGATGAGCTTTAAGGTCCCTTCCAACCCGAACCATTCTACGATTCTATGATTCTATAACAGTAATGGTGCAGGTATCCTGAGCTGTGCCCCCAGGGCTCACCACGGAGCTGTGTCGGAGGTCGGAGCTGCAAGTAGAATTGCCTTCCCGGCTGCAGACATGAGGCAGGGCTGTCCAGAGCCGGGGCAGCTCTCACTGGGAGAAACAGGAACAGTGGGGAGGGCAAGAGGGAAACCTGACTGAAGGGCCAAGGGCAAGGAGGATGCGCTGGGGTTTGGGAGCACACAGTCCCAGGAGATGTGGCTCTGTCTCACTCACAGATTTACTGCTCTTTGGGGTATTGGTGGGACACGTCTCAACCCTGTCCTTACAGATAGGTCTTTACTGCGCAAGGGAGGGCTGTGCTGGAGCGCCCATCCACCGGAACAAGTGCAGGTGCCAGGTGAGGGCACACAAACAAGGGCTCATGAAAGGTGCGCAGGGCTGACCAAGCGTGCCCAAGTGAGCAGGTGTTTCAGGGTGGCACAGTGTGAAGCTCTCAGAAGGTTTGTCTGAATGGACTCTGCAGACTGGTTTGGCATGGGTGAGGCAGATGTTTTTGGGGCCCAGCAGCCCCCAGCAGCTCTGCACACAGGAAGAAGTCCCCCCTTGGTCACTGCTAGTCTAAATGATGCAGATCCCTATTGCTTCAGGGGCGCTCTCCCGATGGAACCTTCAGCCATAGGCAACCTGGAGCCTGTTCTTGGGTTGCATCCACCACTGCTGAGATCTCTGAGCTGTTGTCAGCAGGGACAAGGGGAGAGCTTGCAGGCTGGAGGAGCTGGCTGCCTTCTTCCACCCTGTGCCAACTGTAATGCTAGTTCAGGAATTTCCAAACAAACCCACATCTCCCCAACAAACCCAGAGGCCGTGAGTATCCGCTGGACTGCTCACAGAGTGTCACTGCTTCCCCACGAACTCTCACATTGCACAAAGGCAAGGGGAACATTTGTCATTTCTCTTATTTCAAATCTGCAGTGATGCAGTGCTCTCTTCAGTCTTCTCCTCCTCTCTGGGTGTCTCAGGGCAGGCCAGCAGCCCAGGACATCGTATGGACATCACCATGCCCCTGCCTGCTCAGGCACCAGGCCTGAGGAACATATCTGCAGAGGGTAGGGGCATGCAAGGTAGGGGAGCACAGGATGGCCTTAGGGCTTGATGCCAGGAGCTGCATGTGCAGGTGCAACAGCCAGGGACCTGCCTGCGCTCAGCACCTGACTGGGCGTGCCCAGCACTCCGCAGGTTTCCATGAATGTCCAAGAGAGGCATGTGTCCCCATGCCTATTCATGTTAACCTAACCCTACCTCTCCAGGCAGCCTCTGCTGTCCTGGAAACCTCGTTACACGACCAGCCCCAGGGAAAGCAATGGCTGGCTGCAAGGACATCATGGTTCACCTGTCCTCCTGAGGGTGGTAGATGATGGGACACTGCTCCCCTCTGCCACAGCCTCCATGCACCAATGTGGGGCAGACACCCTGCAGCAAATGCCACTGGCATCCCAGAGCAGGCGACAAGGACTTCTTCCTGGGCCAGGCAGGAGAAGCAGGAATGAGGGCATTTCATGACTGGCTGCAAAAAGCTGGGCTTGTTTACCCCAGCCATGGCATGGTAGGTCTCCATCCAGGCAGAAGGCAGCTGCTTTTGCTCATCCCAGCCCAGCCCCGCTGCCCGGACCACACTGGACCAGTACTGAAGGACTAACGCAGCTGTCACGCAGAGTGTGTATCTGTCATGCATGACCTAGAGCAGAGGAAAGTTTCATCGTTTGGTTTCCACCAAGCTTTCAGTTCTGCTTAAGACAGCTTTTACATCAAACACACGTGAAGTGATAACTGCCAGCAGCTGTTCGTACTTGCCACGATAATTCCACAGTGTGCTCTTCGCCTCCCTTGTTGCATCCCTGCTGGGGTTCCTTCTCTCCCAAAGCTCTTCTGAGCTCTCCCTCCCCCTTATCAGTCAGCAGTGACATGTTTTATCCACTCTCTTCAGCTGATCACACTGGCTCCCTCTTACACTTTTGAGGGCATACCTTCCTGCTCTATCCCATACAACCCATCACCCTTGTGATCACTCACTCTACTCAGTGCCCCAAAGCCACTTTGTGATGTTGTCTGGATCTTTTCATCAGCCACTACTCCACATCATGCCTTTGCTGGCAAGAGCAACTTTTTGATTCGTCTTCTGCACCACATCCACCACAGCAAGTTCCCAACCGAGCCTCCAAAGCAAACAGCAATAGCCACAAGCACATCTGTGGGTCACAATAGCTCCATCCATACTAAATAAAGCAAAAAAAGCCAGGGCCTATTTCCCAGACCCATGATCAAATGGCAGGGCCTAAAATCTCTAGGAATGATGACTAAACTCTCTTTGCCCCAGAAAAGCCTGGCTGCCTTCAAAGGGAGAAGGGTGTCTGGGCTGAGCCAGGCACCGCACCCACATACAGGCAATGGCTGGTGAGCCTGGGCGGAACCCGGGGGGGCTGCCTGCCCTAGGACATGCCCTGGAACCTTTGCTCACCTGGACGCAGCCAGCAGGTCCCAGACACACTGCCATGAACCTACAGAAACTGTGTAGTGAAAAAAAGATCTCCATCTGCTGTTATCGCCTTTCATCCCACCCATAGGAAGTGCTTATCTCACTCCGAAGGGCTGGGATATTAACAGCAGCAGTAACAAAATGACCAATACTGGGGGGGGCACAGAGTCCCCCCAGGTCCCTACAGGCAAGCCGGCCTCCCCCTCATCACCCCCGCCAAGCCAGCTCCTATTTTGGGGGCTGCAGAGAAAATCCTCTCCTCAGCCACGTTCTGCACCAGTCTGGGATACTCCAGAGAGATGACAGCGGCAGCTCAGCACAGCTCCGAGCTGTGTCCTGTCCACGAGCTTAGCAGCAATGCCTGGCTGCCTTGTTCCCATCCCGGTCCAAATTCTCACAGCGTGGGTGGGTGGGAAGCTCCCTGAATTGCTTCCCCACTTGCTGAAATGGGCTGAAATTCAGAGCTGATCACATTTTCCCCTGTGCCTGTCAAAGCCCGAATGGGAAGCCCAGTAACCGACATATAAAGCTACTACTGATAGCAGCACACTTGTTCCAGACAAAAGATCAGGAGACGTATGTCAAAAAAAGGCAGAGATGTCTTCCAGATGTTTTTGTGTGTTGGGTCTGCACAGATGTTTTCGATGTCTGCCCATAAATGCAAGAAATGTAAAACATTTGTGTCCCACAGATGTAGAGATTAAATTATGCAAGAGATGTGATAAATCTCTGGGTAATGCGAGAAGACCATGAACTATTCACATTCATTGTTTTTAGTAAAATCGGCCCCATTTTCCAGAATGCGGCTGTGAAGGAGACTTTTATTGTTATTAAATGTGACTAAACATTATGTAGGATGTTGAAAAGCGGCACACATGGAACGGTATGAAACTATATATTGCAAACAGTCTCGCAGGACCTTCAGCATGGAGCAGCCGCGAGGTGAAGGCTGGTGGCAGGGTGACGGTGGGACACGGGGGTCACGGTGTCAGAGCAGCCTCTGGCCAAGCTGAGGGCAGGGCAGGCAGCCCACAGCTGCCATCCGTGCTCTACGTGCAGGCAGACGGAGGCTCACCTCCCCCCGTGGCTACCTGTGCCCTCTGCAAGCCAGGCGCAGGACTGAGCAGGCACCCGCAGGTCCGGGGGATGCCGAGCTGCCTGCTGTGTGCCTTCCTCCCAGCACGCGTCTGCACGGGCAACAGAGCTCGGAGGGGCAGCAGAGAGGGAAAAGGCGTGTGAATTTGTTCGCAGGCAGGTTTTGGAGGGCAGGAAGAGGCAGCACTGCCCAGTACGGCAGAGCTTGAAATAACCTACACTGCACAGCACTGCCAGGGCAGAAACGAGTACAAAGGCGCAGTGGTTGGTACTTTCTTGTGATATTAGGTGCCAGCCTGGCACTTTGTACTAAACACCCGTCTGAACCTTGTGCTTCCTGAAGGAAGTTCAGGTGCTGAGTGCACTTCATAGAATCATAGAATGGCTTAACTTGGAAGGGACCTTAAAGCTCATCTCGTTCCCCCCCCCTGCCCTGGGCAGGGACACCTCCCACCAGCCCAGGTTGCTCCCAGCCCCGTCCAACCTGGCCTTGAACCCCTCCAGGGATGGGGCAGCCACAGCTGCTCTGGGCACCCTGGGCCAGGGGCTCACCACCCTCACAGCAAAGAATTTCTTCTTCAGATCTCATCACTCCCCTCTTTCGGTTTAAAACCGTTCCCCCTCGTCCCATGGCTCCCCTCCCTGATCCAGAGTCCCTCCCCAGCTTTCCTGGAGCCCCTTTAGGGACTGGAAGGGGCTGGAAGGTCTCCCTGGAGCCTTCTCTTCTCCCGGCTGAAGCCCCCCAGCTCTCTCAGCCTGTCCTCACAGCAGAGGGGCTCCAGCCCTCCCAGCATCTCTGGGGCCTCCTCTGGCCCCGCTCCAACAGGTCCATGTCCTTATTTCCAAACCAAGCTCAGTCCCAGCGTGGATTTTGCAGCAAGTCCCAGGTGTGGGAGGAGACAGGGGCTGAAATGTACCTCTCCAAAATCCTGTGGCACCTCTCTGCCCCCAGACACACACGCATCCTCTCATGCTGACCGCCCAGTCCACACTCCAGCCGGGCTTCACTGCACACCCACCACGTCACTGCCAGGAACAAGTGACACGGCCCCGAGGACCGAGGCCGCATGCCCCGCAGGTTGTTGTGCTGGTGCATCCCAGCTCTCCCCCCCATTACATCAGAGAAAAGTATGAGTTTTGTGTCTATCTTTGTCAGGCATGTTGAGGAGAAACTGTGCCCAAATTTCACAGCTTCCACGATATGCCTTTCGCCCAGGGAATTTATTGCTATGCTCCCTGCATGGCAGCCACAAGGGAAAGAAAGGTCCCTATTTTGGGGCTTGAGAGTGAGCCTAGTTCCGTCTCAGCCTGCCCTGCACTGACCACACGGATATGCGGGCTGAGGCAGCTCTGTGCACTCCCAGCTGCCCCAGGTCAGGCTCCGCGGGCACCCCAGGGAAGCAGACAGCTCTCCCATGCCCTGCCCCCTTGCCTCGGTCCATTCTCCATCACACCCAGGGTGGCCCCAGCGCTGTGGCTGGCAGTGTACTGTCACACCCGCACCCTTTTTAATTTTGCCAGCGCAGAGGAGAGTAAAGCAAGAGTTCCCAAACCCTCACCCCATTCCTGGGCCTGCCAGGGGATGTCGGAGGCTCTGACCCTCCTGTCGCTAGGAAGGCCTCAGTGTTTCCCCATGCCAGTGTACTAAATCCTTGCCTGCATCAAAGTGACATGGCATTTTCTTGGGAATCCTCTCTGCTAAGAATATCCTCTATTTACATATTCACCAATGTGGGGGCGGATGGGAAGCAGGGCAGTGAACTGAATGTACTTGGAAGATGTCTGTGTTCGTTACTATAGAGCTGTGTGGCTGGCTGTGTCTCCGTTTGCAATAATCACGTGTGTTTACGACATTAATGACAGCCTCAGGGGCCAGTTCTGCCCTGACACCCGACGCCCACTGCTCGCAGAGGCCCCCAGTGCCTCCCCACTGCCTTCCAGGTGGTCAGGAGAGCACGGACACAGTGGTGCGTGGGTTTGTCTGTGCTTGTGTGTGTGTGTGAGGGTCTCTGTGGTTTCCCTGGTCTCCTGTAACCACCAACTCACATACCCGTGTCCAAGCAGTGCCAGCACTAGTGCCATTTGTAGGAGCTCTGCCATTTGGCACGGTACCAGGAGGTGGCATTTGCCCCAGCAGAAGGCAGCAGATGCCCCCCCGCCTCCCCCGGGGAGCTGGTGTCATCTTGGGTACCTTCTCCTCCTTGGTGGACTTGTCGGTGTTAGGTTTATGGTTGGACTCGATGATCCTAAAGGTCTTTGCCAACCTAAATGATTCTATGATTCCTCTCTGCAAAGCCTGGGCTCTGATCCGGTCAGTGGCAGCCTGAGCAACCTGATGGCAAGGGAGTGGTATGTCAAGGTGCACTTCTGCAGAGTGATTCATCTCATCTGAAGGCTATGGCAGGTGAAATGGATCAGTCTGGGGATTAATTCCTCTTTCTACATCAATCTCAGAGGGAAGCTCCTGAGACCAGCTCCTAATTTCTGCTTATGAGCTACCCCGCAAATTACTGGTTCTGTGTTTTGGCCTCACATATCTGTTGCTAGGGAGAGGGGATGGCTCCTGTACACCTAACGGAGAACAGGCTGGTAATTAAAGCCCTGCGTAGATCCTGTTCGCCCAGAACAAAAGGTCAGGCAAAACCTTGGCAAGAAGAGGTTTTCCAGCTCCTCTGCAGAGAGCTGGGGCATGGGCACATCTACGCCCAGTCAAATGAATCATGCACTGGAGAGGTTCATTTCTCTCTGATGGGGATGGCTATCTTTGGGATGCTTAAAGACCAAAGCTGAAGGAGAAGATAGAAATTAATTGCCCTCAGGCTGAGAGTCAGGAAGGCAAGGACAGCTTTGAATAGGAGAGAACATACAACAGCTATACTGTGTCAGCCCTACATCCCCCTGTGCCAGCCCTACATCCCCCTGTGCCAGTGTGCCCTCTCCACTGGTGGCCAGTTATGTATGCTGAAGCCATGTATATGTATAAGACAGCAAGGATCTCTGCTTTGATACTTCTCTGTGAAATTCCCAGCCTTTGGATCCGGTGAGCAAGAGTTTATCACTGGACCCTCATGTTTAATAGTCTCGATGATTTTTCTTCCTGAATGTAATTGCTTTTTGAAGCCAGTTACACTTTTGGCCTTACACTGTCCCATGGTAATGAGTTTCATGATGAATTATGAGTTGTGTGAAAAAGTACTTCCTTTTGCTTGTTTTAAATCTGCTACCTGACAATTTCATGGAGTGCCTCCTAGTTCCTGAACAGAAAGGAGGGGTGACTGATTGTCCCCTAGCCACCCCCACTAGGCTGCTCCAGGCTGCTGTACACCACCCCTATCACCCCGCTCAGATGTCTCCTGCTGAAGCGAAAAAGTCCTTGTCTATTTAATGGTTCCCGTGGACACAATTAAATGCCTGTGGTCATGGTGGTTGCCCTTTTCTGGTTTTCTAAACTGTCCTGAGAAGGGAGGAGGAGAAGACAGGAATGGATACGCCAGCCAGCTTGGGGTCTGGGGATGCTGTGGATTTACCACAGCAGAACTGCATTTTCTGTTTTGTTCCCAGTTCCTCCCCTAGACATTCCCAAAAACTGAGTCCCTTTCTTGCCCCCTACTGAGCCCATGTTTTCTGTGACCTAGCCCAAGAACCCCAGATTTCTTTCCCCAGTGGTAATTGCTAATTCAGAGCCTGGTGCTCAGTTAGCAGGGAGTCCAACCACTACATTTTTTTCATTCTGTTCCAGTTTGGGCTCGGATGTGAATATTCCAGTGCAAAAATGGTCTGGGGTCACATGAGGTACCCACTGCACAGGGCTCCAGCCAGGGATGGGCACGAGTCCCTGCCACTTGTTCCCCTCTCCTTGGCACCTCTCCCATCTCAGCCCAACTTTTCTTGTGTCCCTGGTCTGCACGCTGCCAAGAAGATGCTGTGCTGTGCCCTGCCATGTCTGGCGCCAGCGCTGTGACAGTGCGACTGGGGAGAGGAGCTAAGGGACATGCAGTGAGATACACCAGAGGACCTCAGTGGGGAATGGGGGGTGATGGGCACCCACAGGATTTGCTAGCAACCGCGTTCGTGTCCTCCACTATGGGAAAAGGGGAATCACGCAGTGCCTGGCTGTCCCACGCTGGCCAAGCAACAGAGTAAGTGGTCACCAAAGCAAGTGCAGAAATCTCCCATGAGAGGTGGGGACAACGGTGGTGCCACAGCTTGAGTTGCAGTGGTGGCATTAAGGTGGGGAGATGCGCAGAGCAGGGGAAGGGTGGGAGCTCACACTCCCTGAGGATGCAGGTGCCTATGCTGAATGGGACCTCGCTGTGGGACACCTCAGGCCAGCCATCTTTCCAAATGCTTCATGAGGTTCAGCTCAGATTTGCACTCAAGAGTACTTCCAGGTTTGACATTTCAATCTGAGAAATAATCATTGATTTTTGCTGTTTCCTTGGTTATGGGATGGGGTTTTTTGCAAAGGATGGGCACAGTGTAGGACTCTTCCTTCTCCCTCCCACTGAGCATCAGTTTAGCTATTTAGCTCTTGAACTGCAACATTAACTTTCTTCTGTCTTTTCCTACATAGATCTGAGTCAGGGACACTTTCTGATGAACTTCCTACTATTTATGCTTTGAGAAATGTTTTATTATTGGCTTTTATGCTTTTAGCAAGTTTTTCCTAAAAATATTTTTGGCCTGTCCTTATTATGGATACTACATCTAACAGACATATTTTGTACTCCAGTCTATCTTCCTTCTTTGGAAATTATTTCAATTTTGATGAATCTCTCTTTCTTCTTATAACTTCTTTCACTACTAAAGCATGGCAGGGTTTTTTTTTTCTGGATATTTTAGCACATTCTAGATTGGTTGTATATATTTATTGCAAGCCTCTAATACTTTGTCTTTAAACAGTTTTTATGCCTTCTGTAAATATTTTACCCATTTAGCTTTTCTATTGAATTCCTTTTTAACTACTTTTTGTATTTTTATCTTGTTCCCATTCTTAAAATTAAACTTTGGGATAGATTTCTTTGTTTCTTTTCCTTTTCTTTCCTCTTTCAGTCCTAGAAGGATTTGTGTCTTTGGTAGAAGTTGCCGTGGGCCCAGCAAGGTCCAACAGCTGGTGACTGTAGAAGTCACAGAGAGACACTGTGGTCCAGCAGATCCACCACTGCCAGAGACAGAGACTGAACTTCCCTGACAAGACCTCAAAGAACATGTGGGAGTGGAAAGGAAACTTATCTGTCTCAGAAACTCTCTACGTTGTATGCTAAGTAAGAGTAATGTGCTACAGATTTTTTGGGCACCTGCATCTGTGTACCTATGCATCAGGATACATAAATGCTAAAATTGCTAACCCCATCGCCAGCATCCAGGGAAACGCTGTGCACGCTTACTGCGGAAGCCTCCCAGGCAGACACCTACCCCAGGACCTGGCTTATAAAGCTGCGAGGTGATGCTCAATCAGGCAGGAAACCAGATAACAGAGCCATACCTAAGAGTTTCAGAGTCCGAAGCCTGGTTTCCAGATTCTCAGGAGAGCTGAGACGTGCCCAGCACGCAGCATCTGGCCCATCAGGGACTATGGCCGTGCGACCTGGGAAGAGCACATGTGTAGCCACGAGGTCCCCAGGGACCACTGGCAGCCCGAGACAAGCCTCCCAGCTCATTCCCAGAGTCTGGTACAGCAAACCTTAGAATAGATACCATGGAGGATCCCAGAGAGACGAAACAGGCTTATCCACCCCCTCAGTCTTCTCTGCTCAGTTCAGCTCTGAGAAACATGGGACTGCCGAATCACAGGGCTGGCTCCGTGGGAAGAGGGAGCAGCGGCCTGGCAAGGGGTAAGCCAGGCATAGGGCAGTTATTATTTATCACTTGCAATGATTGTAGATAAACCCAGCCATTGCCAGGTCTTGGTTCAGGTGCCCACCTGTGCACAGGCCTGGCGAGGACAAGGCTGGGTATGACTGGAGAGACTCCTGGAGAGGTGGCTGCTTTTGCTGAGTAAGATAAATAGTAAATAAAATTTCATGGGCTGTTCTCTGTCCCTAAGAACAACTACAGTGGCACAATTTGTGTCTACACACCTAAACCCTCTTTACCACAAAACACAGGGGCTCTTTTGCCTGTTGGGAAGTGTCCCTCTCCCGCACTTGCCCCCAAGCTGCCCGGGAGTGCCCTGACTGCCGTGCAAGAGCCACGCTGGGGGACGGGCACGGACACACGATGGATGGATGCAGCTCACCATCTGGGCCAGTATCTGATCAGCAGAGCCAGGCAATCCTCGCAGGGACAGGCAGCCTGTTCCTCAAGCCCAGCCAGACCTCGCACGCAGCGGGACCCAGGCAGCAAGGCTCAGCCCGGGCGTGTGCTGAGCCAGAGGAGGTGGATTCCTGCCCACCCTGCAGTGCACAGACTGGTCAAAGCCAGGATATCCTACTCTTAGCTTTGCTAGAAGTAGTATCACCAAGCTGGCAGCTCCAATGAGCTTTAACTAGAAGAAGAGAAAACTTCAGGGCTTTCCAGCTCTGAATTACGGACACAAGGTTTTGAAAGAGGGCCTAGACCTAGTCCCCTTGGCATATAGACTGGAAAGGCTCAGCTACAAGTGCTTGATCTCCCTGGCGTGTCCCGTCTGCAGAGGTGTGTTTCCTACTCAGGTATCGCTATTGCATATGAGTCTCCTCTGCAGTGCCACACACCTTCTCCTGCCCAGCACCAGGACCAGGCTGCTGTCCCCCTGACAGGCCTGGAACACAGTTCTGCTGCTTCGCATGGGGCAGAGTCTGTGCTCTCCATGAGAGGGGACACCACGGCTTCCATCCCCTCCCTGCCCGCACAGCCCCTGGGGCAGTGTGACAGCCACTGCCAGGAGGGGTCTGGAGCACAAGTCTTGTGAGGAGCGGCTGAGGGAGCTGGGGGTGTTCAGCCTGGAGAAAAGGAGGCTGAGGGGAGACCTTCTCGCTCTCTGCAGCTCCCTGAAAGGAGGGGGTAGCCAGGGGGGGTCGGTCTCTTCTCCCAAGGAACAGGCGATGGAACAAGAGGAAATGGCCTCAAGTTGTTCCAAATGAGGTTCAGACTGGATATTAGGAACAATTTTTACACGGAAAGGGTTATTAAGCATTGGAACAGGCTGCCCAGGGAAGTGGTTGAGGCACCATCCCTGGAGGTGTTTAAAAGACGGGTAGACATAGTGCTTAGAGATATGGTTTAGTGATGCTTAGGCAGATGGTTGGACTCGATGATCTGAAAGGTCCCTTCCAACCCAGGCGATTCTGTGATTCTGTGAGAGCAAAGCACCCAGATGAGTGGCTGTGCCATCGGGTATGGACAGTGTGTGCAAACAGCCACCCTGAACATGGAAACATTTTCCTGACATTTCATGTTTTTCGAAGAATTTTTGCCCTTTTTTTTCTGGTTGGGTAGTTGCGTTTGGGTTTTGTTTGTCGCTTTTCCTCGTGACTCTTAGGGGGATGATGTTGGTGGTTTGGTGTCAGAGAACACGGTGCCGAGGGAATTACAAAACACATCTGGTTAAAAAGTCTTTCACCCTCATGAATAATAATGATAATAACCGCAACAACCAGCAATATGAAAGCCTAGCAATCATATCTCAATACGAAATACTAGCAAGCACATCTCAGGCTGTTTTCTGCTCTGATGCATACTTGCCATTAGTTCTTGTATGCAGAAGGCAAAGCACACTGTTTATGGTTTTACTGTAGCATCCAAGTACTTTATATGCTTATTTTTCATAAAAAAAATACTTTGTTCATAAATCAGGCTAAACTCGGCAGCAGTTTTGACCCATTACTTCAACCTTTTGCTGTAGATCAGCTGTGCATAAACTGTGTGCCCAGATTTGATATCCAGGGTTGCACTAGGAATAAAATATTTGGGAAACACAATTTGCATCACAGCTCTTTAAGTAAGTATTTGTCTTCCTGGAAATGATGACTCATGGTTTGGATGTGCAGAAATGTACCAATAACATAACCTTTCGATCCTCTGATTCCAGACAGATCCGTATAAACCCGGGCTTCGTGCTGCTCAGATGAATGGTACAGCAAGCCGTATATATAGTACCACTTTAGGCTCGGTCTTTTTGCAATGTGTGGGAAAGATAAAAAAGGGGGCAGAACACGAGACAGAGGTCACTCAGCTCCCAGAGCCATGCTGTATCAGTTCATCTCTGACCAGCTTCTTCCTCTGCCATCCAGATGATTTAATAAGCAACGGCTTCTGGAATGAGTCCTGCGTCCTGGCACATTTCATAGGATCTTTTCAGCACAGCGGCATGTCTTAGGTATAAAGAGCTTTACCAAGAAACCTTTTGAGTGTGGGTCTAGTCCCAGGCAGGGTGAAGTGGCTGCACTGTTGTTGCTCAGAAAAGTTATATAAAATTGTCATTGAAGAAGCCTCCCTAACACAGGCGCTTAGCGAGCAAAAGGCTGGTTCTCCAAACAGCCACCCCAGCAAGTGGATGTTCACCTGCCAGAAAAGGGTTGTGCAGAGCTTTGCAGCCACTGGACATGGGCGAGGACATTGTCTTCAAACCCACCTCAAATGCTTGGTGGCCATCAGCTGGGTTTTGCAGAGGTGGATGTAGAAGTGGACCCTGCTTAGAAGCTGGATGCCGAATAAAACAGACTAAACTCAGCTCCTCTGCAGGACAAGTGAGCTCTGCTTTCTGCCACAGCCATCTTTCTCCTGCAGAAAAATGCACCTCTGTAAAACCAAAATCACAGTTTTCTGAGGGATTTTTTTTTTTATTTCCCAGCAATTCCATCTGGCATTAACCCTGCGTCTGCCTCAGCCACTGCACTGCATCCTTGGCATTGCCAGCCTACCCAATCAGCTGGGCTCCTTGCCCAGATCTATCCCCTGTGATGGGCTCGAGCCGCCGAGCAGATCGGATGAGCCTCGTGGGAGCCACATGGCCACTGAGCACCCAAGAGCATCTAGCCAGCGAGGGCGGGCTGGGCACGGGCACCGAGCTCTGAGGGGCAGAGCCATGACAGGGCAGACGCTATGTAATGTGCAGCCCAGGCGAAAGAAAGTATTTTGTCACTTCTGGGATGGCTAGCTTTTTTTTTTTTCTGAATATTTTGCTCTTTGAGATACGATTCAGTTTTCTCAGACTGAGTCAGGACAAAGAAGAAGAGTAAGAGTTTTCTGCAAGACAGAAAACAGTTTTCTGTTCAGCTCCAGCTGTGACGGGAGGATGTCTCAATGCCACCGCCCCGGAGCAACAGCCTGGTGCTGCTCGGGGGAGTTTATGGATAATCCTGGCAATCTCAGTGCCACCCCACCAGACCCACATGCCAGCCTGCACCCAAATTTGCCAGACAGCTCTGCCATCTGGGGCAGTGCCCAGCAGAGCTCTTCTGCTGAAGGGGCAGCCAGTAGGAATCGCACCTGGAGTCCTAGCGAAAAATGCTGCTGTTGTCACAGAACGAGAGCTCTGTCCCTCGTGGGCAAAGCGTGGTGGGTCCCCAGCACAGGCTCTGCAAACTTTAAAGGAATTAGCAAAGCCATGGGACAAACAACCTCCTGAGATTTCCTGTGCCCTTGCACACCTTCTGTTTGTCTCTCTCTAGCCGCAGCCCCCAGGTGATGTCCAGTCCAGTCATCTGCCCCAGGCTTTGCCACCTTTAACAACCCAGCCCGACACAGCTTAACAGATAAAGCACTGAGCATAGATCAGCCCCATGGAAAGGTACTGTGAGAAGCAAAGCACTACGAGATCCCATTTCTGGGGACTTGTCCTGTTGCCAGATGTGGGAAGGCTTTGCACCTTGTCCCTGCAGACCCCTGGTGCTCCACGCGTCGGAGACAAAACATCTGCATCTGCCTTGCATCAGGTGGCAGGGAGGCCAGGGGTGCTGGTGCTCGTGTAGCTGGTCACAGACCCTGCCTAGCCCAAGGAGGGGGCAAAGACCCAGCGGGACCTCGTGCCCCTTCTCTTTGCAGCTGCAGGGCTTTTACCACCCACCCGGCCCCGCCAGGCTACAGAAGGCGAAGGGGATGCTGCCGCTCGCGGCTTTACCTTGAGCCTCCCTCTGCTCCCGTGCAGGCGCGGGGCCGCAGCTGGCCGGCAGCGCGTGCTGCAGCTGGATCACACAGCTGTGGGCTCTGGCGGGCAGCTGGCTGCCTCCGCACTTGCTAGCAAGGAGAGACGAGCGGGGATCGCCTCTGCCCCAAGGGTCTCTGAGCAGCCGCCTGCCCCAGCACACTGCGTGCCACGGCTGCCCAGGCACGAGTCCTCCATGGGGACAGTCCCCAGTGCTGCACGGGAAGACCAGGACACGTGAACCTGCCCACGTTTCTATGTTGGCAGTGCCGCACTGGGATTTCACCCAGGCTGCCAGTCCCGTCCAGACCTGCCTTGGGTAGGAGCGGAGATGAACACAGCCATTGCAGGGCACATGCGTGCAGGATGTTTACTGGGAAGACTGAGCCTGTCCGACATCCCTGCCAATCCCGGAGCACATGCTGGCGGCCATGGACACAAGCTCCAGGTCCTGACAGCCCCTGCATGCCATGTTTCCATATTTCTAAGCTGGGCAACTCCAGCACAGCAGTGGCAGGGGCTTCTCCTGGCTCCCCCCATGCCAGCCAGCAGGCTCTGCCGAGGAGGGCAGGGGTCCGCTTGCCCGGGGCCGCCCGGCTTCCTCTGGCTTGGCCCAGCTTGTCCCTCCCCAGCAGGCAGAGAGCCAGAGTACCATCACCTCCAGCAGGCAGTTTTACTGGCTGACACTATAAATGTACTGTGCTCTCATGGATTTGATGCTGTTTTTATGAACTTGGAGCTCAGTGCGACTGTTTAGTTTGAGATGAGCGAGGAATGTATTAATAGTTGGGTAAAGCGCACTCCGAGCTTCTAATCTGACCGAGCTGTTTGCTTTAGGGAAAAAACACTTCACTTTTTCCATTCATTACTATTCTTTGTTAGTGGCTCGAGCACCCGCCCACAGCACACCGGAGGCTGCTTTAACCCCTCTCCCACTGCACCCCAGCCACCCACGGTGTAACGCGAGGAGGAGAGAGCATTTGGCAGAGAGCATCACCAAGCTTTGCTCCCGCCGGACCCTGCTGGAACCCACGGGCGTGAATCCTAACCTGTGCTTGCAGGGGGAGCAGCAATGCAGCCTGGGGCTCGGCCAGGGGCAGGGAGCGAAGATGCTGCCTTGCTAACTTGTGGCTGCTGGCACTGCACCCACGAGCCCCAGCAGCAGACAGGGTCTCGCCCCCCTGGGCAGGACCCTTCACCCCAGCAGTGCCCGCAGCCAGGAGGACACAGCAGCTGTGTCCACCCCGCTGGTGGCCAGACCCAGCTGGAGCCTGGGTGCAATAACCTGGCAGCTGCCCTGCTCTCCCATTGATGAGGAGAAAGTGGAGCCCATTCACCAAACAGTCTCTTTTTAATTAGAGAAGACACGACGTGTTCCGGGGGCTTGTCCTGCTCCTGCCTGCCTGGGCCACTGGAGTGCAGCGATTGATTTACGTTCAGATGAGGATCTCAGCGGCATCCTGCTAAGTCTCCTATCCAGCATGAACTTTCCATAAGCAAGGCTCTATTTTTAACTCTGCAAGGCCTAGGAGAGGGGGTTGTCTTGCGGCGGGGGGGACGGGACGGTGAGGAAGTCACTCTGCACAGCAAGCTTTGAGCTTGTTGGGGGACTGGTTCCAGCAGACTGTCCTGGGGACTGCTGTGCCACCCCAAGGGCCAGCACGGTGGGAAAGCAATGGTAAGGTGGCCCATGGGCTGCAGCTCGGCAGCCTCCTGCTAACACGGAGGGGTCAGTGCGGGAGTGGGCTCTGGAAGAGACCGTTCTGGTGGAGGAACAAACTGGGGTGAAACCAGGAGAAGCACAGCCTGGGACAGGGCTGTCGCTGGGGCAAGGCAGCCTGCAGAGACAAGCAGTCCCCCACTGGCGTGGTGAAGCATCTCCAGGAGAAGAGCGCAGGGAGGATGGGAGCCCCAGAGTCCGGGGGCAGAGCTGGCACCAGCAGGCCGGTAATGTGGAGGACAGCTCGAAGGCACAACCCTCGGCACTGGCAGACTCGATTGCCCTCGCACACAGTCACTAGCGACACCTGCCCCCAGACACACGTGCACAACCGGGCTCTGACCCAGCCAGATCTCCAAATCTGCGGCGCAGGACGGCAGTGCTGCCAACGGCAAGCCCTAGGGCCACATACTGTCGTGCCACTGAAGGAGGTCGGCCCAGGGCTGCAGGTGCCTGGCTGACACTAGAAGACCCTTTGCTTTTCCATGGTGGGGTAGACATGGGGGCAGGCAATGGGGTGCTCTCCCGTTGGCCTCCATGGAGGGGAGACCCCATGGCAGGAGCTTTGGGTGCAGCCCAGCGCTAGCAGGGCAGGACCATGAGGGGTCTCACCCCCGTGCCACAGGGTGCCCCATGTGGGTAAGGGTAACGAGCCCTTCCAACGCTTGGGATATGATGGTCTGAAGCCATCACTGATGACCCAGTGGGTGCCAGCAGACCATTGTGTGGGGTACCGAGGTGCTTCCCCCATTACAGAGCCGGCACTGAGCCTGACTTAGCTGCAAGGACACAGCTCTGCTGATGGCGGGGGGCAGAGGGAAGGTCTCTGCGTCCGCCAGCTCAACCCCCAGCACGGCCCGCAGCCCCAGCCTCTCCTCCCAGCACGCAGGGGCTGGGCTCAGCCGCTGCCATCGCCCGGCATTGCAGCTCCACCGGCGCTTCCCAGATCCGCTTGTTTATTATGATGTTTTGAAAGAGAAGCGCAGAGGGTAGTGGAGCTGGGCAGAGTGCTGTAAATCACGGTGGAGGGACGGCACGCTGCCGAGGCTCTTCCAGAGAAGAGCAGCCCACACACCAGCTGGGGAAGCAGAGCGGCCACCTCCACTGCGGCAGCACCGTCGGGAGTGCCTTGTGTCCCTCACGGCCCTCGGGAGTGCCACATGTCCCTCAGGGCCCTCAGGAGTGCCACATGTCCCTCATGGCCCTCGGGAGTGCCTCGTGTCCCTCAGGGCCCAAGCAGCCCCGGGCCAGCGCTGCCTGGTAGGAGGAAGGTGGTGGTGTGGGGCCAGCAAGAGCCCCTGCAGTGGCCACCGGCGGGGGTGCTGCCAGGGCTGGGATGGGGGCTGAGCTGCGGGTAGAGATCACACCATCTCCCCGGGTAGTAAAACCCCTCCAAATTCCTCCCTGGCACAGAAAGGCCAGGACCCCACCAGGAGGGGGATGGGGGGACAGCAGAGACCCTTTCCCCGGGGCGGCACGAGGAGTAGTGAGCCCCTTGGCCACTGCCCCAGGGGACTGCCATGTTCCTGATGGCCCTGGGGCTCAGCAGGGACCAGCACCCTGTGCAGCTCATCTCCCCGGACCCAAAGCCTCTTTCCTTCTCTATTTACTCAAATCCTCGAACCACCGACTGATCACGGATATACCCCTCCACAGCAAACTTTTATTTTCCATGCACGCTAGATTTTCACACAGTCCCAACCCCACAATTAGCCTCTGCAGCATGTTCCCAAGCACTCTGTCCCATCCAATTTTAAATTACTCCAGCAATAGAGCTCTTGCTTTGTCCCCTGGGAAACCACTCTGCTCCCATCGATCTTGCTGCTCGGAAGACAGGATTTTGCTGATATCCAGCCCACATTTTCCTCCAGTTGTATTCACTGTGGGGATCTCAGCTGTGCTGCCACAGGCAGTTACATCTCCTCTACTTCCATGGTTCTTCAAGCATTTGCCTATTTGCAGTGACCTTTCTGGTCAGCTGTTTTTCCCACTTTTAGCTCTTCTGCCCTTTAGGCTTGTCAGCATCTCATCATTTTGTTTAGCTTTGCACAAGAGACGGGATCTCAGCAGGGCTGTGCAGAGGATTCCTACAAACGCTTTCCAAGCCCACGGCAGGGTCTCCCTTCCCCAGCTTTACGGCGCAAAGTGCTGTTTGATTAGGAAGGGCTGACCCTCAGCGGGACTTGAACGACAATGCTCTCACATCTGTAATGGAGGAGGTTTGCTCCCCTCAGTCACACAGACGGGCATCGTCCCTCTTCCGGGCTGAGCGTTTATAATTTTCCTTGCAAAATAAACCCTGCTTTATTGTTGATACAGAGAGAAAGTCAGTGTTAATATGGGGTTTAGCACAACAGGCATTTTCAAGAGTCACTGGTTTACACGTTACAGCACACAGCTCGATTCAGAACTTCCTCTACACTAATTTACAGCGGGGATTAATGACTTATATCCCGACAAATCAGAGCACCAGTACATCAGACTGCAAGAAGGCAAGCACAGGAACACCAAATTTCCACCCATCAGAAATGTCAACCCTGAGAATTTTCTTCTGATTCTCATTAATTTAATGTGTAAAAGTCTGCACATTGACTGGGTCAAAACTTAAAAAAGTAAATTTCATATTGTCTGATTACTATACCAAAGGTAACAATATGATGCCTAGTATATAATAGCATCTAATGGCATACTATAAGATCAAAAATAAAAGAAAACATAATAAAACAAATTTACTTAATGAAACAGCCTTTTTGCACTCAAGTGCTTCTAACATTTTAATTGTGCATATAAAGCATGAAAACTTCAGTGATGCATTTAGACATTTTTCTAACAGTAATGAGCGTGGAAACCAAGCCATTTCTCTGTGCTCTCCACAATGGCACCCAAGGGAAAACACTCAACCCAAAACTCCTACATGAGGAGCGCCGTGAGGAGCCCTGGGACTAAGGACCCCCTGCAGCCAAGCCCTCAGCAGTCCTCCCTGGCCACCTGGTCCCACGGCACAAACCCTTTCTTGCCCAATTTTCCTAGAAATTTTCAGGGGGAAACAAACCTTGAGCCGGGGGGGGGGAATATAGTGACACAGAAAATCTCAGCCCCAGTCCCCAGTATATTTAATTGGAAAATTTATTTTTTCACTTCTTTTCTCAGATTTTTTTTTTTCCTTCACTTTTCATGTGAACACACAGCCAGGCCTTGGGAAAGATGAGAAAGCCAAGCACTCCCCCACCGGCACAACAGCATTGTGCCCTGATGTGCTGAGGACGTTACGGGTACCAAGGGCATCACAGGTGCCGAGGACACCTCAGGTGCTGGGGTAGGTGCAAGGCCTGGAGCAGGGCGGTCAGCATCTCCCTGCTTCCCCTGAGCGATGGCTATTGATAAGCAGCTTGCCTGTACCCTGCCTGTTGGGAAGCAGAAAGCCCAGCTCTCACTGCGTTTCTACTGGCACATTTCACCTCTAATTTGGGAAAAAATCTGGCATCCCACCCTTGCCGGGCTGCCAAGGGCAGCTCTAGATAATCTCTTTAAATGGAACGATGCAAAGTCTCCACTGAGCTGAAGTCATGGGCAAAATTCCTGTCGGATTTGGCGAGACCCCAGACCACCCGTGGCCATCCCAGCGTGAAGGGGACGAGCCCATCCACCCATCATTGGCTGGCCTGGAGTGCTGTGCCCACAAGTGTAGGGTGGGGACAGTGGTGGCAGGTCTGATCCCACGGTCCCCCGGGCCAGGGCTGTGCCCACATGTGTGGTGGTGGCTGTCAGCGCTGGGTGGGAAGGTCACCCCATGCGAACTGTGTCACACAACACAGTTCATGTCTGGGATCATGTCCCCCATCTGACCATTTCCCTGCAGCAAATGACAGTGATGCCATCACCCTGACAATCTGCTTTCCATCTGCCCTACGTGCGACAATGACACTGGAGACAACAAACTGTTCCGGCAGTGCTCGTGCCGAGATGTCCCTGTGCCTCAGCCACGGGGGGCTGCTGGGGGACCCCCGGAGCAGCCAGCAGTGCCCCTTCCCCATGCAGGTGGTGTCATCTCTCCCCACAAAGAGGGATGTTCCCTGGGCACATGGTCACTCACCGGCCAGCCAAGCACTGCCTCCACGGCCCTCTGGCACACGTGGGACTTGGGCAGTTCACAGAGAGAAGGGACCAGAGCCCCTCTCAGGTCTACCACCACCAGGCAGAGCTTCCTGCCCCGTAGAACCAGCTGGAGAAGGAGGAATGATCTTCTGCTCATAACCCTGACCTGAGTTTTGGGATCACAGGCTGGGGAGGACCTCAAAGTACATGAAGTTCAACACCCACAGCTGCAGCACACATGAAACAGACTCTTTTCCAGGCTTATCCTGCTCCATCTGAGCCCTGGTCCCAACCTCAACCTTTTCCAAAACCTCCCATCTTGTGCCTCATGGTGAGTCAGCTCCCAGCCCGGCCGATTCCTCCTGCAACACTGTGTGAGTCCTGCCCAGCCCTCAGGAATAAACCGAAGTTGCTTAAAACACTTTTCTTGTTTCTCACAGAAAGTTTTGATTCCCGGGAAATGACTGAAGACCAAAATCTCTGGCTCCCGTGCCGAGCCTGTCCTTGGCCATGGAGTCTCGCAGGTGAGGCTGGCTGGCGGGGGACAGCCCTTGGAGGAGGACGGGGATGGACACAGGGGAAGTCCAAGCAGTTCAGCTGCCAGATGTGCAATAAGAGGCCAAACTGCAGTTCCAGCCCATTCACTTATTGATCAAAAATTGGGAAGATTTAATGGAAAACTGTTTATTTCTGCAAAACATGCTTTCTTTACATGCAAGGTTTTTTTCCTGGTCTCCCTCAGTTCCCTCCTAACACCACACTCCTGCCCCTCCAGCCTGTTTGTGTGGGACACGCTCCAGAGGCCGGGCTGGTCTCTGGCTGGGGGCTGATCCACAGGACTTGGCGTCACTCGGGCCATGCTCACACCTACTGCATCAGAAACAGTGACCAGCCTCGGGCTGAGCCCTTCCCAAGGCAGCACCACACCAGTGGTTTCTTGATTTAATGTGATTCGTGCAGGAATAAGCACGACAGGTGCCTCCAGAACTGATAAAGTACATTTTCACAAAAATACACACGCACCTGCTTGCACACACAGACACACACACGTGCACCAGGCAGTTAACCTGAGGAACCCCTTGCTGCAAGATATCGTAGGCACTTTGTAGATGCTGTTTCTTACCTCATTTGAGCAATACTACTGAAAATAAAAGGTGGTAGTGCAATAAATCAGTACCTATGCTGCACAGAGACTGGGTAACTCCCTGGCAGAGTATCACGGTATCACTGTGTGTTACAGGGATTTACAGGCCTTTCTCTGAGCTAGTGATGAGAGAGAGAAGGACACGGGGGTCCCACTATGCTAATGAGAAAATTATCCCTAGATCTGGTCTACTGCTTCCAACAAGAAGACAGCTCTCCATCCACTCTGAGCAAAGGGATTTTTTTTTGCTGAGACCTAAATGCTCAGTGATGGCTAGTGGGCTGCCTCTGCATCAGTAATGCCAGGGGCTCCCCTGTAAACCCCTTCCAGGTAAAACCAAGGTGCTGTCCCTGGGGTCACTGGCTGCTGGGAGGTCCCTGTGCTGCCAGGGCAGTGGAGGTGTCCCTCTGTGAATACGGAAAGACTATAGTGCCTGGATCTGATTCTGCCTCGGGCTGTGCACCTCCTGCAGCAACGCCGCAAGTGCAGAGTTCCTCCTCTCCTCTCTGCAATCCCTGGGTGCCCTGCAATCAGTGGGTGCAGGATCAGGCCCCTCATGGCTCTTCTTGGCTGGTCTGTGCTGAGTCGGGGGAACAGATGCCCTGTCTAAAGTAGCCCGTTCTGGACCTCTCCTTCCTTGCAGCGGCCAGCGGCTGGGCTGTCGGCGCTGTGTCAGGTCCACCCTGCTTTCCAGGGAAAGTCGGGCAGCAGATGGGTTGTCCCCACGGGCTCTTCTCAGTCTCTTAGCAATGGATGAGTTGCACCAGCTCTTGAGGAATCATCGCTGCTGCGAGAGCCGGGCTGGGCCAGGGTGCTCTTTGCAGGCAGGGGCGGACCGAGGGTGCAGGGGTAACCAGGCAGCAGCCCAGGACGGGACCCGCTGGACACGCACGGCCGCATGCTGGTGCTGTTCAGGGAGGGATGCATTTCCTGGGCTGACTCTAGGGGTCATCAGCCTTCAGCTTTTACATATAGGACTTGTCAACTCGCTTATCCGAGCTGTCTGAAGGCAGCTGTCTCCAAGGGTCACCAAGAGACCCAGACAGCTAGTGGATAAACAGACACTGTGTTTTGCTGAAGGATGCAAGTCCAAAATCCAGCTCTTCCAAGCAGGAAGGGTTCCCCACCACAGCAGCATGATGCAGGCTGGTCCTGCACCTTCCTGGGAGAAAACCACATAATTTCTGCTCAGAGGACAGAAAGCAGCTCTGAAAGGAGCCAGAGCTGCCTCCATGACAGGTTTGCAGGGCACAGGGCTGCCTCTGGATGGTGCTGACCCAGCCTCGTTAGGTGGAAGGGACTGACGGTCCCACCCTTCCCCAGCAGTTGTTAATAGGCTGTCTGCAAATGCCTGCTTCAACAGTTACAACAGCTTCAGGGCAGGGGCTATTCCCTCCATCTGCAAGGGGAAGATGAACAGGGAATATCAACAGTGAATTAACTGACAGCTCCTCTCTGTGTGGCAACCAATTAAAAATACCTCCAGGATTTTGAGGCAGTGGCTGTAGTTGTTCTCCAGCATCCCAAGAGAAGCAGCTGCTTCTCAGGGTGCCAGTGAGCCCAGCTCACGGCAAAGGAAAGGCCTTGACCAAGTGCAGCAGATTGTGAGCTAAAAAGCACCTGGAAAGGACTCCCGTAAGCCACCCCAGACTGTCCCTGCTGCTGTTTTCCGGTGGGGTTTGCTCAGGAGCGATTAGTGCAGATGTAACGGAGGCTGCGAACAGAGCGCACAGCTGCTCAGCGCGGTGCCCTACGCTGAGCCCGGCTGCGGGCACACGCTGCTGCCCTCCCACGTCTCTGCACCCCGGTGCAGCGCAGTGCTGCCATGCAGAGTCACCCGCACCCCACAGCAGCCGGAGCCTCTGCCTGCAAGGTGGGGACCGGGCACAGCTTCACAGCAAGCAGCCAAAGCAAAGAGCTCCTCACTGCCTCAAACAAAATGCGTCAGCAGTATTATGTCAGTGTCTTCAAGTAAATGGAAATGGTCCCGTGGGATGTTTAGATTATGCTGTACTAGTGTTTTCTGGCTGGAAAGCCTTCAGACCAACCTCTTAGAAGAACCCTCCTTGGTGTGTGGCAGGAGAACATGCCCATGGCCATCCAGAGCAGGAGAGCAGAGCTGAGACACAGGAATGGTGCCCAGCCCCTAGCACTGGTGGGCAGGACTGCCAAGCAGGGAGGGGAGGGGGCACAAAGGAAGAGGAGAAAGGTTGGAGCAGGGGTGACAGTGGCCACAGTACCCTGAGGTACAGATGCAGGGAGGATTCAGATGTAGGAGCAGTTTTGCTTCCCATACCCCTTGCACTGGATTCAGGCACCAGCTGGCAGCAAAGTGCAGGAGAAGCGAAGGGAACCCAGGGAGATGGGAGCTGGAAAATGCTGGGGAACGGGGTTGCACAGAGGGAGACGTCATCATCTGGATGTTAACAGTTGCTCCAGCGTGGCCAGACACAGTCTGTCCCCCCACTCCTGTATCTCCCAGACAAAAAGGGAGTGTTTGCCACAGGAGCGCCCCGAGGGGAGCCAAAGTAAGGACGCAGCGAGGTGCTTCCATGGGGACACAGCACATGCCACTGACTGACACCAAGGAGAGGGAGACAGGATGGGCTTGAAGGTGAAAAAGGTGGCGGTGAGTTGTCACGTCTGAGCTCATGGGACATGGGGACCAGGTGGGGTCACAGGGTGGTGCGAGGGCACCCTGGGTGGATCTATGCTTTCAAGGATGGAGGCTACTCACTGGCACACCAGGGTGCGCTGACAACTTATTGAGCCTCCCACCTGCTGTTTCAGGAGGAGGCAGGGAGGACTTGTTGTGTGCATCAGCACTGACCCATGGAGGGGGAGGATCCCCACACTGGCCCCCTCCTGGCCCTGCTCCAGGGGCAGCAAGTGAGGTGTGCACGCTTGCAACTCGAGCTGGCAGAGTCATAATCTCATTTCAGAGAAAATTCTGCCATTCGGAGATTTGATTTTGTCTCTAATCAGGATGAAAACAACAAATTTTTCAACTGGCCACTCACGTGTAATTTGAAGAATGGCACTAGGGCCAATTGAAGTACTTTGGTTTGGTTTTTTTTTTTTCTTTTACTTCTTGTTTTTATGAGGTATACTAGAATAATAAAGTCAGTAGGATATAGAAACAAAAAGTCAAAACAAAAAATCAGAGCGTTTCACCAGCTAATGTAAAAGCCAAACATCTTGACATCAGCAGAATGTTTCATTTCAATGGTTTTTCTAAACAAATTTAGTTCCTATGGAAAGTTTCCATTGAGATGAATTGGCAGAAAAGTGTGACCAGCTCTCCTGGCAGGGCACAGGCTGTCTCCGGGGTTATGCACATCCTTGTGCACGGAGGAATGGTACACAACCCACCTCTGAGCACAAACAGGCACCCGCATGCCTTCTCCAGTATGTTCCTCAAATTCATCACCTAGAAATCCCTGCATGCCTCTTGTGGAGCTGAACTTGAGCTCTACATCCAGCTATCTGCCTGGTACTTGTTATAATCTGGTGGATACGGAGCCACTGAGCCATAAACCACCTTCAACTGGATCACTTCAAACTGGAGCAGGATGTCGGGGGAGGTTGTTCATCTGCTCTCGATGTCTACCAGGCCCTGCCCATGGGAAGACATCCCTGCTGTCATTTTGGAGGCACAGAAATGAGCACGTGGGCGTTGTAGCTCACTCCCTGCCAAACCAGTGCTTCCAGTCTGAGCTGGGCAGAACGTCTCCCTGCTGAGCAGATGGCCCCCCAGGATATGCAACTCCTTCCAGCACGGCTGTGGAGTCAGTCAACATGGGACACTGATGGGTGTATTTGTGGGTTTAGATGCCCCCCCGCATTTGATGGCAGCCTCTGCTCTACCCGAATAACAACCATCTGTCACCCATGGACAGGAGCAAAGGGTCCCCAGATTTCACCCACACAAAGCATTGGAGAAGGCCACAGCTTCCGTTTCCAACCCACCATAGAGCCGAAGCCCCAGCAGCAGTGCCCCCTGCGGCACAGCCGTGTGGCTTTGTTCTGCAGGCTCTCCAGTCAAGTGAAACAAAAGCCTGCTGGTCAGGACTGCCAAAGCTGTGACCATCCATCCCCGTGATGCACACTGGGCACCAGGGCAGAGGAAGGCTGTGCTTGCTCCTCGAGCGCTGGTGATCCTTCTGTGGGTGTCTACCTGCCAACTCAGGCATCCCCATCCACCCTGACTGGCTGCAGCTCCTGCCACCCTGACCAGAGCTGAGCTCTCCAGCTGTAACCAGGGTTCCCTGGGCAGGGACGCGCCTTCCCACTGAGGGTGGGGGATTGCTGCATGGTTGTGGCATTGCTTGTTGCAAACGTCACAGGGCACACAATGTGCTGAGGTCTCTGTGCACCACCAAGCTGCTCCCTCACCTTGGCTGCAAAGCCGGGACTCACAGCAGGAGCTGGGCAGGAAGAGCATCGCCATTCCAATGAAACCTCTAAAAGCATCAGAAAATGTTCCCATCCCACACCAGGAGCAAACCAAAGCCTCGAGCGATTTCCATGAAAAACCAAAGACACTCCCAAATGGATTGCCATGGCATGAAACCAGTTGGGGTGTGGGAAGGAGGGCCACGGTCTCCCCCAGTGCTGGCTGAGGCGGAACTTGGCTGAAGTCCCCCAGACCCCAGGCGTAGCACTCGAATCACCAGGCTAGGGGGTTTGTATAGCCTGTCCCGTTGCAACTTTCCACAGTATAAATAAAGGAATAATCACTTGAACTTGCGCCCAAGTCAGTACCTTAACGAGCAGATTGCAATCCAACTTTCCCTTCGACTTAATGAATATTAATTAACTGTACACAATTGAGCAGCTCCAACAAGACAGGAAAGGCATGCGTTTGTCCTGGAGTGTAACGAGCGCTGTACTCTCCTGGGACACGAGGAACTGGGGTCAAATCTCTACTTTGCTGTCTTCCCCCCTCCCAGCTGTGTCCTGACCAGTAGGTGAGTGGCGATTGCAGGGTGGTCTGCCTCTGTCTTAATGAGACATTCCTTCCCAAACTCCGGTGACCTTTTCAGATAAGACTTTAACTTGAACTGGTGCATTCCTATGCAACATTTTCCTTTTGATTAATCAAGTCTTTCATTTTTTCCCCCAACAAAACTCTATTGTGATGGAAAATTCCCAGCTGACGCAGAGGTGAAGCTGCTGCTTGAAAGCAGGCTCAACGCCATGGCTGTAGGCTGTTGTTCTGCTCAGTCCCTAGGGCGGGTGGGCACAACAGCCTTGCACTGCTTTGGCACACATGGAGAGACGGGCCTTTATCTCCTGCATCAAGCGAGCTGATTCCCAGGAGAGTGGACACGTTAGGAGACCCTCCTCTTCCTCTGTGAAGCAGGCAGGTGAATCCACAAGGAGGATGTGGCCCAGAGCAGGGCAAGCAACTCTGCATCAGTGGAGCCAACTTGGTTGTCCCCGCGCCCTGCCATAGCCTCCCGCACAGCTGGGAGCAGAACGGTGTGCTGAGGCAGGACCCTGTGTGAGGATGTGATGGGGGCTTTGGGGAGTGGGGAAGGGCTTGCTTCTCTCACGCTTGGGAGACCACAGCCTCCCCGGAGCATCCATGCCAAGAGTTCATGATGCTCTCCAGATGCTCCCTCTTCTGCTCACAAAGGCAGAGATTGACACAATAAACAAACTATTTGCAAAATTCCTCAGTGAGGGCAAAAAAACCCCACATTAAATGGAAACATTGATACCCCCTGAAAGAGTGCAGGAGGGGGGAGCATTCCCAGGACCTGATGTTATACCAATGGGTATAGAAATGGAAACATGCATAGGACTGGATTTTCTAGCAGGGCAATTCACCAGAGAATATGAAGTTGCCAGTCCACAGTCCCCAGACAATGTATTGACTTGTTCAGCAAAGGCAAAAGCAACATGTCTGCACGCGGCTCGGCTTGCTGGGGGCCAATTGTGCAGGAGGGAGCACACACATGTTCCTCACCCATCACCGCACACTGCTGCTGCCACTGTCAGGGCTGGGCTTCTCCTACTGGGCTCTTCCCCCCGCCCCAGGCAGCGCCAGGTGCCATGGGCACATTCACCACCTCATGAGAAGGCTCTGACCACCCAGTTTGGTGTTAGGTGATTTTATTTAAAGCCCTGTGTCCCAAAAGATTCGTGAGTATAGGAGAAGTTTCTCTGAAACTAAGTGGCTTGCTTTCTGAATTTCAAAGAATGGCTCAAAATCACACCTTTAAAAGGCGTGGGCACAACAAACCAAAGCAGAACCCCAGAATGCATTCTTTTAATCCTCTTTTAAAAGCCAAGGCCTGATGAAAATTTAAGTCACTATTTCCAAGCTTACGTGGAATAAATTCTGGGAAAGGGACCGTGGCTCCTTTGTGAGATCTGTCCCATGCTTACCCCAACCTTTCGTGCCACCAGATGGGGTCTGGTTCCAGAAAACCCTTGCTCCTGGCAGTATTATCCTACCCATAAAGTCCTGAAATAGGACTAAACAAGGAGGATAGTCCAGCTTGTCAGGGTCTGACTTCAAGGGAGAATCTGGCCCAGTCTCCTTGGGCCCAGTGTTGGGTGCTTGGTGTCATGTCAGGGCAAAGCGCCTGCTGGTTCACTGTAGTCTGCCAGTGGGGATTGTCCAAGGTCAACACAACCCGTGTGACCTGCTCTGTCTGTGAAGGCCCAGCCCCAGCCCTGTGCTCCTTTTCCTCTGAAGCACAGACCTAGGATTCACGGGATATGGCAGATATCCACCCAAGCCCAGTCCTTGCTATGATGAGCTCTATGGCATTAGTTTTCTGTTTGTTCCTCATTTCCCACCTTTGGAAGCTTTTCTGGTATCTCCCTGCTTTGATGACCAGAAAACACCTTCTCCTCTTTAATGTTCATGACTAGATTATCTTGTGACAGCGATGTCCTACAGTTTCAATAGCCCTCTCTCCACCTAGAGTTTGTCCCCTTCTGTTCATATTCTGGAGTCACAGCCCCTCACAGCCTTTGCTCTGGATTGTCTGAACAAGCCAAGACCTCGAGTCTCACCTGGGGTGACAGACTCTCCACCCCTCAGCTCTTGGGAGGTGACATTCCTCATGTTCTTCAACTGCACTTTTAGCACAGAATTCTCCAGCATGCTCCCTCTTTTTATGGCAAAACCATTATTTAAAGCAATTTAAAAGTATAAGATCCCACTGCCTATCTGAAGAATCCTACCAATTGCTTCTCTCCAAACTGATACTCCTCTTTTCAACATCATGACCATCCTGTCTCTTCTACCCAGACTCACTAACCACTCTCCTGTCTAGGCTCCCTTCAGCACCTGGTGGGGTCAGGAGCAGAGGCAGATTCCAGCACTTCTGCCACAGATTAAGACACAGCTGCAAACTGCTGCCCCACGCCGGTCAGTGTTGTTAGAGTTCAGTGTTGCTCTAGAGCATCTCCTACGACTGCAGTGACTAACAAGCATTTGTGACAAACCACTGCATTTGTTCCCAGGCAAATCAAACACAAGGATGCGCACACCACCAGCAGACCCATCTCCAGCCGCCTAGAGTTGGGAGCAGGTGGAGGAGCCCCTGGGAGAGTTCCTTTCCTTGTGCTGAAATGGATAGCAGGGTCTTGTCAGCATCACAGAACCAAACTGTTGCTAACAATAGGCTTCAGCTACAGACCGTTCGGAGTCAGGTCTGCAAACAGCCTCATTGCAAGCGTGGCCTACACAGGAACAGCTCCAAGAATGATTCAGAATCAGAGTTTGCATGTCATGCCCCCGCTCCCATAGAGAACCAGTTTTCACACGACTTAGGTGGGCCATTACTGTAACTCACGTCCAGCAGCTGCTCCACTTCTCGTATCAGATAAAGTACCAAGGACTCATGTCCAGGACTCGCTAACAAGCACAATGTGGAGCATGTGTGAGCGGGAAAGAGGAGAAAGGCTTTGGGTTTGCTGCAAATTCCAGCCGGCTTTGCGGAGGCAGGAAAGTCTTTCCTGAAGTTATTTCTGTCTTTCCGTTCATTGCAAGGGGGGAAATGGCATTGTAATTTCTAACCAAGATTTCACTATACTATTGCTTCTTCCTGATTTACCATTCTCAAATCCCAATGGAAGTGCCTTCGCTGGTCTGGGCCAACTTTTACTTTGGCAGTTCAGGAGGAAAAATCACAAATGTCTGTGAAAGTCACCAAAATATTCCCTAAGTTTTCATCACTTGAATGAATAAAAGAATAAAAAGCAGAACAGAGAAGGGGGAGGGCTGGAAGGGGTGCAGAGAGCAAACAAACATCGTTTAGAAAAGCATGCTGTTATTCCTGGAAGTTGGTTTGTGGAAACACAATTTACAACGCCTATGAAAAGTTTGGCTATTCATACCATTCCCGTTTGGAGCTGGTAACCACAATGGCAAGCTCTCCTTTTGCGTACAATTACATAGCACGATCTCCAAACCCAAACAGCTTCACCCATCCCAAAGTGCTGGATTTCCATCTACGTTGCTTGGGTAAATGAGCTGCGTTTTACACAATGGGTAAAACTTGGCACCATAAATGAGGCCAGTATAGAAAATTGCATTTAACTTTTGTTTCCCCTTCCCCCTTTTTGCAAAATCAAAATATTTTGTAGTTTGTTTCCAATTTGTTTTCTACAAAACATAAAGGAATTCCTGCTGGTGACACAGAGAGATTTGGAGGGGGGAAAATCAAAGAACAACCACTGAGAAATAGGATTTTAAAAAAAAAAAATTGTCTGAAAGAAGGTAGTTTTTTAATTGTATTCCTCACGAAAAAAGTAATATTGGGGGGACATAGGAAATTCCTACTGATTTTTGTCATGAAACAACCCGGCAATGCTCAGCAGAGGGCTACCTTTTCTGTCCCCCAAAGCAGGCAGAAGAGCTTGGGCGATGTCCAAACCTCTGTGGATCCTCCAACTCGCTGGAAGCATCAGCACTGACACCGGGACTCCTTCTGGCTTGATCCCACTTGCAGCCAAGTGACAGATGGTGCTGTCAAGGTCCAGTCCCTCCTCAAAAAGTTCCTCTGGCGTGGGATCACGCAACCAGCATGGAGAAGCAGATGGGTGGTTGACTCTAAGTCTCCAAACTTCAGGGCTGTTTCCGCCTTCCTACGGGCACATCCCGATCTCACTCCCCCGGGGGCTGATATCTCAGAGGGAAACGACAGAGCTTCTCCAACGGCATTGGGTTCCCTGTCCACCTTTATCTGTAACTGCTATCTCTGGAACATCACATTTGATCAGTCCGTCGCTTCAAGGGCTGCTCCAGTCTCTCAAGAACCAAATCACCTTGATTTGGATGCAAATTAGATACCAGAAAAGCCCCATTTCTTCTAGCATAATCTAGAGGGAAATCCCCTTCTCTGGGCAAGCAGGGAAGCGGGGTATTACGCCTGGGGCAGCAGAGCACAGAATTTGGCTTTACCTCCTAACGTAGGCTAACAGTCTATGAAAAAATTCAGAAGGTTTTTGAGCTCAAATGTGTCTGTCTGTGCCATCCTCTGTGTCCCTTTTCTATTCACTGGAGGAGGAAAAATCTACCTGATGAACCTTTGCTGGGTCAAGGCCGCAGAGAGACAATCTCAGCTCCTGCCTTCTCCTGTGGGTGAGGAGAGATGGTCTGGTGGGTAGTGGGGTGGCTGCTGTGGGGCTTTGCTCGGTCTTTGGGACACCAGGAGAGCACGCAGCGAGGATTCAGATACTGGGGGGGGGGGGGCTGGGAAGCATGAAANGACTGAACGAGCAATCGGATTCTCCCAGATTCACCGGGTCTCCAACCCTTGCAGCTCTCAGCCAGGCTCATGTCCATGTTAGCCCATGCCTGGGCGTGGGGAGAGCTGCTCTCGGCTCTCCATTGCTCCTTTGCCATCCCCGACACCAGCTTCCCCCAAAGCCGGGGCCGGGGAGCTGTGACCCCCAGCTCCGCCGCACGGGCACAGCACCACGGGCAGGGCAGCCGTGGTGGGGACGTCGCTTGCCGGAGCGCTTACTAAATAAAGAGCCCATTAAAATAAATGCCAGAACATGCATGTTCCTGAACACTGGCTCATACTATTTAGGGACTCTGCAAAGCAAATAAAATGCCTATTACAAAATAACTATTTAGAGAAAATACTGCAGAAAGATCTAGAGAGAACTATGTGTTTTAACATGGTCTGTTTACAGTGCATCATTGCTGGTCTGTCTAGAGCTGTGCTGTAACACAGCAAAAATGCATCTGCATTCCTTCGGTGCAAAAATACTCATGTACAGACATCACAACAGTATCACAGCTATTTTCCTTTCTCCTTGGCTTTTTGTTGTGTTGTTGTTGTTTTGGTTTTGTTTGCTTTTTTGGTACTTTCCCAGCTTCTAGAAGATTGACCTAATATATACTTGGCCCAGGCTAGTACTGTTAGTCAAATCACAAGTAATTAGCTCTGTTGCTGGAGTGCTGGGAGGCTGGTAGCTCAGGCAGAGATCATTGGTGCCTTCGTAGCACTGTAGCCTGGGGACGCTGGCACGGAGGCTTTATGGTGCTGCAAGTAAATAGCGAGCAGCGACCCATGTTGTTCCTCCTCCAGCACAGCTCATCCCTCCCTGGGGAGGGATTCTGGAGCTGGGACACGCTGTGGCTCTCCCCCTGTGTCCCAGAATCACTGCCGGAGCCCCTTCCACCACTGGCACCAGAATGAGAGAGGGGAAGAAGATAAACTCTGTCCTCAGGGATCTGCTCTGAATAGACAGATGAGGAGAAACGCTTGCTGGCAGATGTAAATTCAGGTATGCCAAGGAATCAGCCAAACTCTGGAAAAACATCTACAAGAGAGTTTTGCATTCTGGTCATTTGCCAGGCTGGATAAAGTAGATGGTGATAGTGGCAGGGAAAGGTAGCTAAAGTGACTTGGCTAAGACAGTTTCCCAAACACAGACATCTCCACCTCCACCTTCATCTCCATCACCACCTCCCTTTCCATGGAGACACGTGCAGGTGGGCTGGCAGGTTGCCTCTGTCTCTTGATTGTAGCCAGCCTGGCGGCTGCAATGGGAGAGCCTGGAGAATTGAAGGCTTCTCACCCTGTTTTCTGGCCATGAAGCTGTTCGGACATGAGAGACAGACTAAGAAGCAAAGGCTTGAGCACTGTGTTTCCTCAAGCTGCTCCCGCGCTCCCCAGCAGCCCTGAGGGAGGCTCTGAACTCCTTCTGACATCCCTTGCTGCCAAACTCTGTGTGCCAAGGGCCCCAGCTCCTTCCAGCAACCTCAGAGCCAGTGGCACAAGGCAAAACCCTTTGGTCCAATCCCCTCTCTCTGGAGCTGGCTCCTGCCCGTGCCCTGCTCTCGGCAATCTGCCTTCGGCTCCTGGGTGGGAGTCGAACGCCCTCCCGGGCGGTGGCGGTGCACGTGAACAGAAGCTTGCAGGGAGTTTAGCTACATCATCCCGTGCTTTCCCACTTCTCGTTTCTCCTGGCTCTATACTCCTGTAACATCCAAGCTATTTTTTTTTCCTTCCCTTTTGCTGGTTTATTGCTCCCCAGCCCACTCTGGGTGAGCCAGAGCACTTCTGGGACAGATTATTTACTAGAAGGTATTTGGTACATTGCTTTAATAATGAGAACAATTTTTTTTTTTTCAAAGCCTTACAAATATGTTTAAAATCTAAATACAATGAGGCAATGCAGCATCATTTAATAGTTCCAATAATATGCCAAGCCTGAGAATGACAAAAGCTGCCAGCAGGGTGCTACAAAGCAGGGTTCAGAACCCCACCGCTTCCCAGCTAAGCAGAAACAGATTTCCAGCAGTAAGACATTTGTTAACCATTTTCAAGGCAGCAGGATGGGACGCGGAATGAGCCCGGCCGCCTGTGTGTCACTGCGTTGCAAAATCCCTGGCACAGGCACACATCGGCGTCCTTGGAATTAAGGCCCTTGTGAAGACTTAAAGGCTTAGAGGGCTAATATACTTAAGATGGATATTTCCAAATATTATTCTAAGTCATTCAGAGACACCGTGTCCTGATGCTGATAAGTGTGAATGAACATAGCTCTAGGAGCAGAGCCGGCGTGTTCCAGCAGCAATTCCTACAGGGCTGCGCACAGGAAGAGAAGATGAGCTGGGGCGTGGGACGCAGCCCCCGGGGCTGTGGCAGGAGGCCGGGGCCGTCCACCGAGCGGAGATGCCAAGGTGTCAGGATCAGGCTGGTGAGGATGCTCACCCAGTGTGTGTGCGCATCTTGCCTGGGGCCGTATCCAGCAGTGACAGCCCTTACTCCGTGCAACGAGGTGACAGCCCCAGCAGCTTCACTACCGTGGGGCTGTGGGTTGGGCACCCCCTCATCAGCCGAGCTCGTTAGTATCAGCCACTGGGATGGCGCTGGCTGGGGGCACAGGGACCATGAGCCCGGGTCCTTCTGCACCCCCCGGAGCCACCGTGTCCCCCGCAGCCCCTGCAGCCCTGCCGCGGGTGGGCTCCCTGCCACCAGCGCTGCGCCCCAACCCTGCCATGCACGCTGGAGCCGGTGCTCCGGCCCATGGGCAGGATCCCACCACATGCTGCAGAAATGGAGATCCTGCTCCTGAGCGAGGCGCCACTCTTTATTTCCCCAGAGGAACAGGATGAGAAAATAAAAGAGCGACTATTGACAGCAGCGTTAGCGAGCCAGCAGAGAGGATGGAGACCTAATGCAGTCTTCAGCAATCAAAACCAGCCACAGTTTGCTATTGGTCTCGCATAGACCAAAAGTCCTAATAAACTGTTAATGGGAAAAGCAATCATATTTATTACAGGAAAACAAGTTTATGATTACTACAGAGATGACATCATAACCCCCTGTGCCAGTTTAAACAATATTTGGAGAATTCATTTGTTTTGTACTATTTAAAATTATAGTGTGGGAGCCTATTTTAAGTGCGTGTGTGAGCACGCATGTATGTGTGTGTGTTGATGTGTCCATGCTAATGTTTATTTAAATCTTTTATTTATAAAATTGATGTTTCTACGCCTAAAATGGAAATTTTCTGCTCTAAAACATCTCTTAATTGTGGAAAATTATTATATATATTTACGTTTTTTCCTCACATTCACATCTGTATGCTTATCACCAGGCACGTGCGCGTACACATCTGCACGGTGGCACACGTGCCTGGACCTCTCCGCTCAGCAGCCGGTGCCGCCACCCACACTAAATCCCCCATAAAATGGCAAACGCAAGGAAGCGAGCCAAAAAGCCACCACAAACCCCCACCCCAGACACACACCCTGGTGCTCCTGCATCTGCCGACAAGCCCAAGGGGCAGGGGACAACCCGGCTGCAGCGGGGCCCGTCCCCTCGGGGCCTGCCACCAGTGGGGTTTTGCAGCCCTGTGGCTGCCCCGCTTACCCAGCCCCACAGACACCCTCAGCACTGATGTGCCACAAGCCCTCGTCTGCCACCGGGGTGAGGATATCTGCTGGTACCAGGACTTCCAGCTCCCACTTCCCCCGTGGGAGAGAGATGTCCCCCTGCTTCTGCCACCGCTCCCAGCACCACTGAGCATCCCTGCCAAGCATCCCCGCCCTTTAAAATTAAGCCGCCTTCCTTCCCCTTGCACGTGTTTGCAGAGAGGATTGCTCCTTTGGTGGTATCTCCGGCCTGGGCAGCCGGGGGTTTTTGCTGCCCTGGCCCTTCCATGCCTCCCCCCAGCCCCACGTGCCCGGCCCAGCTCCGCTCCCATGGGGCTGAGACCCCGGCCAGGATGGGGCAGCCCCCTGGCTGCCTGTAGAGGCTCCCTGCAGAGCCATTGCCAGGGCCAGAATCCCACTCTGACCCCATCCCTTTTGTTTTGCAGCAGAGAGGGAGCTGGTGCCATTAACAGGGGTACATCCCCCCCCATGGGCAGGACGGAGGGCCGGCCTGACGGCCAACACCCTCCCATGCCCCTGGATGTGCTTTTTGGCAAAATTCCCCCTGCTTGGCTGTAAGATGAAGGGCCAGACAGCCAGAGACGGGCCTCCTGCCTTTCACCAGGATGTACCTGTCCTCCCAGGCAGGTCGGAGCTGGTCTAGACACTGGGGCCATAAATCTGCGGGCTGCTGCTCTGTGCAGCACTCCCACTATCTCTGGGACAGGGGCAGACAATGCCAGCACGGGCTGACGGGGAGCTCAGTGTCAGAAAAGGCTTATGAACAGACTGTCTGAGAGAGCTGAAAGGATCCTATAGGAATACTCCCTACAGCCTCCAGGCCTGGGCACCTGGGAAGCTTCATCAGCACCATGGAGCACCTTAGAACCTGAGAAGAAGGGCATACGTGCATCCCAGATGATGTGAGGACCCGGCATGCTTTTCTCAAAGTTTTCAGAGCACTTGTCTTCCTTTGCAAGTGGGTAAACTGAGGCACAGCCCAGGGTGATTTCTTCCTCTGGGTGATGCGAGACTTTGAGTCTCAGCCTGTTCCTGCCTTCCTCCTTGTGCCATGGACCAGAGAGAGGCCAAGGCAGACCCCAGTGCCCCACCACTGGGAGCTGCCATGGGGCACACTGGAGCAAGGCTCACCTGAGTGCTCAGGACATGCAGCCACCGCTGTGGGGTTCAGGACAGCACCGTCCCCTCTCCCCACCCACCTGGCAGCACCCAGCCTCGTCAGTCCTGTCCAGCAAGCAAGAGCAAAGGGATGCATGCAGGGCCAAAAAAAAGAAGGGCTGAGGTGAAGCGAGCATGAGCCTCTGTGGAAAGCCCAGGACAACTTGGTCTGGTGAACCCTGTCCCTGGTGTGCGTGAGTGATGGGAGAGCTGGGCCAAAGTCCCAACACTCTGCTCCAGCTCCAAACCACCACCATGCCCAGCCCCTGTGGGTTTGGCATCACCCTTGAGGACCCAGACCAAACTAGCTTGGTGGGTAAAGGTCACACACACTGCAGCTGAACATCTTCCTGGCAGAGAAATGATTGAAGCATTAAGTAACGTTGAGTAAACTTTGTTTAAAGGAGACAGCTGTGCAACTGGAATGAGCTACAAATGAGTGAGATTCCCAGTGACGTGTCTCCAGCTCTGCTGGAGTCTCCCACCGCCCACGGCGCAGTGCTTGGAGGGCTCTGTCCCCGAGGAGCAGGCGTGCAGTAGAAATCTGGTTGGAGTTCTGGCAGAAGGTTTTGGCTCGCAATCTCTCCTCTGTTCAGAAAAGTCTGCCCAGGGTACAGGTTTGAATGATAAGCAATTGCCGACCTCTGCCTCTAGGCTCCCTGGGGATGCTGCATCCCCATCCAGATGGATGAACCCAGAGGGAAGTGTTCTTCCAGCAAGTCAGGGTAGAAGATGGCATGTGCCTGAAACATAAACTACAGCCCACTGGGGACAATCAGACAGCCTGGGGCAGAGAGACCTGCAATTCCAGCTGAAGCTTTGAACACTGGTAGAAGGCAACTTCCTTCAAAACAGTTCAGAAAACAAGTCAAGACTTTCCCTTTGGGTGCATCCTTTGGCCTTTCAGGTTTCAAAAGTTCCAAGTCTTTCATAGGGTTCGGAGAACATGCCTGAATCCTGCTCCCACCTCCACCAGCCGGGAAGAGGTGAAGCACCACCTGCAGCAGTCAGAAGGTGACTTAGGCCTGGGCAGCTGGATCAGGAGGGAGAGATGAGCTGGGGACACTGGGCCTGAACGAGCTCCATCCCTGAACTGTCCCTGAATGAGATTGCCCACTGAAAGATGTGGCTGGTATTTCTGGAGAAACAGAGCAATCCCAGGTGTTCCCTGAGAAGACGCCTGGATATAGCGGTCCTGCAAGGGCTCCAAGGGATCTGGTGACCACAACATTCATAAAAAATCACTTGCTAATTTTTCTGACCCAGGGTAGCAAGGCCAGAGCAGGAAGAGGACAGAAGGGGACGGACATCTGTATTGTATAAGGACATTCTGTAACTGAAGGGACCAAGGAGCCAGGGCAAAAGACCTAAAAGATGTAAAACCCCTCACTGATGAAGAGAAGACACATTAAAGCAAATACTGCTTATAGTGAGAGTGACTGAGTGGCTGAGGAGAGGATATGGCAGAAAAGTGCACGTATATGGCTCCAAGCAAAGGAAAGAGATTATTGTGCTCTGTGAGAGCATCGAACAGTGAAGGAAATGGGAAAGACCTGGGGTCCCGGGCTGACAGGAGCCCCAGGAGAGGAGCTGCTGCTTCTGCAGCCCTCATGTTACAGGTGAGAGAGAGCACAGGGTCAGCGTCCCATGGCCCTTCACAGCCAGCCCAGGCTCACGAGGTTCCTGTGGCCTCGTTGAGCTTCCAGGAAAGGAGACAAGGGTTAATGGGCATGTTGGGGAGAGGAAGAGCCTGGGGGAGCATAGTCTGTCTGTGTGGGTGTGTTTAAATGAGTGCAGCTCAAGAGATTCCTTAGATTGTGGTGTTATCTCTCACGGCAAGGGATGGGAACCCATCTCAAACCGAAGGAAGTCCAAGTATCAGGCTCCAGCAAGTGGTGGTGCCTGGGAAGGGGCTAGCCGAGCGCCGAGGGGGAGGGACTCAGATAGGGTCCTATGCCCATTTCAGCCTATAAAAGGCTGTTTGCATGTCAGAAACAGAATTGACTTCCACTCCTGACAGCTCCTAAGCTCTAATGTCTCCTAATAAAATCCCTATCTTTATGCAAAGGAGTTGCTTCATGTATACAAGATAGGCAGAATGATGAGGCTCAGAGCCAGCCTGAACTTCCAGGACAAGGAGTGTCTTTGTATGCTGGAGGTCTGCTTCGGGAAACTTCTTCATTCCGATGGCAGGAGCCTGGAAAAGGACAGCCTCTTTGTGGGACCATCAGTGATCAGGGGGTCTAGGCATCGCAGGGGGAGACCCAACTTCAGCAGCAGGCAGGGTGGAAATAGCTTGTTGCCTCCAGTGAAGCTCTGGGTGGACACTGAGTGAAGAGGGTCCCTGCAGAGCTGCAATCCTGAGAAGCAACTTAAGGGGAGATGCCCTCAGTGGTGAATGGTAGTAGAAAACAGTAGTGACCCCAAAGTGACAACAACAATGACTGAGCTGGCAAAGAGGCCTGGGCATCCCAGAACAGCTACTGCAATGCTCAGTCCCTCCTTCTGAAGGGCCAAGAGCAATGCTCAGACAACTGCTCTCCTCCACCGCTTTCCTTTCCCCAGGCCTGTCACACTCTGATTTTGTGCAGTATTGCTATCAATTGTCCCTTCTGTTTTTTTCCCTAGTGAGTCCCCTCTCCTCCGTGCCACAGGGACAGCACTTCTCATGATGGCTGGGTACTGGCACAAAAAAAAAAATTAGGCACTGTCTCCCCCTCCTTCTGACTTTGTTTCAAGAATGAAAAGATGTATGCGAAAGTATAAAGAAAAAGGATGAATCCTGGACACCTGGGTTCACTTCCAGACAGGCTTCCTATGACCGTGGGCCTTTTTTGTCTCTGTTTTCACAGTTATAAGAGGGGGCCGTGACATGCTTTGGATGCTTACAGCCAAGGGCAGAGCTGAGCAGTGGAGAGATGTAGGCTGGTGGCATCTCAGGGGGGAAGCTGTGTTCGTGCTTGTCCCAGCTGTCTCCATCATGGACAGATACAGGAACAAGACCTCGGGATCACAAGCTTTTCCACAGATACCAAAAGTGTCACAAGTGCTACCAAGCATCAAGAGCCAGGGTGTCTCCCTCCATCAGTTCCACAGACACCAAAAGTGTCACAAGTGCTACCAAGCATCAAGAGCCAGGGTGTCTCCCCCCAATCAGTTTGTAGTGACTGGTGTAATGAGTTGTTCCTCAGATGAGAATGACATGGGAATAACATGCCACTGCAAATAGTCATTCAAGGTCAATATTATGAGCTTGCCAGAAGAGAAGCCATACCCTGAGGAGGGCAACCACAAGGCACAGAGGTGGCAGTGCCCCCCATATGGCTGATGTGCCAGGAAACATATCGTTCCCCACCATCTGACAACCCAGTGGGGGTTCAACCCTGCGATGACTGAGGACCTTGGATGGAAACAGCTCCCAGCCACAGTCCTGTCACTTGAACAGCCCACAAACAGTGACTGGTGGAAGAGCCATGCAGCCATTGCCGGATCCCTTGCTGGCTTTAAATATGGTTTGAATACACTGAAAAAACTGTGGGGAGTTTTGTAAAACATAAATAGGGTGAGTTAGGTGACCAAAGGGTTCTCTCCATCATCATTGCTGCACCACATCTTACTGCTTACTGCCACACAGATCCATGAAACTGGAGTTTTATACAAAGTACCTGCTTTCTAAAAAGGCACTGAGTCTCCATTGGACCACACCAAGGCAGAGAAGAACCTGTCACTACTGCAGCCACGTCCCGTCCCCTCTGTGGTCTCTTGCTGCCACACACTGCTCATCCTCACCTGGGAAATGTGTGCGCCTGACCGCACGTCTCCACGACTCCACCTGCAGTGTCCGGTCACCAGGGCGAGCTGTGCACTCACCTGTTCAGAAGTTGTTAACCCATAATGCAGCTATATCTCAAGGCTCCCCTGGACCAACCAACTCCACACAACTCCCTGGGGCAGTTTCTTCACCCTTGGAGTCAATATGTGACTTTTGCCCCAACTGCAGACACTCTGCGAAGCATTGCCTCAGGTCAGCGAATGACATTCCCTCCACAGGGACATTCCCGCAACACTGTGTAGAAAGCATGGCTCCTTCTCAGAGCTCTGACACCCATCTTAGCATCAGCCCTTTCTCTGCAGCAAGCCCACCTGCGTTGACTTCACCTCCTTACCGAGGTCCCTGCTCCCCTCTGGCTGGCACAACATGCGTCCCTGAACCCACCTGGAGGACAGGTTTCAGCGGCTGGATGATGAATCTTCTCTAGATGAGCTCTATCTGCCACGTGACCCTGCTCAGCTCCCTACCTCCCTACCTCCGGCCGTCTCCATACCTCTCCAGGAGCTATGGTCGTCTGCAAGTGTTAGCAGGAGAATTACTCCTCCACTACAGGGTCAATGAAGAAGCGTTGGCACCCTGGCTGAGTAGTGACCCATGCAGACACATCCACAGCACTGCTCTGCACCAGAGTCACCTGCTCTGCTTCAGGATCACTGTTCAAACAACAATACCCTGCTCTTCCTCTTCATCCTGCCCAAACTGATATGCCTCTGCCCCAGGGTTTATTGACCCCAACATCTCCCCACCCCAGGCACAGTCGGTCACTCCATCCCCTTCCCTGGACAGGGAGGAAAGAGCCTAAAATGGCACCCGGTAGCCAGGACTGGGTAGCCCTGCTGGTGGTCATTGCCACAGTCTCTCCTCTCACCCCCCGGCTACTCTCGGCCACACAGGGCCACTGCAGGAGCTGCCATCAGCCGAGCACTCAGTGCCCCATGGCTGCCTGAACTGCCAGGCGCGGGCTCTGCTGAAGTGCTCCTGGAGAGGGCGGCCAGGGCCAGCAGAAACCCACTCGAGTTGTGAGATGTGCTTGCTGGCAGCCAGCAGACAAAATGTCCTTAAATCTGAAGTCCCCAGGGGAGAATAAATGTTCTCCGTTCGCTTGGATGGCTGGGTCTGCTGCGCCGACCCACACGGACCTCTGCCTTGTCCCAAAGCTTCTTGACACCAAAAGGCAATCAAGAAAACCCAGTGTGGGAGAATAAACGCAGTCCATGATAGCCAATTTGGGATGTTGGACACTAGGAAGGGCAGAGACACTTTGGGTGGATTTCACAAGCCTTTAGATAATTTATACTGGGACACTGGGGTTAGTGGCTCTGGGCACTGTCCCAGGCACCAGGGTTAGCCGGCTCCCACCACTGTCCCAGGCACGGAGGTTACACAGCGCCTCAGTTTGCCAGTTCAGATGCCAAGTCTGCCCTGAGGGGTGATCCAGCATGACAGACCAAAGGTAGCCTGAAGCTGCAAAAAAAGTCAGGTGTGGGGCAGGAGAGAAGCAAGAAGCAGCAGGCGGACGCTGATACCCAGAGCAGCAGAAGGTACCCCGTTGATAGGGATGGGGCAAGGGGTTCAGCCCAGCCCCAGGTGCCAGATGAACACAATGCAAGAAGCTGACGCTCAACCACTGCTGCACCACAACTCATCAGGCTCCTGGGCCCATTCCTGGGGAGGAACTGTGGACCTTCGTGGGCCCCCCATCCCTCCTTAATGATGGGCATCCTGGGGCTGGATCAGCCAAGGCTGGCACACCGGGTGGAACCCTGATGAGCTCCCCATCCCACCCAGCACCCCCGGCAAAAAGCATTCTTTCCGAGCACCCCAAGAGGCTTTCTTTTGCAAACCCTTCCAGATAAACCCAACTTATTTAGCTGATAATATATAAACAGTTTATCAGCTTTGCGCATTTGCAGTGCAGCGGGATGGATGTTGTTCTTGGAATTCTGTTTGGTCATAATATTTAGAAGAGGGCTCTGATAGCAAAGATAAGCAGCTCGCCCGCAGCAGATGGCTCGCGAGACGCTCAGCGGAGCCAACATTCTGCAGGGAATGAATAAACTTATAATGCAAGTTGTTTGTAAGTGGTTTTAGCTAAATGTCACATGTAAGACTGCACAGACATGCTCTGTCCAAGGTGTTTGAATTTATAGGAGCAAGGATTCAAAGTCAGGGGCCAAATTTGCTTTTAAACTTCCTTAAACAAACGTACAGAGGATAAAATACCTCTGGATTTGCTCTTTGAGCAGGGGTGTGAGCAGGATGCATGCAAAGACATGGCCCGTCCTTCCCCAGGAGGTCCTTGCCAAGAGGCTGTGCCTGCCACCATGCCCAGCACGGGCTGACGGAGCGAGGCAGGGCACCGCGACCTCTGCCGAGATCCCCCTGGCCCCCGTCCACTTAATGAATGACCTCCATTGTGGCTGGCTCATTCATCTTCCTACATAAGGCAAACGGGGAAATACTCCCTTCCAAGCAAGTACCCACTGAACTCTTGCTTTGTCCCCTCTGGCCACATGGCCAGGCTGTGACTAGGTCCCGTGGAGGCTCTGGGCAGCCATGCACATCAAAGGTATCCTGGAGCCGGGCTCCTCCGTGGCAGCCACGCAGGTGTCTCTGGCCCTTGCTGGAGAGCTGCTCGGCAAAGGAGATGCCAAGACACACAGAGCTTGCAGCTCTGCAGAGGAAGGAGGTCATGGCAGGACTCATCCGGGCTGTGCTGCGTTCACAAACCTCGCATCAGTGCTGTGGGCATCCTGCAGGTGGGCTTAGTGCTGCAGTGCGGGGCCAGGGCGTGGGCTCTGCCTGAAGCCTGGGGACATGCAGTCCCCCGCTCCCACACCGCCAGCCTTGCCAGGGCAGGCGGTTCTGCCAGCCCTCAGCTGGGGGTCCCGGTGGGCTTCTCTTCCCGTTTCATCTGCCCATTGCCACTGCAGGAGCTGGCACACACCCCACTTCTGGTCACTGGGAGCAGCGGTGGCTCTCCAGCGACTGCCCACCCCACCATAGTCCCCCAAAACAGAGCTTTCCATAACAGTGGCCCTGAGTACCCCAGTGTCCAGTGCCTCCCTCCTCAGCACAGCCTTCCATCCCCTTCCCATGTTTCAGGGACAGTGATGCTGTTGAGCTGCGAAAAGACAGAACTGCGGGAGACCACATCAAGGAAGATGCCAAACTCCCACCTCGCAAGTGAGGAGACACCATGGGCAATGCTGCCGGTCCATTGGAGAAGGCTCTGCGGGGCTCTAGGCACACACCACACTACCCCCGGGACGGAGCGGGGCAAGCCCTGCACCCGCACTGTGAGTGCACTGCCCTCCCTGGTACCCAGATGTAGGATCAGGTACCATAAGCACTGCCACCAGCACAGCTGCTGATGCCCCATGTGCAGCAGAATGTCCTTCACCCACAACACACCCCTGGAGCCACCATGCACAGGAAAATCTACACTGCTTCATTTCACCTAGCTCTTCCCGACTGACTCCTCTCCACAGATGCATGCAGCACTGGTAGTGCTCTGATAAACTAACAGTACTCTTTTTACTACAGTCTGGGTGGAAAAACATATAAAAGATGGTGTTGTTTTGTATTTTTTTAAGTTTTTTCTTTAAAGTCTGCTGCACATCTCAGTAAAGGCAGGCAGACAGTCACTCTCCCGTAGAGTCCATACAGGCTGAGTCTCGTCTCAGAGTATCTGGTGGAAAATCAACCAGCACCAATTGCATGAGCTCAGCGGGAGGAGCTCGACCAAGAGACTCCTCTCACAAGTCACCTCGACACCCAGAGGTGACTCTAGGACTGTCTACTCAGGATTCAGACAAGCATACAGAAAAGGAAAGAGGCTGAAGCCAAGGAACGTTTGTCTTGCCCTGTGTGGCATGAGTTAATGGACTTGGTGTTTCCAGCCCCATCCATTCATCTGGCCTTTCCCTTCCAGGTACTAAAGTGTCACACAGGTCACTTTGCTCCAGTAAGTCCTCATGCTAGAGCTGCAGAGAGCTTTGTTTCCAAAAATCAGCCTCCTGCCTCAACGTAATGATGTTGGGCTTCTTTAAGTGCATCTCCTAATTGTCTAGATTTATGAGGCCTCTACTGAAATGTTGAAGACAGCATTTAGAGTCCCTCAGTTCTTGTTCTGTTTAACTCATTCCCCTTTTCCCTGGGTTGCGATTCCAGCTCAGCATGTGAAGCTCTGCCATTGCCAGCAGGCTCTTTCATTTCCAAAATGAGGCAGATCGAAATCTCTGCGATCCTGTTCCTTTCCCTCTTGTGGTCTCTCTTCACCTTTTTTACAAGTTGTTTCGCTGGCAAATTAGCTGAGGGCTGGGCACTCTGTTCACCGTGCACACAGCCCGGCACTGGGGATATAAATTCCTCTGGCCCGCAATAGGGTCTGTCCTGTTTTCCTAAGGAGGACATCGCATTTGCAATCTGTACAGGCTTAGTGTTTTCATGCATTCAGAAAACTTCATCTTCTCTGCAAGCTCATCAGTAACATCAGTCCTACAACTTTATCCCCACTGTCTCCAGGGCTCTCTCTGAGGGACAGATTCAGACTGAAGGTCAAAAGCTTACTCATTCTGGTCACAGTCTTGAGCTTCTCTCTCCACAGCCAGAGAAATACCAAAAGCAACAAGTTTTGCGTACACCAAGATTGGTACTTTCACCCTGAGGCATCGTCATGCAGCAGTTTCCCTTGACACAGACTAATGGATGCGTACACTCAGGATGCAGGTGATCCTTATATTAATAAGAAGGATTTAACTGAAGTAATGTGATCATTTTACCTCTGAACTGAGATTCAACGCAGGATGGTCATGTACCTGATTCCTACTTGTGCTTAATTCTTCTGCACTTTCCCAGGCCTGCTGCTGCAGTCCAACTCAGTGCACATAGATCTGTTTTTCCTTCTCTGCTCCTTCAGCACCTCTGCAAATCCGCCACCAAGAAGTACCCTCCCAAGCTGCAGCTAACATGGGTGGCCAGAGGCACAGGCTCTTTTGAGACCAATGAGTGAAGGCAACCAGGGCATTTAGACTCAGTGCCTCAAGATGACACTTCCAAGGTCCTCCAGCAGATCATGGACCCTGGTCACACTCAGTGAACCCTGTCTCTACTTCTCAAGGAACAGGAACTGTGACCTGGAAACTTCAGAGCAGCAGAAGAACCAGAAGCTGAACCAGCAGCAATGCAGAGCTCAGCTGCCCCCTCCCCTGCCCCAAGAGGATCTCTCCACAGATGGGGTCCTTCAGAGCTGCGCCAGCAGCTGTTGCTCTCCACTGAGATGCAGCCATTGAACAATCCCTCTCTAATTGGCATTGTTTGCTAAAAATAAACTCCTCCTGCTCAATGAAACACAGCCAGGAAGACACAGCTCCCCCAGGGCTTGGGCTCTCCATCGGACCAGCTGCCCGCATGCATGGCTGTGATCCCGCTGCAGGAATGCCCAAGCTGCTGGTGGTGGCATGGGCAAGTATAGTTCTTCATTAGCTGGGTGAACTCTTGAAGACTGTGACCGCATGTCCTCCAGGTGCCAGCTCTTCCACAACATGTGGGACAGCTGCCTTGGCAGTAGGTCATGAGTACCCAGCACGGAGTTACTCCCTCTCTACCCAAGATGGAGTGTCCCACGGGTTTGGGTCCATCCTGGGTGGTCATGAACCCCCCCACATCCCCAACAGTAAGAGCATGGTCGCAGGCAACCAGCACAGAGACACTCCTATCCAAACGAGGGGAGGAAGGCAGATAGCAAACTTCATATGCTGAATTTTCTAAAACTAACTATAAATGGTAAAAACTCAAAGTATTGCTTTCTCTGGAGGTTTTCATGCAAAATAACACCGAGAACGGCAGCTTCAACTTTTATTCAGATGAGAAAACATTCTTTTATTTTGACATCATCTTTGTCCATTTTTATCATAGGGGTAAAGTATCTTTTATCTGGACATAATGCATCAAGTTGCAGAGTGAGTCATAAAATGAATCTATACAATTGAGCCAACGTCCTGTGCCTTGGTGAGGACTAGCAAAGTCTAAATGTCACACTCAAGGTACAAGGCAATATACAGGCATGTCTGCTCTCCAAGCAGGCAGATTCTGCGTTGGTTGAAGTGGCAGAAGAAACCGTTGGTGTCACTTCAGAGACACTCATGTGAGGCTGTTGGAGAGCTGGGCATGGACCAGATCGCATGAGTGAACCTTTCTCACACCTACTTAATTCAGCAGAGATGCAGAGTTCATTGATCTGCTGCAGATTTTGTTACACACACTAACATGGAGGCAGGTGTGGGAGCTGCTGGGGGTGTATGGATGATGCTCTATCAGCAAGGACCGAGCAGAGCTTCCATCTGAAGCATACTTGGGCTCCCCATGTTTAGTGTCAAAAATTCAGCAGATTAGCTCAGGGTCTGGAAGACAGCAGGACACAGGTCTGAACTGCTTGTATGGGAAGGCAACGCCTGCACAAACTGCAGAGATGTCCCTTGAATGTAAGAAAGCAGGAGGAAATAAAACCTCACTCCTTCCTGGATTGCTTCAGACTCATAGTCCAGAGCCACTCTTGGTGGCAGGTGTGTCCAATATTTGTGCACTTTTTTTGGCAGGAATGGGGACATCCATGCATCGCATTGGCTCTGGAGTGTTGTCATGGATAGCCTGTGTCTACCAGGATCTAACCTTCCTATGGGCAGCAGCCTCACCCCACCTTTTCCTTGTCCTGGAGAGGCTGCTGAGCCAGCTGAGGGTGAGGAGGAAGAGGGTCCCAAAGCATTACAGTGCTTTCTGTCCCTGGGGCTCCCTGCACCCATCTTTTGCCACTGTGCAGGGTCCATACCAGAGCACAGGCAGGGAAGGGCTGCATGGCACGCCTGCTGCGTCAAGAAGTGTCACCACAGCACATGGCCTTCCTTTAGATGAGTCCCCAAAACTCTCATACCAGGCAAAGGAGTAAGAGCAAAGCACTAATCTAACCAGGTTGTGCTCCCCAAGGACAGGCAGACACATCAAGCCCACGTCATGGGCAAACCTTCAGACAAGCCCATGGTTGTCTTTGCAAGGCTCAGGACCAAGAGAAGCAGCCCAGCTTCCCAGAGCAGAGGATGCTCCATGCTGGACACCAGCCACCCCTCCAAAAACCGCAGACCACCATGCCAGGAGACAGCGGTGGGAACAATCCTCCCTCCAACCTGGCCAGCCAGACCTCCTGGTGCACCTCGGTGGGGAGCAGGCTGCGAGGTGGGCACTGAACTGCCCTGGAGGTGGCTGAAGGACTTTACTGCTGGTGGTTGACTGCTGCCCTGAAGGTGATGCAGAGCTGACACTAGGTGTCCTCCACTCTCCTACTCACCATGTGGAGATCCATCCTGCTCTCCTTGCCCTCCTGGACACTATCAGAAGGTGGCACTGGCACCTCTGCAAGGAACAGTCATTCTTCCTGGGATGGGAATTTTCAGCCCTGCTCTGCTTAAGCTACCTTGCTCTTCCCAGGAAACAGGCTGTCCCGGGAGGCACTGGTGGGCAAAATGTGCCCATCATGGGGAGAGGGCACCGCACCAACCTGTCCCAAGAGCTGCCAGTTTGGATCCCATGAGCCCAGGCCAGAAAGGAAAAAGACCTGCTCTTTGTCTCTGTGCGTTGTTATTTCCCTGTAGAACCTTCCCATTAGTCAAACAACAGAGTAGGACGTGAGAGAATAAACTGATTGCTTCTAACTACAGACTGATCCAGCCACCTATACATGGGCTTGGGGGCTCACAGAGGCAGGAGCAGTTTATTAATGAATAGGTGAGGGCTGAAATGAGCTCTTCTGATCTAAATGCAGCTGTTGAGGGCAGCCTTTCTAGAGACGCCAGTGAACTGCCTTTGGCTGCTAAATGAGAGGAGGATTATGGGGAACACAGGGAGTCAGAGCTGTGGGCCCTTCCCAGGGGAGCGAGGCCGGGTTAGCAGCCACATCAGCCACATCAGCTCTGACTCTGCAAACCAGGACCAGGGCCACAGCTCCGCATTCCCCAGGTGACAGATTTCCTCCAGTCAGAGACACATCCTCTCGCTCCTCCAGGGAAGACAACGTGACTCAGCTTTTACCTACCCTCTCCTCCGAGGGGTCTTTTACTCCCCAGAGCCCTCACCCACCCCCTCTCTCAACTCCTACAAAGCCGTTGGATTAAAATTCAAAGGTGAAAGCACAGCAGGAAACGCTTTGATACCAGGAGACGGCCCAGTCGAGGAATGTTACAGGATTTTTCCATGGCTGTTTCTTCTCAAGCATGTACACAAGCAGCACTGGGTTATGCAACTTTGCATCGGTGCCTTTTAGCTGCTCCAGGCAGGAGAGAAGCGGGCGTTATTTAGAACACCCCTCTCCTTAAATCAAGCTGAGAAATGTGCACTGGCACGAGTGGCAGGATTTGCATAGGATTGCATAGGATTTGCCCATTCCAAGTGTTCCCACTAATTTGTACATCCTTTCAAGAACAAGGGAAACTCTGAAAGCCCACAGCAGTCTAGTAATGTGCAGCCCAATGTATACGTCTTGAGGGCTGGTGGCGATGTCCCTGTGGATGTGGCCTGCTTGGCTGACAGCAGAGCCTGACCACATGGCAGGGCCTGAAAAGCCACTCAGATAAATGCACCCTTCAGTAGCCTTAGAGATTTGGACTCACTTACCCTGGGGAGGCAGTTCCCCTTAACCTTCCCACAGATGGTCTCCTTCCACCCCTGTGCTCCAGGAACACCCCAATGCTACCAGCTGCTCCACCATACTGGGCCACCTCAATAGCTGCAGGACAGCCACGGTGCCACATGAATGGCAGCAGACCTCAGCCTGAGGCTGGAACAAAAGGGCATGGGGAGAAAGACACCCCCTCACAGCTTCTTCCCACATACCTGATGTTCAGGAAGCTCAGGACCAGACAAAATTGTGACCTTCAGCTTTGAAGATCTCAGCTTTGCTGTCTGGTCCCATGATGTCCCTGGGGTTGGATTGTGACAAGGCAGGGGCCACCTAGTTCTGGTGCTGGGGATCTGCCAAAGGTGTATGAGAGCCCCATTCCCAGTGACAATCTCAGCTGGTTGCCCCCCTTCCAGTCAGGAGGGGAAGGATGCTAATGAGGGAACCAAACATCTCCTCTCTGAAGACTCAGAGGCTCTCTGCAGAAAGTGCAGCCCAACGTGAGTGTTTGGTGGAAGGACTGTGCCTGCAGCACTCCTCATGCTGTTCAGTAGCACTCACATCTCTCATCCTGGAAATCATCACTAGCAGCTTGGAGTCATCATACTTGCAAACCTCTAGAGGGAACGTGGGAGTTCTGCTGCCCATGCGCACTGCAGCTCTCACACGTTTGGCTTCCCTCCGCCCTGAAGCTCCAGGCAGGAGTGGGACCATGGCTCCCTGTGGTTCCCGAGGAGGGAGGATTAGTGCGACCAGCTTCTGCAGGTTACATCAGCTTTGCTCCCGCTAGGCTGCTGCTTTCACACTGACCCGGAGGAAGAGCTCTGCTGACATTCCTGCACAAGCTGTGCCCTGAGCGCAGACCACGAGCAGCCATGCTGAGCATCGGTGCTCTCCTGGCCTTAGGATGACAACACCCAGGCAAGGGAGGAGAGCTGGGCAGCGCAGCATCCATCTGCTGCTGCTTTGCTCAGTCACCTCCAGCCTTTTCCCAGCATCCTGTAGCTAATGGGATGCCTGTGCAGCTGAGTGCAACTGAGTGGCTTGGTGCAAGCACACACAGTACAGCAAAACCACACCGCACGCTTCCAGATACAGCTGCCCTAAAGGAATTGACTCGGTGGATGTCTGCGGAGCTCAGCACCAGACTGGGTGGCAGAACCAAGACTGGTGCTCCCAGCCAGCCCAGCCTCCTGGGGACCGCACCACGCTGGCTTGGCTTTTATTTTTAGTTCCTCCTTATCGCTATGGAGGCAGCTGCCAGCTGCTCCCTTCGGTGCAGCACAGGAGAAATAATCAGCTCTGGCAGTGGCCGCGCTGGCAGCAGGGCCAGCGGCTGGTGAGCCAGGCGAGCGTGCGCCTCGCTGCCCTCCGCTCTGGAGCAGAGTGGAGAGAGGCACCCCTGAGCAAGGCAGGAGGGCTTCTCTGCAGGTCCTTGTCCTGGCCACATGCAGCACATCCCCCCAGGAAAACACAGGGTTTGGTTTGCAAGTGCTGGGGGGTGAGGCTTTAAAAGCATCCATGTACCTGTGCTCATCTCTAGCAAAGGAAAAGTTCCCTGATGTTCTCTGGCTGCTGCTCTGGGATTTAGGATGCTCTGCACACACACCTGGGGGACTATGCCCCAGTTTTACTGTGGGGAGAGCTGCCAGGCTTTTTTGCCAAACTACGACTGCTGTGACTGCTGTGCCCCTAATGTGCCGGCTCTGGACCACTCGCCTCCGCTGAATCCTTGGAGGAAGGAGTCTAGCACAAGCTGGGGAGAAAACACGGAGAGGGATGAACCACCTTTGGCCATGTGGCAGGGCCCCCTGGGCTGTGATGCACATTCCCTGGAGGGCATGTTTTGAGCTAAAAATGGCGTAGCAAATGCTTTCACAAGTAAAGGAGTCATCCAGACCACAGCATACGCCCCTCCATGAGCAAAGTTATCTCCATAGCACCCTGATAATTAATGAAGAGAAAGTGTATTCCCACGTAGCTGAGGAAAGCACAGCACCAGGCAGGCAGTACGGAAAGATCAGGGATCTCCCGTGGGATCACGACTCTGTGTGTCAAACGAGTGAGAAGAGGAGTAACTGCGGAGGTCCAGTGGGGCTTTCAGCGTGGGACGAGATGGGAGAGGCGGAGTGGGGAGTCCAGGTTGCAGCTGGAGCAAACTGCACTCTGCCACCTCCAGGCAGACGCGTGCTGCAGCCTGTCCAGAGACCAGAGGCAAAAGGTGCTCTGAGAAAATTAGCTACAACCTGGGACGGTCGAGGAAGGAGATGCAGCACAGGGATCCGGATCGCGGCTCGGCAAGCAGGTGCTGTGCAAAGACCCAGAACACACCGCAGACAGAGCACTGATGCTCTGCCAGATGCCAGGCAGTACTGGCCACGAGCTTTGAGGAAGGTAGGATGAAAAAAAGCATTTCAGAGAGGCTCAGGTAGCTTCTGCATCACCCCCTAGACAAGCCCATGAAAAGCCATCTCCTCTATCCAACACATCCTGCTCTGGGACAGCATGAGGGAGGAACAGAGAAAGCTGAAACTCCACTGAAATCGCAGGAGGTCCCTTGTGGTTCCTGGCTCGAGCTGATGCAGATCCATTTCAGCTGAATGCAAGATTATCTTGACAGCTTGAAAGCTATTCTTAAATGTAGCTCGTGCACAACGCACTACGTAGCTAGGGGAGACACTGTAAATCACCGCTTGGTGGACATGGGATACCAAATAAGTGAAGAGGAGATAAGAGACCATAATATAGGTGTGACTCACTTTGACAAATGTCTTCAAGATGGTAATTCAAGGCCTCATTATTGCAGCCACATGAATCAACGGAAAAGGCCGTACTACGACAAAGACCTGGATTAATGGATGAATCGGTGGACTCAGACTTGCTACCATATCCTGTGGCACCTCACAATTCCCACTGGAATTAAGGGCTTCTGGGCTGATGGACAAGAGCCACGATGCAAGAATCAGAGAGGCTTCTGAGGCCAAAGTCAATTCATCCTAGAGTGAGAAGTAACAACCCCACCTCCAAGAAACAAGGCAGAAGAGCTCCAGGCAGAGTGCAGATTATTCCCAACTTCTAGGCAGCAAAGGGAATCCCAGGGTAAGCAAGACTCCAAACCTTCATGATGGTCTGCACGACCCAAAGGTGGCAAACGTACAGCAGCTGAATGGCAGCCAGCAAGTCCCTGACCCCGTTCCCCGTTCCAGCCTGATCCTTTGTAACAGGCAGCTTTCCCATAGCCCTGTGCCTTGGGCAAGAGCAAAACGGTGCTGGTGACACAGGAGGAGCTCTGCCTCTGCTCTTCAGGAATTGAGAGGCAAAGAGAGGAGGAGAAAGCAGACAAACTCCTACACCTCACAGCATGTCTGATCCTGCCTTCCCTCCTCCTCCTCGGCTCAGTCTCCACGCTGAGGGGAGCCTCTGCAGAGGGGAGAGGGCAAGAAAAACACTGGGAAGAAAGCAGAGCAGATGGAGCATGCTGATGGAAAACTGCCCAGGACGAGCAACGTGGGGTTGGGAAGCACCTGGAAACGTGGTATCGTCAGGGAACCACTGCAAACTCTGCAGTGAGACCCTCATACCCTAGCTCAGGAATCAAGGATGCACCTTGTGTGGGAAGCTCAGATGTGCCCAGGCGGCCATTGACCCCCACCATGGGGTCTATAACCACCTGGAAACCCCAGTGTGATGCTCTCTGGGCTGTGGAGGCAGAAGAGAGTTAGAGTCCTCAAGGCTGCTGTTCAGGAGCGCCCATGCTGTGACCTGCAGGCTTTGCTTGTGGTGTGTGGATGCTATATCAGGTTTATGTTTTCTTCACATCACTAAAAGCAGCCCTGTCATCAGCAGTGCTGGACTGGAGACAGCTCTGATGGTCCTGGGCCTGCAACAGGAGCCAGGAAGCAAGCGGCAGTCATTTTCCAGCCTTGGTAGGGCTAGCCCTTTCTCAGACAGCTCAGCCAGTCCTGCGGACCAGCCCTGCAAACCAGAAAGGGTCTTTAAATAGTGAGTTTTGAAGGTGCCAGCATCTAACTCAACTGCTTCTCTTAATTTTTGCCTTCTTGCCAGTCCTCTTGTTTTACAGACAGGGCATATCACTTTTTCTAATTGCTCAAGGACTCTCTGGCCAGGACCCGCGTACGGGTTTCCGCCATTAATAACAGACATGGAGCCATACCTCAACCAGTGTCCATCTCCCTTGCTCACCGCTCCCTCCCTTTCAGGTGTGTCTCTGCCAGAAAAGATTTGGGATCTGCGGCAAACTCCAAGGCTCTCTGAGTGCCTTTGGCCTCCTCCGCTGATCTCCAACCCCAACAGAGTGACTATTTGCTTGCTCAGTGCAAGTTTATCCTGGAAGCCCTCACCGATACTCAGCCACATTCGTCACTTGAGTCTCTGCAGACCCTCTGCCAGTTCAGGTGGGGTTTCTTACTTCTCCCTTTCCCCCCAGCTCTTAGCTCTGCTCGGGCCAGCTCAGAGAGATGCCTGGCTCTAAGCCACACATCAAGAGCTGGTATCAGATCTGGATCACTGAGTCTCTTTTTTATGGAGATAAGTTTGGCAGCAATTGGTCCACTCAAGATGATTGCTAAAAGCTCTCCTCTCGGCTGCTTTTCCCAGCCATTCATTGCACCAGTAACTAAACCAAGCCAGAGGCACCTCCTGGGGAGATTTCACTCCAGTGAATGGTCTTTGACCCCATGTGAGAAGAACAGCCCTCCACATCCTGTACCAGCAGGAAACAGTCTACCGCAAATGCCAGGTCCTGCCCATCTCCACCTCCTCAGAGTCGTCCTTGCTGGCACTCATGCAAATGGACCTTCTGTCCTAGCATCTTTTCCACAGGTGTCCTGTGAAAACTTCCAAAGTGATCTTTAACACTCCTGGTGAGGTGTCCACTTCTCCTACAGCTCCTCTCCACCCCGGGGAATTTTTTGCAATTATCCCCATCATCTATCTCATTTTAGCTCACCAAGAATATCAACTCAAGAGTGTGTTACGCACACACTTAGTCGAGCCCTGGGGCCCTATTGGTTTGCACTATTAGACAGAAACAATAGCAATTGACTCAGATGTTTCTTTTATACACTCTTGCCTGCTTACCATCAATTGTCTACAAAATCCTGTTCTTTCATAGATGCGGGGTATCAAATCACAGGGGAAACTCACTGTGCTCACGATCTCCAGCCTTCCCTGAGTCACTGCTCTTCCCAAAAAGTCCTCTCTTAGGAGCTGACATTTTCTCCGTGCCCAACAAGCGCCAGAGCACAGTTGCCTCTTCATGCCACTGACACTTCAGTGCTCTTTGTTCATGTCATTATGAACAGTAACAGCAGAAATGACCATTAATCCTAGAAGTCTTTAAAAATGCTACCTATTGAAGAAAAGTTATATTACAGAAGGGACAGAGCAGCAGCAGATGAGACAGACAATTGTGCACTGGACACATTCATAAGTGCACACCACGGGTTCAGGAGATGCCTTGCTTCTGGATATGGCAGAGCACATTAAAATACCACAAGCCTGACCTGGTCAGCTATGCGAAAGCTGCTCTGTTCTGACCCTAAGCAAAGGAAATCAAAGAAATTTGCACATTCACTCTTTTTTTCTAGGTGTAAGTTTGGTACTCATAGCTCCAGAAAGTTAGAACAGCTCACAGAGGTGTCCTCGCTGGAGGAACGTTCCCTTCACATTTCTTGTTTAATGTTCTGATGAGATTTTTTTTGTAATTAGTAAAAAAATCAGGCAAAAGCCCCACTGTGCTGCTGTACTGAAAGTACATCCCAATAATTCAGAGTAAACTACCTTACAAGGCAGAAGTACTAATTCCACAGCCAGCTATTTGAGCAAAGGAAATTCCTGGTTAAACTCCTCAGAGCCCCGGCCAATGCTAGGGATGCGCACAGTTAACAGACTCAGATGAGCCTGATGCTACCTTAAAACACTCCTAAAAATTCCTGAGAGGGGTTAGCATCTGCAAACACCTTGCAGAGGAAGCATTCAAAGGACTAAATAGCATCTTTCTGCCCCTTATTCTTTAGAATTCAGATTTTGTTTTCACGTGGCCATAGCATCAGAGTGTTGGTGGGAAGGGACCTCTGGCCAGACCTGCTCCAGCCTCCCACCTGCAGGGAAGATGAAACCGGGGAGGACGGAGCAGGGGGTGGCCTTGCACAGTCAGCGCCTCAGGCACCGGCAGCAGCAGAGAGGTCACCCCTGTGAGATCCTGGCTGCCAGCAAGAGGGGAGGTGACATCCCCTGGGCCCCAGGGATACTTCAGAGGACAAAAGCCAGAGGCTTTGCCCAGGGGGTCCCTGTCCTTCTCAAGCACCCGCAGAAGCCTAAAGAGGGAGAGACCCAGGGCATCTCTTGTTCATGCTGGAGGAGGATGAGCAGCCCCACCTTGAGCGCATCTCCTGGGGCCATGGCTGTGTACAGCCACGGGTCTCTTCTGAGCAGGTGAGAGGCAGCCACAGGACAATCCGTTCAGTGGCTCCACAGTGGCCTCAGTCACAAGACTGAGACAAACAGGAGGCCACAGCAGCTTGTAGGCGATGGATCTGGGTGTCCTAAAAGACCCTCAGGTCAGCCCAGCCTGAGGTGCCCACACCTGCAGTGGCAGATCAGAGGTGAGGGAGCCCAGCAGCAGGGTTTAGAGGACTCTTTATGGGTTATTTTCCCCTCTGAGTTTGTCTCCTCAGGGTGGGATGCCCCGTCCCCATGCCTCCCGCAGACTTGGACAACAGCCACATTTTGGTGAGCGCCAGGGTAGAGTCAGCCAAGACACAGCCCAGGACTTGCGCTCAGAGGAGGCTGGTGGGCCTGTATGTGTCTGGTGACACCATGGTGCCAGCCTCCTCTTCCCAGGTGCCTGTAATGGCTACAGAGTGACCCACGGCCCACGGCCCTAGCTGCCCCCGGGCCATCGGCCCCAGCCTCCGGCAGCCCCTGGTGGAGTGGCAAGTGTGAGGGTTTCCAGATGGCTCCAGGAAGCAAGGGTGGCCGTTGCAGCCTCCGGCAAGGGGCCTGTGCCTAATTTGAGCTGTCCCCAGGAAGCAAGGGTGGCCTAGGAAGCATGCATTCCAGCTCTGCGCGTTGAGCAACGCGTGCTGGCCCCCGTCGGAAGGGCTGGCCTGCATGTGCATCTTGCTTGTTTTTCATCTCCCGAGGGGTCAGGCAGCCCCTGCAGGGCTGTTAAATGCGGACGGTCTTTCAGGCTCACTCCTTGCCAGCAGTCTCTGTGTGAGGCCAGCGCAGTTCGCTTGCACAAGACAACAGAAAGTGATTTTTACACTTGACAACAATGAAGAATTCTTGCGTTTAACAACAAGTATGTGCTCTCTAGACTCGATGCCTTTTGGAAAAGCCCTTAAATCCATCAGGCCCATCCCGCCCTCCTAAGGGGTACAAATGACAATCTGCCTGCGCTTTGCTTCTGCCTGGGGGGGATGTTCTGGGGCAAGCTGCTCACGTCCCGCGGGACAGCAGACACCCCAGACCGCAGGGGAGGAAGGAGGGTGGGAACGCAAGCCAAGAGCTGTGGCTTCGGATTGTTGATGGGAAGGAAGGCGGAGAGGGCTGAAGGAAGGAGAGGTGGCCAAGGTGGATGCTGGTGCTGCAGTGCGGGAAGCCCCGGACTCAGCCGAGGGAGACCTCGGGGACCCCCAGCAGGTCGGGGCAGTGAAGGGGCTTCAGGACTGTTGCCCGGGGCCGTGGGCAGCCTGGCACCTCCCACACCACGGGAACAGGCAGGCAGCCGTGTGTCATGAGAGGGCTCCCAGGGAGCAGCGAAACCCTGCAGCGTGCACGTGGACGGGGCTCCCTCGCTGCAGCCACCTTGGGAAGGGTCCTGGAGCAGCAGTGTGGGCTCGGCCACAACCCATTCCTGGGGTGCTGCTATCCCAAGCCGTGCTGCCATGATTAGGGAGTGCAAACTACATCACGCTGACTTTCAAAGACAGTTTGGAGCATTTCATTTTCTTTCCCCTTTCACTATGACCACAGAGTTAAGGTCCTCTGACGAGGAGGCCACCTTTGCTGTACTTCAAGCCACTCCATGGCAATGGAAACATCACTGGAAAGCTGACTTGGCAGGACTTCATCATGAACTGGAAATCACAGGTGTATTTGGCAACACCTTTGTAGGGCTGTGCATGGTTCCCACCTCCCAGGAAGCACACGTTGGGGAACACCGGCAAGAGAGCCAGGCACCACCAGAAACTCATCCAGAACAAAAGCTGGACCCAATCTAAGAGCCATTCCAGACATTTGTCTGAAAAAAAGGGGGAAAAAAAAAAGAAAAAGGAAAAAGAAAAGAGAAATTACACATAGGGAGCTTCAAGCTGAATCAAACTGAACATCCTAATTTCTTATCATCCTTTTAAAGGTCCCTCTCTGTTGGTTTTCAACTGAAAAATGCCACTGATAAACCACTTGCATTCAGACAAAGCCACCTGGTTTTGATTCTGATACTTGCATTCACAAAACCAATTATTTTTTTCTTTTTTCCGAGAACAGACCTTTTTTCTGTATAAAACATCAATTTCAGGGAAACCCTCTTGTTGACCAGAAAAGCTCCTGGCCTGAGACGCAGAGGAGGAAGAGGAGGAGGCTGAGGACCAAACGCTGCAGCCCAGCAGGAGAGGATCCCATGGCTGGTGCACCGGCTGCCCCAGGTGTGTCCATGGCTCCTGCCTTTACAGGACCTTCATCCTCCTGCCCACGGCTCAGCGCTGGGCTGCGGCCCCCCAGTGCCGCCACACCGTGCCCTGCCAGGGCAGTGGGGAGGGTGGACGCGGGGCTGCTGCCACCCCAGGGGAGGGCTGAGTCTTGGCACTGGGTGCGCTGCCGGCATGAGGTTGTGGGGGCCGGCAGGCACCTCTCCCTGGGCATATGCCAAGCTCATGGCCATCTCACTCCCCCAGGGCAAATGAAATCTGTGGACCACTTCGCTGCTGCGTCTCCCTGCAGGGGAGCGGGGGGAAGGCTGGGGCTCTGCAGGACTTCTCCTCTCCTGCAGAAACCATGCGCACTCCTGCCCCGGAGGATGCCACATGCTCCCGTGCCAGGGACACCGGGACACCCTCGTGTGAAACTCGGTGGCTTTCCCACTGCTGACATGTGCTGTCACGGCAGCCCCAGCTCTGCCCCATACCACAGCAGGGCCAGGGCTGGTGACCTGGTGCTGGGGACGGAGCCCGTCCCACAGACAGCACCATCCATCCTCACTGCAGGGACCTGTTCTCCCAGGCACAGCCCAAAGGCATGAAAGCAAATGCACGTGGCTGGTAGTTACGTTTTCTTGGTCAGAAACGAGTGGCTGTGGGGCACAGTGTGTACTTCATCTCAGCTCAGCTTAACGAGGCATGAGCTCATTGGATCTGTCATGACATCACATGGCATGGTAACCCACGGCCCAGGGTATCAGGCGGGGTGTGCACATGGGGTATATATTTCCCCTTAGAACTGTCTGGCCCATAAATGCCAGAATCTTCCTGCACGGAACTAAAAACATTTATTCTGGAAGAGTCTAGATTGTCGTGGCTAAAGGCAATAAATACAGATCTAATTTCATAGTTAATAACCTGTCCAGGGCAAAATGCTCATTTTTAATATCGTTGCCTGCGATCTGACATTACCAACAAGATGTTGCAATACAATATCTGAGTCATTGCTCAGGAGATAATGGTATTTTCTTGAGTTCAATCTGGAGGAGAGTTGGCCCCATTAATCAGGCTTGAAAAAACGATGCCAGAGAGTCTGCCAGAGAGTCTGTCTGGCCTGCTCTGAGCACAAGTTACGTGACCCAGGGCTGTGGGGAGAGGGGGAGAATGAGCAGACCTGGATGTTGGGATGGGGGATCTCCCGGGAGCATGTCTCACATGCACTGGCCCTTTCTTAGGGTCAGCCAAGAGGCTCCTGAGTTTGGGGCACGAGGGAGTCAAGAGTGACCATGTCACCCCAGCTCTGCCTTTGCTTTTATGCTGCCCGAAGGTTGCTGCTGTCCCACAGTGTGACCAGGGTGTCTCGGCACAGCTGGCGTTCAGGATGTGGGGAGTCCCGGTGGTATGGAGGAACTGGCCAACATGACAGGGTCTCTCCAGTCTGTCCACCACCAGGACCGAGAGCACCATTGCTGCTGAGACCAGGGACAATGGTAAGCTGCAAAAACACTCGGTAAAGCGGCTGAGAAAGGAATGTCCATTACGGACAGATCAATAAAATCTCCCAGGTAAGGACACAGGGAAGGGAAGCCGTGAGCAAGCATCCTATCAAAGAAATACTGCCCTTAGAAGCATGTGTCAGTCTTGCAGGTCTCCTCAGGGTAGGAAGCAGAAGAAGAGGAGGATGGGAGCTGGGAGAGAAGCCTGCCTGGGCTGCCTTGGGCTCTGGGAGTGTTAATAGAGCTTGAAAGGTTTGGAGAAAACCAGGAGCTCTCCCAGGAATAATGGGCTTTCTTTTCTGCAGGCAAGCAGGAGCGTCTCCAGTTATCCAGCAACACCAGCGTGGGAGGGAGACCTCTCTGGCAGAGTGCTCTTTAATCTGGCAGGCAAAACCCAGGATCTACGCAGAAATATGCAATGCACTTTTAACACTGAGCACTATTGGCCCATTGGACCAACTTGGCTGGGAATGCAGCGGATTTGCTTTCAGCAAGAAGGCTTTATTTCAAGACTGGGTACCTCATTGTAAAAGAAATGCTTTTTCTTGACCAGACATTGCAGACAGGATGCAAGAATCAGCAGATGAAAGTCCCTGGCCTGCTATGCAGAGGTCAGAGCAGATGATTCCTTCTGTCCTTGAAAGCCAGTAAATGGTTCTGCAGATATTTAACGTGTGAATGAAAAAGTGACTCATGAGAATAAGACACGTTAACTCCTGTAATCTCACCTCCAGAGGCAGCGTGCCACGTGCGGGCAGAGCCAAGGCTGTGAGACAGAGCTGAGCTTACCCTGGGGTCTAAGCCAGAGGAGGGGTGAGGGAAAGGTTCCGTACAACCAAAGCGTCCTCATCAGGAGGGTGCACAGACAGGGACTGTGCTGAGACCTGGTCATCTGGAAGTCTCCGGTGGGTCAGCAGAGACCCAGCCCCATGGCTTGAGCGGCCAGTCCACTCTCCTGCTCCCCATGGTTTTCCATGGGTTTTGGGCAGGGAAGTGCCTGCAGTGGCCTGTCCAGCAGTAACTATGGCCACCCACCTTCTCCTGCCTTCTCCTCATAGAGCAGCCTGGTCACACAGCAACCAGCCGTGGGGTGAAACCACTTAGGACTTGCCCTCTTCCCTGTGAGCACCGCCTGCCGTGCACAGCTGGCAGCAACCCAGGGAAGGTGCGGAGGGAGGTCTGGTGTCTTCTCCCCAGCTGGTTCCCCACTCACTTCCCACGGGAATGCATGAGCTCTCCACCACACAGGGGGTGGTTCGGCTGCTGGACTAGCACACGCTGCCCAACAGCATTTCCCTGTCTCTTCTGCTGATGAAAAAGCCAGGCACCTGCTGCACCGTTACCCTGGATTGACAGTGAATAGTGGGACCTGTCTCTGGGGCAGAAGAGTCCTGCCATGGGCTGGGCAGCTCACGAGAGACCTTCCAGCTGTAGGCATCCTCCGCAGAATCAGTCACAACTGCTTGCTTAAATGTTTTGTCAATGAAATGTGGTATTTTGGACATCAAATTCACAATTTCAAAAGGAAATGTACATTTCCCAAAAAAAAAAAAAAAAAAAAAAAGAAAAAGAATTTAAAAAAAGGAAATTGGGTTTCCAGTGAAATCTGAACAACCCCAAAGTGATTACAGAGTTTCCCATTTTAGCTGCCAAACTCAAAATGTTGGGGGAATTTGGAAAATCAAAAAAAGTTTTGGACTAAATGTCTCAGTCTTCAGTTGCCAAAAGAGGGAAAATGCCATTTTCATGCTGCTGGATTTTAGACAAGCCTCATTTTATTCAAATTAATATATATTTTGACAAAAAACAACTCATGAAAACAACTTTTCTCAGGAACAATTTCCATTTCCCAGTTCTGTGACCCTAAAATGCATGCCAAATGTCTCTGAGAGTCGGTATTTTATTTTATTTAACTGAAAAGCAAAATGACAATAAAGTGAATATTTAAAGTGAAGCTCTGTTCTGAAAATATATCTACTTAATGCTAAAAAGATTCAGTTTCACAGAGCTGAAAACAATTATGAACTGAATCAATTGGTAGAAGGAATTTAATCAGAAAAATGTGAATGCTAAGTGGGAATTGTTGAAAAACATTTTATGCGTTGCCCCAAAACCACAATCCCACAATTGAGAAAGAAGGCAACACTGGTTAAAAAGACAGACGACTCTGGCTTGAGAGGGAAGTGAAGACAACTGTGAAAAATAAGAAAACCATATATAACTTAAGAAAGTGGAAACTGATAATAATGAATGAGAAGTGAGAAACTGTAAAAAACTGATAAGGGAAGCCAAGAGCTGAGGACAATGTATGGGCTGCGAACCTGAAGCTAATGAGAAGCAATTTCTCTCGATATAAAAGGAATAAATATAGCTCTTCTGAAGTTTTTGGTTGTATTCGTCTGTCTCCAGATGGATGCGCTAGAGCAATCAACAGCAACAGAAGAAAGCCAATGTTTGCCAACGTTTATAGAAGTATTTGACCTGACCAGATACCGGTAGGGCTGTCAGCCCGGCATCAGCTCCAGGCGCTCACCTTCAACGGCTGCTACGGCATGCAACAGATAGAGATTTACGTAAAAGAAACATGGTTAATGCTAACTCACATAGACTTATGGAAAGTACAACTTGTCAAACTAAGATTCATCTTTTTCCTGAAATTACAAGTTTGATTGATAAAAATAATATTGGTGGTGTAATATACTTAGACTTCTGCAAGGCAATTGACTTGGTACTGTATGACATTTTGATTAAGAAACTAGAACAATACACAATCAACATGGCACATATTAAATAGATTAAAAGCTGGCTGGGTGATGTGTCTCAGATGCAGTTGTAAATGGGAACTCCTCGCCCAGCAGGGGTGGATTTAGTGGAGTTCCCCAGGGGTCGGTTCTTGGCCCTACGCTATTCAACGTTTTTATCAATGATCTGAAAAAATATTAAATCATCTGTGGTAAAGTTTGCTGATGACACTGAGATTGTGATACCGGCAAATAGAGAAAAAGCCAGATCACTGATGCAAAATGGCCCATGTTGCTGGTTAAATTGGGCACAAGCAGTTAGTTAATATAGCCAAATATAGTCATACATCTAGGGAACAAGAACGCCGATTACCAGCCGATTACATACACAAGGCAGGGTGCTCTGTCCTGGGAAGCGGTGACTGTGAGACCCTGGGGAGTCTGGTAGAGCTTGAGTTGGCTGTACCCTCCTCGCACATGAAGGTGGCCAAAAAGCCACCGCGTTCCCGGGACAGCAGCCTCCAGGAGCAGTAGAGAAATTATACTGCCCTGCATCAGGGTGCCCGTGTCCACTCAGCACCTGGTTCTGGTGCTCTTTGTTCACCTGATGTCAAGAGATTGGGGCAAAAGCTGTGAAGATGATCAAAGAGAACCAAGCTTGCAGTGAGAGACCTCCAGAGATCAATCTACTCTGCTTGCCAAAGAACAGGTGCTGAGGTATCTAGATCACATCTATTTCCCCAGAGAAGACTCTCCAGCCTCGCAGACAGAGCCTTACTATGATCCAATGTCCAGAAGCTGAAGGTAGGCAAAGTGAAACTAGTAATGCGGCATAATGCTTACTGGCATACCAGCAAGGGTAATTAACCACTGGAACAATTTACTAAGGCGGTGTGGGAATCTCCATCATTAGCAAATGTTACATCATGCTTGGTTGCTTGCTCTGATTCAAGCAGGAATAAATCTGGGCTCAGATTATACCTGGTAGCCAGACAAGATAATCACAAAGGTATCTGAAGGCCTCTTAGTCCAAACAATGATGGAAAGGAACTCTGAAAATGAAACCGTCATTATTCTTGCTGACTCTGCTTGTACTCACAGGCAGGCACCGAGTCCCGCTGTTCCCTTTCAGTCGTGCCTCACTGAGAGCAAAAGCTTCAACACACGCGCTTTTCCTGGTGGTAAGTTTTCTACAAAAAAAACTATGTCCATTTCTTAGACCTGCAGGGATCTTATAGAGCAAAAGCAGAAGCAATCTCTCCTCCTTCTAAGACCTGCCTTTCAGGACCTCCTTGTCCTGGCAGCCTGCGTCCCACGGGTGTTTCGAACTCCGTGAGACACATGGTCCCACGGTGGGACTTTGTCAGTCGCTGGACCCAGGGTTGCTGAACAGGCCCCCAACATGAAGGGTCCACTGTGGTCAATTTTAGAAGGGACAAGCAGTCTGAAAGGTGACATACCATGAATTTGGGAAGGGATGGGCAGCTGGCCAGGTGCACCTGTTACTGAGCATTGGGCAGACCCTCCTGATATGTCACACCAGGTATTTGTGGCCTCCACCTCACCTTGCCCTTTACAGATCTCATCCTTCTGATTTTTCTTTCATGACTCCCCTTTTCCATCCTCCTCCAAATTAACTTCTTACTAATTATTTTCTCCAAAATTAAGGCTTTTATTCTTGACAAGATTTCTTTTCAAATTCTTAGGGTTTTTTAATCCCAAATTAACTGAAAACTGGGCTTCCTAAACAAAGGTTAACTCTGCGTACTCCTACCTGAGCTCTAGCTTCCCCTAATCCTACATCTCAAGCAGTTTGCCTTATTCTCTTTAGATGTCCAAGCAGGAACACGCTTGACTCATGGTTGCCAAAACCCAGCTACTAACTTGCCATCTGTCATCCTCTCCCATCCGCTTCCTTTCTCCCTCCCTCTCTCCCTCCCTCCCTCCCTTTAGCACCTTCCCAGATGCTCACATCTCATTTTTGGTTCCTCAGCTGTACCCAACCTAGCTGCTCCTACCTACATCATCTACTGAAGGCTGACCAGGCTGTGAAGGCTTCTCTTGGCCCCCAAGCATGGGAAGAGCTGCTGTCATCCATATTCCATGACTTGTCAGGAATCGTTCAGCAAAACAGCCTCCCAGAAACTCTGACCTCTCAAAACTGACAGGGATGGGAGTTGTGCTCTCCTGGGGTCAGGCTGCTTTGTCAGTCTCCACAACTGGCTGAGCAGGTTTGGCTTCTGTAGTCAGTGGTGTTTAGGAAGCAACACTAAGTAGGGGTCTAAAATAGGGTGGATGATCCACTACCTAGAAATGCCAACTTCTGTGCAGTGAAATGGTGGCCATGGACTCCTGAGTCCCCTGCACGTCTCTGCCTGATAAACCCTGAAGCCTTGGAGCCAGGAGGACTGTGCCTCTGCCCAGCAAGTGGAAATCTGTGTGCTGCTCACAGTGAAGGCAGCTCCAGGAGGTGTGTAAGGACTGCAGAGCCAGAGCCTACACGTTGTGCAGACCAAAGAGACGGTCACAGAAAAAACCACAACCATGGCTACAGAGAGCCAAGGGCTTCTTGCTCCATTTCATCAGGGCTTTGTGAACCCTCATGAGCTGCTGGAAGAAGGCGTCTTGCAGACAAGTCAGCAAATGGAGGGGCCGTTATCCACACCGTCGCAAGAAGGCGGAGGATGAGGGAAGGAGAACCAGCTCCTGGAGCCCCGCACACAGCTGCTGGGCCCCCGTCTGGCTCCCAGGAGTCCCCTCTTCTGCCGCCGGCCTGCAGCCACAGGGAAAGACAGGACGGGGATGGGCAGGGCACTTCTTGCCTTAACAGGGCAGAGGCCAGTCTAACCTGCAGCTACCATTGCCGTCATTCCCAAGTGGAAAGAGTGGCTTCGGTTTGCTCCGGCTGCCTATGTGCCAACATCAAACATATTTTACAACTGACCTGCAAAGAATGTGTGTCACTGAAGAGGATATGTAGCCCTGGAGAACATAAAACACAGCTGCATTGTTTAACAGTATCTCATCCACCAGATCGGAATAACAGGAGAAGATGATCTCAGGGAGATAATTCTACCGAGTGTGTTAGCAGGAACAACTCCGCTACCTTCGCCAGTGGAAGATTCTTATAAATTCACTCCTCCTGCCATCCTTTTGCAAAGGGTCAGAAGATGTACTGACAATAGCAGCATGCAAATATTTCAGAACTTGGCCACACGCTGAGCAAACACTCTGGATAGCTTCACAAGCAGATTAAAATGCCAGATCAGCGAGCAGTGGTGCACTTTAAATATGTTCACTAATTTATTAAGTTTATTCTTAGCAAGCTTGCAGACTTCAGAAAGTTAAATTTCTCAGTGACAAATGGCTGGGGAGCTGGGCAGCCAGAGCGTGCGTGCTGCAGTCGGATGGTCCCAGCGAAGGCAGCGCAGGGGAGCAGATACCACCAAACACACTGCCACCAAACACACTGCCACCAAACACACTGCGCGGGTGAAAATCCCCAACGGAAGAGCCTGCACCGGCTTATTGTCAAGGCTGCTGTTCAGCTACAGAGTACACAACCAGGGCTCTTGGCACATCCTACTCTTCTCCAGAGAGCTGCTGCCTCCCACTCCCAGCTTAGACATCCCTTATCTCTTTCCCTAGGCCTGGCTGTGCGCTGTGCGTTAACCACTCTGAGCACCGCTCCTCAGCGCACTCCTCACCTCCGGGCTCCAGGAACAGTCCCTTGTGCTCCAGTCGCAGCAGCATGTCACCTCCTGCACCCGGGGCTGAGCTGAATGCACCTCCCCTCTGAGGAAAGATCTGCCACGGTCCCAAATGGCAACCCTGTCCCTTTCCCCAGGCGCCCTGATCATGCTGTGCCTGGGGTCTCTCCACTCTTCACCCCTGTCTGCTCCCTGTGCTCAGCCCACATGAGCCAGGCTTGGACTCAGGAGCCTACCAGTGCCTCATCCAAGTCAAGACTGGTGGGAGGTGTCTCAGGTGGGACACAGCAGTTACTACATACCCCTTCAGGCAGCAGTCATGGGCCATCGCTGGCCCTCAGCCCTCTGCTGCTGCTGTTCTCCACAGCTCTGCAGACCTGGAGCGAGGTCTGGAGTAGCAGAATTTCCTCAGGAGGAAAACAAAGGTGGCACTGCTGCTTGACACATATATATTTTTGGTATCCTTGTTCAAATTGAACTAAGGAGTATGTTTGGAAACCCTTCTGAAAGGCCATGTGTCCACCTTTCACTATCGCACATCCAAAGATGAGGCGTGACAGCAGGACAGAGCTCTGGGATGATGTGGAGAGTCCCGTGCAGCAACATTATCCGACCTCTAGGACCCTGGCAGGACCCTGGTGGCCCCACAGCGCTGTGTGCCATAGGGACATGAGACAGTCCCTTCCAGGAGGGCCCTGAAACTGCTGCGCTGATGGGGTAAAGGAGCTATGCACCTTCTTCACGTCTGGTTTGAGTGCGCTGCTAGAAAGAGGTGGAGAGCACCACTAGACGAAAGCCCCACGGTGGGATGGAGATGCAGGCAGCCATGGGATGCTCTGCCGGACTTGACATTAGGCCCTGGTGGTACACAGACCTGGAGCCACCTTACAGAAAATCCCCGGAGAAACAGAGAGAACACGGAGCAGTGGCACAGGGATGCGTAAGCAATGGCACAACGGATTTCTGAAGCTCAAACAGCACCTAAAGGATCACTTGTGTCATTTGAACTCCACTCAGCAGTGAGCGGCAGCAGCTCAGCACTCCACGAGTTATCTGCAATCACTTCTGCCCTTCGCTGGGCCGCTGCAGAAACACCAGGCGAGGGAAACCCGTGCGGCACGGGGACACGCGCTCGTGCAGCAGAGAGAGGCCATCTCCGGGGAGGGAGCAGTTTGTCAGCCTGGAGCCTGGGGACTCCGTACGGCATGCCAGGACGGCTCCTTGGGGTGGTGATGACAACCGCTGGTGGAGATGCCTACGTGCTGTTTGTTGAGCTGAAATAAGACCCCGCAAGTTTTCCAGGGACAGAACGCAGCAGGGTCCTTTGAGCTGGAGCTTGCAGCTATGTGAGACTGTTTTGCAGCATTTGCCACATCTCTGGGGAGTTATTATTCATTGTCCCACTTCAGAAAGGAGTCAAGCCCCTTCCTTCTAACACTGGGAGGGAAAAGACTTTCCCAGGAACATTTCCTCAGCTGAGAGCAAATCCCACATGGCATTGCAACCCTCCATCAACTGCAAATGCATGTTATTGTTACTTGCACTGCAAAACAAGCTGTTGGACTCAAGGCAATACGTGCTGCTGCTGGTAGTTAAACAAACTCCATATGCCCCATCCAGCAGCTGGCTGGCCGATGTCAAAGCCCTGCGAAATGACCTGCTCTGACAGGCCTTCTCCTAGTGATCCACTTTGATTTATTCCATTAGCCTGCAGTGCAGATAGGGAACATCACGCACAGACATGTGCTGGATCCGGATCCACACCCAATTGTGTCCATGTGGTCTCTTCAGCTCTTTCATCCCCAGGCCCCTCTGCATTTCAGCAAGTCCTTGTAGGAATGTCTTGAAACCGGCTCCTACGGCGAGATGTGCAGACCAATTTCCTGATCATTTGCCCTACCTCAGCAGCACTTCAGCTTCTAGAAATGCTGTGAAGTTGCAAAACTCAGTTTGGGAGTAACACTGTAATGTGCTGTGGGAACAGCATTGCCCTGTTGCTCACAAACTCATTGTAAGAGCAGAGAAGCTCCAGACTGTCATCCTCAATAGGCCATAGCCACTTTCATCTCTTGCCCTCTGCTGGCTACAGCACCATGTGAGGATGGATTGGCCTTGGGAGGCGTGAAAAGTATCATAAAGGGTAAATGCAGCTCTGCAGTTAATGGGATTGGGGGACTACAAGGAGAGAAGAAAGCCCTGGGGATGGCCCAGGGACACACAGAAGCTAGGTGTGAGCTGCTGCACTTGGTGACAGCTCTGAGGGCTCAGGGACAACTTTGCTGCAGGACAGCCCCTGGGCAGCGTGGCTGGCTCTGCAGGCACACCACACCACCGGGGAAGGTGGGAGGACCAAACCAGAGCGAGCCAGAGTGTGAAACACTGCAAATTTCTGCAGGTGCTGCCCTTCTCCGACTCCCCCAGGGCAGAGCCACCCCTGCTCTCCTCCAGGCGACCCTCAGCACCCACTGCATGCAGGGCTGGGACAGGGCTGGGCAGCGGCACGGAGGAGACAGGGATTCCTGAGCCCACACTGATGCCGACAGAGAGAGCAGAAATGGCTTTGCACAAGCTCTAACAGGACAAGAAGGATGTCACAAAGGGAACGTTGCAAGGTGCCAGAAGCCTGACTTAGGTAGGGGTACAGTGAGCTCGCAGGTGGGTCCCAGGTATTTACTGGGAATGGAGACTGTCAGGCAGACTGGACACCATTCATGCTGCTAACATGCAAAAGGACACGGGCAGGGCTCCCCATTAGAGGTCAGAGCCTGCCTGTGGGCTGGATGGTGCTCACTGAGATACACAGTGCCAACAGGAGGTCCTCTCCCTCCCGAGCAGAGCCCTCGGGGACAGACGGTGAGGAACGTCCCTGGGCACATGCTCAGCACTGGCAACACTAATGACAGTCCAAATAGGGTCAGCGCAGAGCTGTCACAGGTCCCACATCTGCCTTGTGGCTCCCAAAGAGTAGCTTTCGGTACCCCAAGGTCTACTGCTGCCTGCACTGGGCAATGTTGGGACAGACCCCGTGGACCCCGTGGGGGTTGGGGTGCACAAGGCTGGGCTGGTCCCTGGCCAGCACAAGGGGCGGGTGGCAAAGCCTGCTCATTTTAGCCTGGATGTTATTAAGTTCATGTAACTCCTTCCCAGCTCTGCAAAGGTATCTATTGGTCCTTCCCCACACATCTGCAGGCCCACTGGGGATGCCCCAGCGGTTGACACTAGCAACCACACTGCACAGCGTGCAGGTAGATGGGCAACATCCCAGCAAAACCAAGCCGCCTGGGAGGTTGTCCACTCTCTGTTAGGCAGAGCTCTGTCTGTAGGGGAGAAACTTCACCCACAGTGTGCAGCACACTCCAGGTGCAGAGTGCCACTGCCAGCACTGCCGGAGAGGCAGCAGACCCCTCACCCCGAAGCTCAAAGAGAAGGCATGGCCCCATTCCTGAGGGTGCTCGTGGCTATCACACCCTCACGATGAGGCCCAGAGCCAGGAAGTCCCTGGGGACAGCTGATAAGCCCTCTGCGTGTGTTCCAACAGTGCCCATGCTAGCAGGGTGTATTTTTGGCTTGAGGTTGGGACATAAATCAAGATGAGTCACAAAATGGAGCTAAAGGCAGATGTATGTCCCCTCCCCCGGTACCTTCTCCAGGACAATGCTGCCAGCACTGAGCTAGTGGCTGCTGTGTGTTTGGGACACAGCACGATGGACACAGGCAGGTCCCAGGTGCAGTGGCCAAAGGATCGTGAAGGTCACTGCACTGGGTATTCTGGCACCAGTGTGTGGAAGGGGACAATCCTGAGAGCAGAATTCCCCATGTGCTCCATGACGCCAAGGAGAAGAGTGTGCTGACCAGGAAGCCATGTGCACCACACACACAGCACCGCCTGGAATATCCACACAGACCTTCCAGGTCCCAGCTGAGTTTCTCAGAAATTACCTCGTAGCTTAAACTAAATCATTAGCCCCTGATGAGCAGCACCAGCTGGCAGAACAGGAGATAACCACAGCAGGTTATAGTGAGGCCACATGTAGAAACCCTTAGTGATGAGATCCCCTCTTGACACCAACATGTAGGTCGAAGGTCCCAAAGGAGCACCCTCTGATGGCTGGACAAACCACTCCCATGCATGATGCCCCATGTCCTCAGCTACCCCTGCAAGCCAGAAGCCCCCATCTCCTGGCAGCTGGTTGGAGGTGCAGAGCAGGCAGGGTCTGCCAGACTGTTCCTCCACCCATGTATCGGTGCTTGGACATGCCCACAACCTCTCTGACTGCATTCCTTGCACTGTTGTCTCTGGGACTGAAAACCAGATAGGGGCTGTCTTGGAAGGAAGGACAAGTATGGAGGGTCCCTCTCCCTTCCTGTCTCATGAAATTAGCACTCCTGGTTGCAGAATGGCCCTGCTTCAAGGCAAGTGGCAGATGAAACAACTCGCTTGGGAAGCACGGGGTACAGATGGAGACCCTCTACCACCTACGGTCAAGTGAATCATAGAATCATAGACTCATAGAATGGTTCAGATTAAAAGGGACCTTAAAGATCATCTAGTTCCATGAATGAACTATAAAATGAATGAATGATGGGCGATCGCAGAGATGACGACAGCTCCACCTCTAGACTGCAAGGCTGGCAGCAGGCACCTGGAGCCACAGTGACCTGGGAGGAGTGTTTAGGATCACACTCCTGAACATCGGTGCCTAATACCACCTTTGGGGGTTATGCACCATTTGGGCAATATCAAAATGGAGGTGCTTCTACAAGAGACACAGAGTATGGATGAAGGCTCAGGCTCTGCAGACTCAGCAGGGAAATCTGCCGTCTTTGGGTCACCTCAGCCAAAGAAATTATAAACTTGCCTCCTGTCCCCTTCCAGAAAGGTCCTGCCCGAAACTCACCACAACAATGCTATTGCAAGTCTCCCGAACAGCAAGGAGCTGGACACCACGACCTGATCATAGAATCACAGAATC
>VYZM01008953.1:18797-53956 GCA_013398915.1 Dromas ardeola
ACAGACTGGACTGAGAGCACATAACAGCTGGTGCCACCATGCTGGTTACAATGTGCTCTACCTTTCTCTAGTTATCTATACATCTCAAATACTCTATTTCTTCACTGATAATGCGTGGAGATCGTTCACCTTCCACTCTTCCCAGACTCTGCAACGTGGTGTTTGGTTCTAAAGGGAGGTATTCACTATGCTGGCTCTTAACAAGTCTAGAGTCACTCTTTTCTCTAGCTAACTATTTCCCAGGAGATATCAGAAAATCTGGTTAGTTGACTTAGAATAAACAAGGGGTCCTGGAAATCTCCAAGCCTATTTAGTCGCTAAATCCAGGTTGAAAGTATTCTCAATAAATTAAATTATGGTGTTATCACCCACCAGTGAAAGCTGATGTGTTAAGTCTTACGGTTGGACTTGATGATCTTAAAGGGTCTTTTCCAACCTAAATGATTCTAAGGAAAAAAAAAAAACAGCCAAAAGGCAGTAATTTACCATTGACAATCCTACTCAATGCAATGAAAAAATTTGTACAATAAATACTTCATCCTTCTTAAAATTACACCAGTGTAATTTCTTTCCACCTGGTTAGTTTAAAAAAAACTATAAAAAAGGACTTTTTCTTCTGAAAGAAGAGATTTATTCCTATACTTCCTTTCTTAAGTCTATATATTTTTACATAAATTTGTTTTTAAAAGTCTCCACTTATAAGCGCTGCATCTATCTATGCACTTGGGAACAAACTGTAAGTAACAAAGAAAGGATTACATATTAAAGTTAAGCACAAAAACCTTCCTCCAAAAATATTATAAATCTACTACTCTCAATTTTCATATAATGTATTAAGGAGACATCAATACTGCTGCTGTGTGATTCTCTCATTCAGAATTCATACAATCCATTTAGTCGCTAAAATGGGATGATTTGTACAACAAAGTGTTTTTCACACCCTGTCAACTATAAATAGAAGTGCAACACTAAAATGCTTGTAATATATTTTTTATCTTAAAAATTAAAATATACTAAACAATTACAGGATGCATATGCATGTGTTTGTTTTTATTATTGTGTTTTCATACCGCTGCCAAGTGCCTCTCTTATTTGAAATTTTGACAATAAAACAAGAAACCAAATTGCCTTTGCTGTCAGTAAGAGCTGCTCAGTAATTGTAACTGAAAATCAGGGCACTTGCTTCGAAACATTTTAGGAATACAAAATGAGTAAAGAAGAATTGGGTCAATTACTGTCTCCCACAAACACCAGCAATGATAAATGGATGTAAGCCTAGAAGAATCCACAGAACATCCATTCAACGAGAGGGGAAAAATAAATCCACACAATATAATAAACTTGAACTCTTAATACTGAAGATAAAAAGTTGAAAAAAAAAAAGTAAAAAAGTGTTAAGTGCCAAAGGAAGAAAACAAAATAAAGAACTTTTCCAATATTTTAAGGGTCTTGGCAACAGCAAAGAATCTGTCAGATGAAAAGGCCCAGATGTTCCTATGAAGTAAACCATAGCACCTAGCAAGCACAGAAAAAATATACCATTCCGAACGAAGGGAAAATTCCTCCTATCCTGATGCCTGGTAGCAAAATTAACCCTGAACATGTCAGAAAAAATGTACACTATCTGCCTAGCTATGGATTTTGGATCCTAACTTTACTTTGATTTTCAAAATACTTGAGAAAAAATAATGGAATAGTCTCACTAAATACTATTTTGAACACTGGATTGGGGTTTTCTAATTGTGTCTCTAACAAATACATTCTTGAATAAAACCACAAAGTACTCTTGACAGCAGTAGCTTTAAAGGCACTATGTTCCAACTTTTACTGTGAAAAAAATAATGGAACTTTTGTCATTGGGATTGGTGGATTTCATCTTTAGTGTCCAAAAAGGCATAATGATATTATTTGCAAAATTAAGAATCTAAGAGATTTTTACATCATAGAAAAAAACGACAGTAATGTGTACTGGAATTTTAAAGAAAGCTGCTGTTCGAGAGCCTTATGTTAACAGGCTGAAAATTATTGCTTAGAGTTTGTATCCATTAAATCTGTATGTGTTACTAACACATTTGCCTCATTTTTTAAATATATTCATAAAATATGAAGACCAACTGTTGAAAGGTTCAGAGATGCCACCTCCTCGAGACTGAGGGTTGGGGTAGTGGGGAAAAGAAAAATGTTAACCATCTCCGTAGAGCCTAGAGAACAAACTAACCCTATTTCATCTAGTTCAAAAGTAAAGACAGTTCATTTTATTTCCCAAGTAACACACTACTCTGAAACTATCTTCCACCATTTTCACCACTGCTGCAGAAAATCAAAACACTGGTGATGACCTATCCTTTCCTGCTTACTCCTTGTAGAGGAAAGTTCTTTCTTTCAAGTTGCCTTTGCTACAAAAGATCTTTAATTTGTCACAGAGTACAGGGCGATGATATCTGGTGGCTTTTTATAGGAAGGGAGTGGAGAATTAGAACGGATGTTCCTGCAGAATGTTACCATAAGCAAGAATGTTTTCCGTGTTCCAAAATTCTGCCTCCGGAAGTACTGCTTATACATAGGCTATACTATGACTTTTATTATATATTCTATATATCTCAGTTTCAATTTCATAATTTTAAAGACCACACATTTGTCCTAAATTAATATTTAAAACTTATGAAATAAGCTTTCACTATTTCACTTGAATGTCGTAACAAAACTTAGAATCACTTACCTGTATGTCCGTTTGTAGCAGCAGAATACAAGGCAGAATAGCCATCTTCACAAGAGTAATTAATGTCCAGTCCTTCTTCATTAAGCAGCATTGATAATAAAGTGACATTTCCCTGGGCAGCAGCTTGGTGAAGAAGGGTGGGCCTGCCACCCAGGGGGACAGGACCACCACTTGTTAACAAAGGGGTTAGGGAGGAAGACCAGCCTGTGAGTTAAAGCAACAGAAGTTAGATGGAAGACCACGTAAATAAAGCTCTGTATTTTCTGTGTTCTTTTAAAAATTAAAAAGGATCTTCAAAATGACAGGATTTGTTAGTTTAGCACAAGTTTTGTGATGATGCTGAACATCAGAAGGTATTCTGAAGAATAAAAACTGCGTACAGGGGTGACAGTTGTTAATTCAAATGAACAGGATTTCATTACAAAAGGTTAACATGAAACTTATTGTGAACTGTAGTAGCAGCTGGATGTCTCAAAAAAATTTATATTATTAAAATTCAGAAACTACTGAAAGTTTTATACAAGTTTTAGTCTAATTGCTAATATGCTGGGAAAGTTTTTTGAAAGATCTAAAGACAGATTTCGAAAACAAAATACTTATTTTCATATGAAATTTCATCCTCCTTTACAGTCTAAGTGCAAACTTTAGTATCTATATCACCTGCAGTTACACAGACAAATCACACAAAGAGCACTTAATAACTTGTAAGTGCCTTTCAATAAGTTTGAAAAAAAATGTAGAAAACATTTACACAAATAATACAGAAATCAATATATTTATTATTGAACTGTACCTCAAGGTAATGTTCCTTTTACTCAGCAACACTTAAACAATATATTATAAAATGCTGCAGTGTAAATGAATAACAAGTTATATAAAATTTATGAGTGAAAACTTTCAAGTCACCCCGTTAAAAAGTAATATTCAATTCAAAGCTTTGAAAGCTTAGGAGTTATCTTTGTTAAACGTTCTGTTCATTACTTGTCAGCTTTAGTAGGGAGTTTGTTAAGAATATGAAGTTTGCTGCATAAGGCATAGAAAATTTTGTGCATTCTTCCTTGATCAAGGACTGAAAAAGAAAACAGGAGAAAGATTTTTTTTCTTATTTTCACTATTATCTTTAGAAAATCCACATTATATTTCTCTCTTGAACAAATAACTTTGTATTCAGTGGCCACACATAAGCTATTATATGAGGCTGAAATCTGACAAAACAAAGTGAGTTTACGCAGTTTTACTGTGGTTCTGCAACACCCAAGACTGAAGAGGAGCTGCAGGGCATTACCTCCAGCCCCATCACGCTGATCAAATGCTATCCGACCTCCAACACCTAGAACTAGAAAACGCAGGTGGCAGTAGCTCTACCCACATTGGGATGATCTGCTCTGCATTTTGGAAAACGAAAATTCAATATCCAAGTTCCCAATAGAATTCTATAGAAGCAACAGATTTGGGAACCTTGCAGGATCTTTGGGCAAACTTTAGTCAAGGTCCAGACTTACACAAGAATACATCATCTGGGCAACTCCAATGAAGAACACGTAGTTTGATCCCAGTTCAAAACAACAACAACAAAAATGCTTTAAGTATTTTCATTTTTGTTTCTAAAAAGTAAGTTAATTTGTCATTCCAAATTAAGTTTCCTAGTTTAGTATGTAAAGGAAATATATTTGCAGTATTTTCCCAATGTTGGCTTATTATTCAATGTATTTGATATTGACTATAAAAAGTCATCACTACAACTATGAAATTATTTTATAAATCCAACTTTGAACTGCAAAGTTAACTCCGTCTTCATGTAACTTCAATTCTGAAGCTACCTTCTGACTATTAATACTCTTACTAATATTTGTTTCTCCAAAATTTTTAATCAGGAGATTTTGAGGGTTTTCTGAAGTTTGTAAAAAAAAAAAAAATATACAACAATACAAACCACCCTTTAAGTGGTAAAAAACATATAGATTTATTTCCACTTCCAATATTTGAGAACAGTTAACTCTTACAAAATCACCAAAGGTCTGAAGAATAACTTTTGTTCTTCCTTTCCATGAGAAAAGTGTTTTTATTTTTCCAGCCTTCTGTTATTCTTTGAAACTAACGGTGCTGCAGCTGTTGCTATATACGTCAATGTTTTTAAAATGGTACTTGTGTAGTTTTTACTGTCTTGTCATATGAGTTAACTGACAGTGGACATTGCTTGGGTGGCACTCCAGATGCTAACATTCTTTGTCCAAGTCATGTTGGAATTATTTGGGGGAACCTGGGGAGCCTGACACTAAACTTTAAACATGAAGTTCACTCTGACAAGTAGTTCTGTAATATGAATAGTATTTCTGGGTTCCCTTCCTTACTAAAATAGTGCAAGTTTTTTGTTTGTTTGTTTGTTTGGTTTTTTTAAGCATCATTACTAGAAATGCCAAAAAAATATTTTTTTTTCTGCCATATGTGGTATCATAACTTTGATTTCAACTCCTTCAAATGAAAAATATGTTGTTGCAATTCAGTGATGAAATTCTTTATACTAGGTTATCATTAGATGAAAACCTTCTACTGAAAAAGATACAAAAAACAGGTAATAACATAAACATAACTTTAGCTTCTATTATCAACGTAAGGCAATATATTGAAGCTGAATTAATCCAAAAAAATACAGCAACGTTAGAAAATACCGATAAATATGGTACACCATTACAGATGCAAAAAGTGAGGAAATGTGAAGCATCTGTGAAAGCTTGTAGGGCATGCAGTGATGAAGGGCAGAGGGATAGACAAAAACAGCTTCTGGCATCAGCTTCAGAATGTGAGATGGTTAATTTCAGAGCCCAGATCAGTCCCTCACCCCCCCCACTTTTATCTTCCAAGCCAATCGTATACAGAGAATAAATCAATCATTAGAGAAATGAGCAAAGTAAAAACCATACTTCATTGAAGAGTGACATAAAAGCGCAAAACCAAGAAGAAAGTGAAAGCAGAAATCCCAGGGGTATGAAAATCCAACTGCCTACATTTGTTTCCATTTTGAAGCCTTACAGCCATTGAAACGTAGAAGTCCAAACAGAGCAGAAGCATTTTGGCACCAGTTCAAAGGCTGCTGAAGTTAATGAAAACACTGTCGCAGATTTTGAATCAGGCCATAAATGTTCATTGTCATTTCTCTATGCACAGTCTGTTCAACATTAATGACAAAAGCTGGTGTCTTTTCCTACCAGGGATGAAAAGAGCAACAAGCAGTACAATGCTCCGTCTCTAAAAGAAGGTATCATCATATTAATTAAGCAGAACGTGTAACTGAAACAATCGGTTTGGCCTTAATAGTTGCTCTTTCTAGAACCAAGCAATCTGAGCTAACTAGGAAACTGTTTTAAAATTAATAAAGAGAATACTTTAGTCACTAGGCTATTATCAATTCTTCTGACTCCACATTAAGAAGAAACAAACAAGAATTTATTGACAAACAAAAAAATATAAAAATGGAGGATCCTTTCAATGTCTTTTTAAATATGTTAAATTTGTTTTGTACTGTTGTTTAAAAATATTAACAAATTCTGTTTGAAGCTCACTACTTACTGTACAATAAAATATGAATAAGATTTCACCATGATCTGCTTTAATTGAAAGAAAAATTGAAATTCTAAACATTTTCTGAAAAAAAGTAAATAAAACAGATTAAAATCACCCAGAACATTAATAAAACTAACTGAATCTGTGCCTAGAGGGCATGAAAATGCAGACATGGGAAGGAGGTTTCAGTAGTGTTTGTAGTTTGTTAGATGTTGTTGACTTCAAGAAAAGTCATACTTAAAAAACAAACTGAAAAAAAAAGTGAATAAGTGACAGGAATTCACGCATACTGACCACATTATCTTACTGAAAACAGGGTTATTAAATTTTGTTTTGTTTATCTTTTATAAGACAAAGTCTATTTCTTTTCTTGGCATAAAATTTTGAAGGAAAGGTCTTTCCAGACTTGCATAACGTCTGTTTCTCAAAGGTTTTTTAGTTCTGCAGTTTGCCAGAACACTTGGCCAAAACAGATTAGGTTCCCTTAAAAAACATAAATAAAATGGGATTGGAGAATAAGTGCAATAAAATATAAGCATTAGTTTGGGTATAAGAAAAAGAAGCTCCTGAATATTTACCTGAATATTTCAGATAACGTTATTAAAGTTCTTTGAGCTTGTTTGCAGTCAGTACAGGAGGGCTATTAAAATAACATCTCTGTATCAATAAAATAAAACAGCAGACCACTAACTAGAGTTTAAGCAATCTTTCTTTGCAGACTTCAAATTATGAGGTACGTTTCCCATTTGCAATTGCAAAAATTCATAAAAAGCTGTAGCACTTACAAAATACTAACAGTGACAAATTTTCAGAGCAAGGATTACAAGGGGATTAAATGAACCCAAATGTTTCCATCCCTTCAAAATACAAGTGAATGGAGAGTAAATGAAGAAAGGGAATCTGAACATATAAGCCAGTACAATTTTAAAAAATTAACAGTTTTTGTCAAAAATTGAGAATTTTGTCAAAAATTTGAGAATTGCCTCTGAGAACTGTCACAAATTTCATAAGAAACACAAACTGATTATTTGGTGGAGCACTCCTATTTAAATGGCAGATTGTTCTCCTAAGAAAAAAGTTTATACCTCAAAGCACAAACTAAAGCAGTAACAGTACATGGAGTTATGAAGTCAAACGGTGGTAATTTAATTTTTAAGATAGAAGATTTATTTTTTTAAAGAATAATCAAAAACTGTCTTAAATGATTACCAAACAACATCTAGTTAATATAAGACTAACTGAAATATACAGCCTAATTCATGCTGATAGGATCTGTGGAAGAGACCCTCTTGCCTACAAAAACTATTCACTTTGAAGCTGATTTTGCCAATAATTTGTTGTATGTTAATAAAATCTTTGATTTTTTTTTTAAATGAAATTTTAATTCCCTTATGGAGTCCAATGGCACCTGGAGGCAAATGAGGTTTGGAGAATATCTGGAATACCAGGAGAATAATGACCTATCTGACATGGCAATCAGACTCATCTAGGAATAAGAATTTAAGATAAAAATTCAGGACATTCATATGAAAAACAGCAAACTAAGAGGCAGCCACCAAATCCCACAGTTGTTAACTCTGAGAAGTAGTAGAAGAGAAAATTTCCGAGCTCATATTTTCATGGCACAGTTCAGAAAGGAGGGAGGATTCTGACAGCATGATACCATAGCCAAATGTTAAAAACATGACGAGGTTACTCCAGAAACATGCAGAAAGTCTTCCATGAAGTGGAATGGGGACAAAAATTCCTTCCTAATGGGAACCCTGGAATCTCCTATATTTACAGATACCTAAGTTTGCCACATGGGCTTTTGGAACAACTTCCCCAAGACTGGTGAGGGAGTTCAACTGCCTTATCAGACAGTGGTGCAGCTACCAACGGAAAGCAGTTGGTTGTGTGATGGAAGCAGACCAGCTGTGCAGGGGTTTTATACCCTACAGATGATGATACAGGGACTAAAGTTATGAGGGACTGAAGTATCACAACTGAACCAAGAATAACTGTTGAAAGTTTGAGACCATTCAAATATTCTTGAATGCTGATGAAGGTCTAAAGCGTTCCATAACTGTATGTTCATCTTCCTCACTGCAGCATAAGTCAGACTAAAGAGGGCTTCTACCTAATGTTCTAGTGCTATTGATCCCAGCAGGGAAATATGTTGACAAAAAGATTGACAAAAAGATTTACAGGAGATGTACAATTAACTGAAAGGTAGATCAGGGCCTTTGTTCATTTAACTGCCATCAAGATGATACCCTGAAGTTGGTAGCACATTAAGCACACAAATAAGTGCCCACCACAATGCAAAATTAATAGCAGATACACACACTGACACCAGATTTAGACTATTAAAATAATACTTAGATTTTAACTCTCCAGCAGCAAATCTTTGTTGATATCTGTTGAAGTAAACCTGTGAGATGCCACACACAAGTATTAACAAAGCCTACAACTAAAACCGTAAGAACTATAGAAAAATAAAAATGAAACATATTCTATAGGTATGATGTGGTATATTTAAAACCGCACTCTTACCTAGGCAATTACGTACCTTACTCTGCAACCATCTAATGCCACAGGAGAATACAGTAACCCCAGCTATGCCCTATTTTCTAAAAGATTCACAAAGCACCGAAATACTTGTTCCATGGAAGATCACCAGCAGAGGTAATTTTCAAAACGTTATTTCAGACTGAGAAAGCATTTTGAAGTCCAAAATAATAGCACTCACCAAAAAAAATAACTAACAAAAAAAAACCCCAAACAAAAAAAAAGAGAGTTTCTTTAAAATACCATAATCTGCATCCCATTTACTTTAACTATTAGTCCTCTTTACCTTTAAAAAAAGCCTTCAATTTGGAGACCTCTTTGAGGAAGCGAACTAATTTATAACATTACTAAATCGGCAAAAGGATTCCCATACCCCTGGAATGTGGAAGAAATATAAATGAAAATTTCAGCTTTTAGAAAGTAAAAAAGAGAAAGGTATAAAAAGATAAATAAAGCAAACGAGACGTATAGGAAAACCAAAACATTATTTTAGAGGGAGACAGTTTGTAGCATATCAATCCCTTTACCTGATGCTGTTACCAGGAGGCTGTCTGAATCACATGGTCTACAGGATGAAGCACTAACAGGGTTTATGGAGGAGCTACAGGCAATGGTGGTGGGAATGACAAAGGAATTTTCTGAACATGCAGGTTGGTTCAGTCCAGGGAAGTGGGAAGGCCAGGCACCCACCTGAGATGAGGCTATGGCTGGTATGGCACAGCCTGCGGGTGCCACAGATAAATCTATAGCAGGTTTTGGTGGCAGCTGAGGTGAGGACTTAGATATAATTTCCTCATTTATTACCCTGATTCCTTGTGGTGAACTTGAAAGAGGTGAGGTCACTGTTTTGCTGTCAGTTTTTGCACTTGTATTTGGGGATCGACTACTATCCATTAAAACTTTAAGCTGTGGGTGTGGTGGAGAAGGAGTTTGCGAAAGCCCTGGTTTTTTAGGAGGAATGGGTGGAGGATTTCCTCTGTCAATTCTTGATACACTGGGAGTCTTTAAACTCGTTCTACCAACTGGGGGGTAAGTGCCAACTTCTATTGAATGTGACGTCCCCGGCCGCGACGGAGCGCCGCTCTGAGGGCTTGTAAATCTTGAAAGGACTTGGGTAACGGTATTCCGAGCTACCTGTTTGGCAACTAGATTGTCACGACTAGTAGGGGATACATCCCTTGAGGGAGGGCTTTGGGTTGTGTTTCCATTTTGGTCTTGATCATTCGCATTTGCTTGAAATCTAAATCTAGCTGCTTGGATTCGTGGATTTAGGCCGGGATGACCAGCAGTGTTGGCAGATGGTGAATGCAAACTGTGCATAGATGAAGTGAGCGAGGAATTCTGAGCTGCAGCAGTCGGGGCTGCAGGGGTGCAAAGGGAAGTACTGTTTGAAAAAGGGGAAGTGCTACTTGGTAAATCAGGTGATGAGCCTGTACTTGGTCCATTTTCCTCAATTCTGTTTTGATTCTGTGTAAGAACAGGAGTTGCGGGAGGGACAAGTTCACTGGATGAAGATTGCCTATCAATGACAGGCTTCACAAATGCTGCATTGGCGCACACGTTCATTTTTGTATTGCCAGACACTAGGGGGTTCACTGTGGAAGGCTTTACAGACACAGTCAAAGGCAACTTCTTAACATTTTCTGTGCTACTATCCATCACTACCGTATCTGTTTGGCAGGCAACAGTTCTTGAACTTGGCTCTTCTGTTTCAACAGAAACAGAAACAAGACTCTTGTCTTTATTTCTATCTTTATTTTTAAGAGAAAGATTAGCTTTACTTTCATTCTCCTTTTTTAATTGCTCAATCATTTTGATCATTTTATCTCTCTCTTCTCTGAGGTCACTGGTGTGCGCTTCCTCTCTATGAAGTTTGGCACGCAGCTGCTCTCTCTCTGTGTCAAACTCAGACAGCTGCTTTTCCATTTGAGCTTCCATTTGTGTGCTCCTTTGTTTCTCAGCTGCAAGAGACTCCTCCAATTCAGTAGCCTTTCTCTTTTCCTCTTCAAATTTTGACATCACTTCTTCCAGTTTCTGGGCTTCCTCTATAATTCGGCCAGACAGCTGTTTACACTCTTTCACCAGCATCAATACTACATGCTTATTCTTTCCACGTTCTTCTTCAAGACGAGCAGATAGCTTTTTGTGCTCCAGCTCAAGATTCTGTAACTGAGATTTTTCCATTTCCAACTATAAGAAAGCATAGAGAAAAATTCTCATTAACAAGATGGAGACTTTCAACATAACCTAGTATTAACCTGACATTGTGACATTGATATTATAACCTTTGAGAGTATGCTTAAAATGGACCTGTCTGTTGCAGGAAAGTGATTTGTGATATCTAACACAAGAGCTTATAATCTTATACAAGCAAAAGAAAGAGACAGACATCTCTGAAGAGCAATTCAGAAACTAAGTAAGCCCATCTACTTTCCTTCATTGACGACACAGAGGATCCCCAAAGTGATTAAATGCTTGTGATTCATGAGTGAGGAGCTACCTGTTCTCCAGAAATTAGACATAAGACATCACAGAAAGTCCTCTTCTCAGCAAAGGAACCAGACACAAGCAAGAGATGAGGTTTGCAAAAAAAAACTCTGAGCCCAGAAATGAATCATAGAATCATGGAAGGGACCTTTAAGGTCATCCAGTCCAACCATTAACCTAACACTGCCAAAACCACTACTAAACCATGTCCCTAAGCACCACGTCTACCCATCTTTTAAATTCCTCCAGAGATGTTGATTCAACCACTTCCTGGTCAGCCTGTTCCAACGCTTCACAACCCTTTCAGTGAAGAAATATTTCCTAAGATCCACCATAAACCTCCCCTGGTGCAACTTGAGGCAGTTTCCTCTTGTCCTGTCGCCTGTTACTTGGGAGAAGAGACCAACCCTCCACCTCGCTACACCCTCCTGTCAGGTAGTTATAGAGAGCGATAAGGTCTCCCCTCAGCCTCCTTTTCTCCAGGCTAAACAACCCCAGCTCCCTCAGCTGCTCCTCATACGACTTGTTCTCCAGACCCCTCACCAGCTTCTCTGCCCTTCTCTGAACACGCTCCAGCACCTCAATGTCTTTCTTGTAGCGAGGGGCCCAAAACTGGACACAGTATTTGAGGTGCAGCCTCACCAGTGCCGAGGAGTACAGGGGGACGATCACTTCCCTACTCCTGCTGGCCACACTATTTCTGATACAAGCCAGGATGCTGTCGGCCTTCTTGGCCACCTCGGCACACTGCTGGCTCATGTTCAGCCGATGGTCGACCAACACCCCCAGGTCCTTTTCCATCAGGCAGCTCTCCAGCCACTCTTCCCCAGGCCTATAGCGCTGCATGGGGTTGTTGTGACCCAAGTGCAGGACCCAGCACTTGGCCTTGTTGAACCTCATACCATTGACCTTGGCCCATCGATCCAGCCTGTCCAATGTTTAGGTTTTCAGTCTTCCTCAGACTAAAGGAGATAAGGGTTGAAATACACAGTCCATAATGGGTGTCTTATATGTTGTTTTAACATTTATAAATAAGATATTCATCTCTGAGACCAACTTTTTGGCACAGGCACATCTCCCTGTACTTACTAATAGCAGAAAGTCTGACTGACATTGGTGATGTATAAACTATGTCACAAGCTAGAATCAAAAAAACTACCTACTGTGTGCAGATAATGCATAAGAATAATTTTCCCCTCATTTATATAGTGATCGCCTCTAATTCGTCTTGCCTGCTGATTATTCAAAGACCCTGTTCTAGAAAAGAACTGGAAAAATATATTTATGCACCACTTTCTAAAATACTTAACAGTAATAATGCAAACCAAATTGCTTCTTATTTTCCCAAGCAAACTTACAGAAGTCAAACAACAACAAAAGAAAAATTGATTTCTTTCTTCCTGCTCCTCCCTTCACATACTGATGCAGTAGCTTCCTATATGGCTTATCTGAATGACAGATAAAACAAACAAACAAACCCCCAAGAAACTGCTAAGCATTCCTTCTCCTGTACTCTTTTTATTGGTTTAGCCTTGTCATTTTTGCTTCATATTTACATACAGATCGATACAGAAATAACAATTCAGAACTGTACCACTAAAGAGCATTTTCTAAGTGAGCATTTTTTCTGGAAAAATACTTTTAGGTACCCATGAAAAAAAAGTAATCAAGTGCTCATAAACATGAACGGTTAATTTTGACTGCAATAGGAAACCGTTCCATGCTTCTACAATACGAGAACATTTTACAATGCTCAAAAAAACAATCTAAGAAAAGCTGTGGCAACTAGCAGTACATTTAAGATCTTACAATAAATGTTTCATTTCATGGAAGAATCATATATTCAGATTATAGTGTCATGGTAAAATGATACTAATTTCAAAGTTTAAAACAATACAGTGTCTGAATGTATTTACTGTAAACTGTAATGTGGGAAACAAGATGGTCTAGGGGATTGGTAATAGTGATGGAATATCTCCTCTCTCAGCCAATGCTTAAAATATTGTCTTGGTTGCTAGATGAAAACAAACAAACAGGCACACAGGCAAAGAAAAACCCCAGGCATTACAACATAATAGCTTTTCAGAAGCCTGTTGCTACCAATAGAATCTTCCAATAGAAGATGAAATTTCTTAGCTCTGGGAACTTTTTACCACATCACTGTAGATGTGTCCACAATTAATTTTTAACTAAACTGCATTTAAACAGAGGCTAATATAAATACCATTTTTAAATAACAGTTTTGTTACCCTCCAGTTATACCGTAGAGTTGAAGCCCATGCCATCAAGAGACGAGTATAAGAGGGAGAGAGTCTGCAGTCATAATAGAAAGAAATCCCACCTGCTATAGCTCATTGTTCCCAGGATAATTTTTTTCCCCACGTGGTAAGTAGAATTCAAACACAAGAAAACACTTTAAAAGGAAGGGAAGTGAAATGACACAGAGAGAACAAACAATAAATCCTGCATGAATTTACACTTATGGATGAACGTGTGACTCAGTCTCCCAACATTTCTAATCATGTTACCTGACTATAAATTTCTCTTCCATTTTCTTCAGAAGAATGGGAAAAAGCGTAAAGAGGTGATAGCAATATTGATGTGATGTATATTATAGTAATAATAAAATTTCTTCCTGAAATCGTATGATTATTATAAGAACCATTGAACTAAGAGGAAGAAATCACTATGGGAAATTATACCTACATTATAAAAGTCATCTTGGCTTCAAATACCTCAAAACCTGTTTAGCAGTGGATGGGCTCCACTGCGCTTCATCCCAGGTTAACCAATACACTCTGCAAAATGCATTTCACCAAACCAAGTCTGCTCTCTCCTAAAAACAGTGTTAAATACATAAGAAATATGGTATGTCGTCATCAGTCATCGCTAAACAAACAACATCAGCAACACCTCTTCAGTTATGTCAATGCAAATACAGATGCAAATTAAATTTACAGCTCTTATGATGACACTGTATTTAGGAACGGTCCTATTCCCAGTTCTTCACATGCAGAAAAATATTTTTTCTCAAGCATTTCAGTGGTTTTTTCAAAGCATGCAACAGCATTTGGATGCTTCACAAGCATTTCAAAGCAAGGGGAGCATCCAGCAGGTTGTTTTTTTTTGAAACGGATACAAAAATCATGAGAAATATATACAATTTTTAAAGCCTGGAAATGCAATAAGAGTACAGTGAAAATGTTTTTCTGAAGATTTTCTATATAATTCCCCCATTTTGCTTTCAGACGAGGGATTGGTTCTATAAATTAACTTGTGAAATTATATTACTTTCAAATAATTACAAGCAGATTTTAACATATAACTGGGATGAAATCAGCTTACCATACTATTATAGTACCTTATTCATAAGCATTGCATATAAATAAAGAATCCCTAATATATATGTAAGTCCTCTATTTGATTTCAAATTGACAAGAGCAGCATTAGTTTCTCATTTTACATTGTTTCCTATGTCTCTCTCTCTCTCCCTCACGCCCTTGTTTTGTCTGCATCATCTGAAACAGGAAAAACCTCGGAATATTTACACCGCACTTTTAACTTTAGATGACAGATTTAGAACTAGCTGTAATTATTTATGAGTTTATGAACTAACTACGACCTGATTTTTGGGAAGTGTATTGTATGCATACACTAAATCATCTCAGTAATGTAAACATCTGGAAATGTGTCCAGGAAGGATTTGAAACGGGGTAAAAAAGGATACTGAGAAAAATGATAGTATCCCACAAAGAACTAACAAGCAAAGGCCCTTCAAAGGTGAGAGACAAAGTGCATTCCTTGTGAGAAAAGGTTGAGGGAGCCTGGCTTGCTTAGTCTAGTGAAAAAAAAGACTGAGGGATGATTCAATAACAACATACCACTCCTTTTGAAAGGTCCTTACAACAATGACAGAGTCAAATTCTCCTTGGTAGTGGCAAGTGGAGTTCCATAACAAAGGGTTACCACGAAAAATTGCCCTTTAAGAGGCTCAGTCTTGCAAAAGTGTTCTTCACAAGGACAGTAGCACAGAAATGCTGTGGTATTGCCATCCCTGGGGGTTTTCAGGACTCAGCTAGACAAATTCACAGATGACCAGATGTAATGCTGGTGATAATTTGCTCTAAGCACCAGGTTAGACTAAATCATCTCAATGGGCCTCATCCAACCAATGCATGTGTCTGTCTGCCTTTGAGCATACATCCCAATACTAACTTCTCTGCAAACACTTGACAAATCAAGAACTGTCATTTTGATTATCTGGTTTTGAGTTCCCAGGAAACCTCAAAATTAGTTTTGATAGCAGCTCCAGGAAAAACATTCCAAGAGATGGAAGAGGATGGAGACTTAACACAAAGCAGATGACATCTGGGGATTAGGTGTTTGGTATATGGTAAACCTATGACTGGCAGTCATTTGTGCACCTCTTTCATTTTTCTACATTCTGGCACATTGTTATGAGTTGCTTCTTAAGATCAAATACAAATTTTATTCAAAGAATACTTTTAAGGTCACTATATTCACAGATGATACACCCCCTGGAATAAGAGTTCAGTCTGAGCCTGTTTGAAGTCCAGTAATATCCAGAGAAAATAAACACAGCTGTACACAAACTTCATTACTCAGTGTATGTAAGAGCGAGACATTGAGGCAATTCCAAACATGAAGATAGAGGCATCACACATGTAGAGAAGGAGGAATCACTCTTGATGCAGCTGGCTCTGTATTTAGGTCACATTTGTCTAGGCTTAACTTTTTTTTTTTTCCCTTACATTGGGTCCCCCTGCTTTGTTGAACATTTCTAGAAATCCCACAAAATACCTTCATTACCCTCTTCCAAATAGGGATTTGAGAGATGGAGAACAGACAGAAAAATGTGTAACTAAGGGAAGGTAAAATACCGAATGAATGGTTTGTGAATGAATGGAGACAGTTGAGAGATATGTCATCTGTTGCCACAAACCAAAGAACTTTAAGAGGGTGCCCTGTCCAAATAGCATTTCTAATTGGCTTTAAAAGAGGAAGATGTGAGTTCTGTAGACAGTCATGCACACAGTTGCCCAACACCATGCACTTTGTTTTCAAATCCTGTGCTATTTAAATTTCCTATTTGTGACAAGGAGTAAAAACGGTAGAATCATAATGACACACTTTCAAAGCAACACACGTTTTTTCAAGTGTAGTGCTTTAAAGTTTAGCTTGAAAGTGACAGACTACAGAATTGAGTACTAGAGTACTAGAGGTTTTGGTACTTCTTAAGGTAAGAATCAAACTGCAAAATAAATTAACATCAAACTACTTAAAATTAAGATTTTAAGAAAAAACCTCATGTATTCTTCTAGGAAACAAAAGACAAGAGCATCCTTTCCTGTACATGCAGACTTACAGATATAGACTTTTGTAATAAACCTGGGACAAAAAAGGAAAAAAATGGAATTTACATACCAATACCCTGACTTTGAGACATATTCTCAATATGTAGGCCCATCTTACATACATGTATCTGTCCATATACTAAAAGCCAGAGACAGATGAAGAATTTAGGTACAAGAAGAGACTTGTGGACATGCATTGAAACAAGAAACTAATCCAATTGTCCAGGCAGATGTGTCATAGTCTCTCCCAATATCATTCTTCAGTCGGAATAAGCAAGCTTATTCATTCTTTTCTGTGCTGAGAGAATCCTTTCCCCAAAATCTCAACTTACTTACAAAGCATATGAGAACGAAAACTAACATTTAAGAGCCCTCAAAAAGAATTAAGTACAAGTAAGGGTTCACTTACATAGGCCATTACACTGTTTTAAAACTTACATATCACACATACAGTCTAGTATTACTCATTTTTTTGAATGCGATGTCTGTTTTCCTGAAGTCTTAACAGAGCAGGAATGCTTAAACTAAACTAAACAGCAGAGTTAAGATAACAAAAAAAGGTTTGCTGCTTTAATTTAAGCATGTATTTCCAGAATACTTCCAGTACTTTCGTATGCATATTATTTCCCAAAGAGCAATTACTACCAAAATCAATTTTATGTCCATTGTCTTAGCATTTTCTGGTTGTTTTTTTTTTTAAAACATCAATCTAAAACTGTCACCAAAAAGCTATTTCACAGCTGCTGAAGACAGTCTATCCATTTTATACCCAGTGAGGATGATTCAACACCTAGAAAGCATTTCTTTTCTCATTATTCAAAAAGACCTTGTCTAGATTAGTCTATTATATTACTGTACCCCTTTTTCCTCTCAGAACCCCCTTCCCAAGATATTATTATTTAGCTATACTTTAGGAATATGTCTTACATATCAGTGAAATATGTGCAATCAACCAACCATTCACTTTCAAAATGACAGTTTTATCTTCAATATGAGACTTTTTTTGCAACATACTTGTGCCAAAATAATTTTTCTCATTACAGCAAATGCTTCAAATATGCAAAAAAGTGTTTTTTAGAGTTGTAAGTTATTTTTACTGATTTATGAAACAGAGCCACCTAATATAAAATGCAAATAAATTATTTATTTTATGCTATTTAGGTTAGAGCAAAAATAACAGTAGCTCCTCTAGGCTTCAATGGTGTTGGTTTAAAAATATATTGTGATGATGCTTTCTCAGCTCACGCTGAGCTATCCACTTATATACTGCATTGACTTGTACCAGTTATTGCATAAGTAGAGCTAAATTCATGGAATGAACGAGGTGTGCACACAAAATATCACCAGAAAACCAGCACTTCACTATATATGACAATTAAGTGCTAATATTTTAACACTCACAATGATAACCAAGTTAGACAAAGATGCAAATTAGGAAAGTGGCATGAAAGAACAAATCAGGAGAGGGAAAAGGAACAAAAGTTGGTACCAGGATACCTTCTTTTGTCTGTTTTCAGCAGCAGCCAACTGAGCTGACATTCTTTCTTGCATTTTCCTGCAATGAGCCATAACAGCTTCTAAAATGGACAGAGGGTTCATGCATATCGGCTTCTTTTCTTTGTCAGCAGCACCTGCTTCAAAGTCTCTCTGAAGAGCCAGAAATGGGTCACTCAGATTAAATCTTCCATATCGCTCCTGAATAAAAACCTCTTTGCGCCGGGCCTAACAAAAAAACCAGACAGACAAAGAAATAAAACTAAATGCATTCTTTGGAGTACATCCACACATAGAAAAGACCTAAACCACAGGGAAAGTTATGTAACTTAAGTTTTTTAAATATTTTCTTTAGGTATTTGTTTATAGTCTCTAAAAGAAATAGATATGTTGCACACAGATTTCATTACAGTCAATACAATTCACTACATAAAAAAACCCTTTCCCTTCTCAAGTCAATACAGAAATATCAGTTTGGAGCCGTTTCATAAGTATCACAAAAATAACATCTTGTAAATTGGCTGATACACAGAGAGGAAAGGGAAGAAAAACATTCTAAAATAAAGTTTTCTATTTCTGTGTATTAAAATGATGTTGGTAAAAGATATGAAAACATGCTTTGTGTGTTTATTGTAGTACCAAAATAAATATTTTTCAAATAAAAAAATTGACAGTGTGTTTACACTGACAGAGTTTCATAAGTAAAGGCAGACAAGCAGAGAGCAAAAACACCACCAAGGCTTTTCTGAAATTAAGACGCTTCTCATATCTCTGTTCAGAAAGAACTTCATGACCATATGTTTCTCAATACCATTATTTTGAAACATAATTATATTTCCAAACTACAGTACAACACTTTATTTTCATAACAAAAATATTACACAATAAAGATCAGAGGTAGTTTTGCTGACAAATTTTTGGTTCTTCAGCCCAGAATGAAAACAAGATCAGCTTCACAGAAGGTATTTTTAATACACAGTACACAGGAAGGCCACAGTTAAGTACTGACTTCTAACAGTCTTCATAGAAAATATTGTTCCAAAATCTCAGGCTTAAGACCCATCTAATTTGGAGGGGGGGAAAGAAAACGAAATCAAAACAAACAAGCAAACAAAAAATACCCACTAAAAACCCCACCAGAAAGATCCAATGATTTCTAAAATTTTGTTGTGGTGTTTTTGTGCTTGTACATGTAACAGAAAGCAGAAGGAAGAATGCCAAACCATTACAGAACAAATTTTGGAAGAAAATAAAGGCTTGTTACCTTAAAAATTAAAACAGTCACTAGAGCAGCTCTTTAAAGAATTATGTCTCAAAAAATCAGAAAGAGGAATCCCTCCAAAAAGAGATAAAACATTATCTGTGATTTGGTTCAAATTCAGGGAAGAATAAGCAAAAAGAGGAAGAATAAGCCAATTCTGAGATACAAAAGAGGAGGAGCAGGCCTAACGGTTACCAAATGGGTCAGTAGATCATTTGTAAAGTTTGTAGTTAAAATTGTTACATATGAAAAGGTCATAAAAGGTAACAAACATTTCGGGGCATGAGAAACCAAAGAACAACATAAGAACTATGTTAGAAAAACTCTCCAGAGACTAACTACAAATAACATATCTTAATGAATGACCAACGTTTTCCTATATAATGTCTACAAAATTGAAATGTTGTGGGAAATTAGAAGGTAAAACAGAATTTGACTGTAACAGAAATAAGTGTGCCTATATATTCTGATGCTTGAAATACTTTTAGTCTATTTTTCAGTTTGATAGTATAAATAGAACTTGAAAATACTTATTAAAAAAACATGCCTCTGAGGCACAACTTCAGAAAAAGCTTATAGAGTTCATTTGGACCTAAAGTCTGGCTATGCTTACAAAGTCAGGTAGTGATTGAATGAAGAGACAAAAATAAGCTGATAGAACCTAGTTTTTTTTTATAAATTGCCTTGCAAATAACCCCTAATTAGTCTAATAGTTTAATTCCTTAATTTTTAATGTAGATTTTAAAATAAAATAAAATAGCTAGTTCCAAAGGTATTGTTACAAAGCCAGGTGGGGAGAGGCTATAATTGAAGCTCCTGGTTCTATGTACTGAAGTTACAGCAGAGTATGCATGTTAGGAATTCAACCGTCATGTGAAGGAAACAATCAAAACCCAAAACCTGACCCTAAATGGATTAAATTGCTAAGCAGCCAAACAAGAAGACAAACCCAAGCAGGTTAAGAATTTAAATGGAGATGGAAGCACAATCCATATATAAATTATCAGCAATGTAAAAGCCACCACTTCGTTTATATAAAGGAAGCGAGACATTAAAGTAAAGGAAAAAACACTGATGCAGCAGCTCAGCTGTAAATAAAATAATAATAAAAAAAAGACTACCAACGCCTCCATCCTTAAATCCAGAGACCAACAGCAAAAAGTGAAGCCAAGTGGATTAACCAATCTCACAGGCAAAGGCAACCACTCATGCCTTTAAGGAAACACAGGTGGAAAACCAGTGAAATAATGTGCATTTTCCAGTTTTTAATCTGACCCATGACCAGATGTCCTCTGGGCACATACTGTATGTATGCAATATGAATGTTTTCTTTTAAATGTTCTCAAACATGCATAGCAATTAACAGAGCAAGCAAGGCAGGGATCAACGTGCACCTGCCAAAATAGTAAGGGGACTGGGTGTTCGGATTCATTAACTAAGCAAAAGATGAAACTACACAGAAGAGATGAGTTCCATCTGATTGAAAATCAAAACAACCTGCTGGTATTAAGAATTAAAGTGGCTACAGGAAAATCTGAAAGCTAAAGACTGTGGAAAAACCAGTAGGTCTCAAACAGCACACGGTTTGGGATGACAGACCCAGTAGGGCTGAAGCCGTAACTGGGTCTATACACTGGTTGTATACCCTCAAGCACACGGTAAAACACACACTGGCAACTCTCAAACCATAAACAGCAAAGTCATCTCAGGATGCTTTCAACTCAAAAAGGAGCTAAATGCAAAATATTAAAACAAATGTTTCCATGTTTCTAGAAAAGGACTAAAAATATAGAATAAAATGATGGGATGAGGATGCATGATTTCAAATGAAGATACCAGAATAAAAGATAAAGCAGAAGCTTGGTAGAAAGGGAACAACGAGTAGTTCCCTAAAACTTAGGCAAAAGACAAGCTAGACTTTGGGTTTTTTACGTGATTCCTCCAGCCCCTAAATAATATTTCTGTCACTTTGCACTTCACTAAAGTACATCAGATGGGAGAAACAGAAATACTAGAATCAGAAATTTTTCTCTCTTACATCATTTTTCAGCACTGAATTTCAAGTCATAAGAGCTAGTAGCAATATCAAGATACCTGTTTTATATGGCACTCATTATCTGCAGAATGTACAGTCTAATGTCATACAGGTAATTAACCCTTTAAAATAGTCTCTGCACGATTTGTTGGTTGTGCTAAAACAGCATTAGCAGTGTCTCATATATTAACTTCAATATATACAGAATATATACAGCAATATATACAGAAAAAAAAAAACATTTAAAATGTTGATTTGTGAATAATTAACTGAATGAATTTTCAAACAGAAAAATTTCAAAACCAGACAGAATATGCACCCACCATAGGAGGTAATTAGGACTGCTGCGTTGTGAAAAGTGTTATATGAATTTATAAACTGTCAGCTTTATTTTTTTGTACATAGCCCATTTGCACACCAACTAGCCTTTTAATGGAAGGACTGAGATTGACAGTATTTAAAGACACAAAAAGATGTCCGTGGGAAAAGACTTAAGCTAAATCCTCCAACAGGTAACTGTTAATGAAAACTGACAGTAAGAACACACAAATAAAGAGAAAATATCTAAAAACAAAGAAAAAAACCCTTCAAATAGTTAATTAATGAAATTCACCACTGCAATACAGTAAAAGCTTAAACTTATGTACAACAGCTTTTGAATTCAGTCCAGTAAGAACATCACATTTATACAGAGCTTTTAAATCCTTACATGGGATCTGAAACATTAAACAAGGAGAATAAAATAAGAGTGCAACTACTACTTAAAAAGAATGAAACCCCAAAGTTTCTTTATGGACAGGCTGGTGTATAGCATTATGTTAGATCAAGGATGGACTACAATTTTATACTAAAAAAAAAAGACAGTAGAACTGAAAACATCTTCAGAGAGGAGTGAAAGACGATCAAAAGGTGCAACAAGGCTTCTCTTCAAGGAAGACCTAAGTAGAAATAGGACTTTTCAGTGTGAAACAGACAACCAGGGAGAAACATGCCAGAAGTCTGCACCCTGACAGGACAAGTAGCAATTGTCCCGTGATCTAATGAGGGAAATTTGAGTTGGACACAAATTCTTCTCGCTGAGAGCAGATAAGCACTGGAACGTGTTGCCCAGGGAAAATATATAACCTCTGTCATTGGGAGATTTCCAAAACTAGATTGGATAAGGCCATCAGACACCTGATCCATGTTTGACGTTAGTCCTGCTTTAAGCAGAAGATTGGACTGAATGACCTCTGGAGGTGCCTTCCAACCTAAATTACTCTATGATTAGCGATTTCTTCTAGGACTGTTATTTTGTATCTTGTAGATGTTAGCAATCTTCTCAAGTAACAAATGACAGAAATGAGGTCTCAGAGGAAGGAAAAACAACCAAATACTTATTGTTGGAACAAGTCTTACGTCTTGCTTTGAATCATGAAAATACTTTTTATGACTTAGAAAAGAGAACTTTTAGTCTGTGATATTTTCAAGAATTTAAAAAAAAAAAAATCAGTACTGAGCAATCCTAGGGACTACACAGCTGTGCGACACAAGGGGAAGGTTTACTCTCAAGTTTTCTCTCCTAGGTCTGCAGCCAACAAGAATCTGGAAGATCAGTCGGTAAGATAAACTGCTCCTTTTATTACTCTTTCAGGGAGCCTGTCGCCTACCACACACAGCAAGACACTTCATTCACCCCTACACCAACTTTTTTCACACTGTTCAAGTCAACTCTCTGCATCTGCCTGCCAGCTCCTCCTGGACACTTCCATCTCTCAAGCTGCCCCTTGCAGTCACTGACCCCATTTATCGACTGGCAGACGAAGACTGGCAGCAGGGCGTGCAGGGAGAGGAACAAAAGGAGTGGAGGTATCTGGATGAGGGGCTGTGGGAAAAGCTACAAATCCAGTATAAGAACTGGCCTGCAATCTCTTTTGTCTTACGTTCCACTTCAGAAGAAAAATAAATAAATCTATTTTCAGTGATCAAACTGAGAATTATGAAGTCTACCTAGATTTTTCCCCCCCTGTTATTCAAACAAGAATGTAAGGGGGCAGGGAGGCCTTCAAATAGTATCCATAATACTCTGGACTTAAAGCTAAAAGCATAAAAAAAAAGCAAGGAAAAACAAATACAACCAATTCCTATATAAGTAAGAAATAAGCCCAATAAGAAAACAAAAAAAAAATAATCACATAATATGTTATATTGTTAGTTTACTTTCAGTAATAATCTACGTTGATATTAGTTGCACATATTTGCTGAAATGAGTTTTCATAATCAGATTACATAATCAGTAAGAGAATATATAAGCAACAGTATTTTTAAGTTTAATACTGCATTTTTCCCCAATGTATCTCAGAGTTTCCTCTTCGTTTACCTGCCAAGTTAAGAGTTCAGCAAGTCCAAGTCTTCCATGCAGCAATTGATGATAAACATCAAAAATAGGACTGCGTGTCCTACACTGCTCTGGAACAATGGAACTGAATTAAAGCTGCCCCAGAACCCTTAAAACAAAATTTCCTTCCTTTCAAGAGCGTTTGTTCCTCCAATTAATTTCCTTTTCCACTTACACTAAAATTGTTTCAACAGATGTTGATAGCTTCATATTAATATTTTCTCTTGACATATGTAGTAGGGAGTGGTAAAAAGTTTTCTAAAACTAACCAGCACAGAAGAGGAGGCAGTAAAAGCTTATTTTATGTGTTACGTTAAAGGCGAGGGTGAGCCCTTCATTCTAAATAAAACTGAAAGGGTAACAGATTTTTTAAAAGAGGAAGGTAGCTGAAAGAGAACGTGTTTATAAATCTTATTCAGTGGCATTATACAGTGTCTTGAAATGGTTTGCTGGAGCTATTCATTTAAGCAAAAGTGAATTATCAGTAAGTATATACTCATAATAAAAGCAGCACTTTCAGAGATACCTGCAAATACTGGGGTGAGGGATATGATATCTTACTATGATTAATTAAGAATGACTCTTTAAAGAATGCTAGCAATTTTGCTGCACAACAGGGCTTGGGGGCTTTGTTAGGGACTTTTTAGCTTGGGGGCTTTTTAGCTGTTGTGGTTTTTTAATGCAGATGTAAATTAATGTTTTCAAAGTATCATATGAGATGTTACTTCCATATAAAATTTAACAGAACAAACTAAAAATGGAAATGTAAACATCAATGACTGCTGAAGAAATGGTATCCTGCAGCATAATTTCTGTCAATGAACACGTGATGCTCAATTTCTCCTTGCCACCTTAACTACAGTCTAAATTCCTTTCTTCAGCACTGTGACAGTGCACACTTACGCAAAATCTGCAAGTGAGTTAGATTTTAATGAACTCAATATTATAAGAAAAATATTTAACCAATATATTCAAACTGTCTCTTTCCATGTTAAGTGTCAAGTACCAGAAGACAAAAACTCGTGTATACACTTTAAGGATGAAAAAAATGGAAATTCTCTGAAGAAGATTGATGATCATAACAGGCTGCTAGTTCAAAAACAGTGAAAACAGTAGAAAGAAATAAGAAACAGGAGGATGCAATCAGCAAGTGAAAGAAAACCAACATACAGATTGATTATGCTCTGACAGACCTATATAATTGTTTCATACTATAAAAAATTGCTTGTTACGGATGACTGATCAGGATCATGAAAGAATTCAAGTCTTTTGGCAGAGGTATCAATACAGAAAAAAAATATACCAGTTTAGTAATTTTTAACGTAAGGTACACATACTCATAAAAAGCATTCAAAACTATCTTGGAGCAGTGTCTCGTGACAGTCCTAAGCCATGCAAATATATCAATGATACTTGTTACCATGATGTAGGCTGCATGAAAGTGGAGATATAATCAGTTTTTCCAGAAAAGTTATCCCAAGCATGAACCATTTAAACAAGTAACAACAAAAAGCTGCATTATTCTCTCATTCACAACCACCCATAGAACTTTTCAATAGATTTGTAATTTGCAGAATGTCCCTTTCTTTCAGAATCCCACAGCACTAAATCCAAGCTTTTATAAAGTATTTTTCAAGGTAAAAATAAAGCTCTGAATGTAAGACCGTATGTTGTTTTACCAGGCTATCCTCAGTAACCTCCATTTAAGAAGATATACAAAAACATAATTTTAAGGCATAGAAGGTCAGATCTTACCTAGCAGCTAATGAAAACAGCAGCAAACCAGATTTTCGCTATTTCATGCCAAGTATCCAAATATTAACGTGTTTTGCAAAAGGCTGTACAATTTCCCCTTCTCTGCACTAAGAAGTGGACTTTACAAAAGCACAGCATTCCTACCAATTAATTCAAATCTGTGTATAGGAAGACAAACGTTTAATTAACACTTAAACAATCCTCACTTACAATATAACAGAAAGCACTGAAGAAGAATTATACAACTAAGGTAATGATCAAGCCTGAGCTTCCTTTGGGGTCTGACTCTGTAAGAAGAGAATATCCCCCAATAGTACCAGTTTACTATTACCCCAATATCGCTAAGTAGCACAACCTCCTTCCCTTTCTCAGCTCAAGCTCTTTCTCTTTCAAGCTCAACAGGAAGGGCTTCTTCAAGTATACTGGCGGCAAAAGGAAGACCAGAGAAGTTGTGGGCCCGCTGTTGAATGAGACAGGAGCCATGGTGACAAAGGATGCAGAGAAGGCGGAGTTATTGAATGCCTTCTTTGCGTCGGTCTTTACTACCCGGCCGAGCCCCCAGGAGTCCCAGGCCTTGGAGAAAGTAACGGGGCAAGAGGAAGACTTTCCCTGGGTTGAGGAGGATCAAGTGAGGGACCAGTTAGGCCAATTAGATATTCACAAGTCTATGGGCCCTGACGGGATGCACCCGAGAGTGCTGAGGGAGCTGGCGGAAGTCATTGCTGGGCCGCTCTCCACCATCTTTGAAAGGTCCTGGAGAACAGGAGAGGTGCCTGAAGATTGGAGGAACGCCAACGTCACTCCAGTCTTCAAAAAGGGCATGAAGGAGGACCCGGGGAACTACAGGCCGGTCAGCCTCACCTCCATCCCTGGAAAGATGATGGAACAGCTTGTTCTGGGCGTCATCTCAAGGCATGTGGAGGAAAAGAGGGCTATCAGAAGCACCCAGCATGGATTCACCAAGGGGAAATCATGCCTGACTAATCTGATAGCCTTCTATGAAGGCGTGACTGGATGGATAGATGAGGGGAGAGCGGTAGATGTGGTCTACCTTGACTTCAGCAAGGCGTTCGACACGGTCTCCCACAGCATCCTCATAGGGAAGCTTAGGAAGAGTGGGTTAGATGAATGGACAGTAAGGTGGATAGAAAACTGGTTGAAAGACAGAGCTCAGAGGGTCGTGGTTAGGGGCACAGAGTCCAGTTGGAGATCAGTGACGAGTGGTGTTCCCCAGGGGTCAGTACTGGGCCCAGTCCTCTTCAATATATTCATCAACGACTTGGATGAGGGGATAGAGAGCACCCTCAGCAAGTTTGCTGATGACACAAAGCTGGGGGGGGTGGCTGACACACCAGAAGGCTGTGCCGCCATACAGAGAGACCTGGACAGGCTGGAGAGTTGGGCGGAGAGAAACCTTATGAAATTCAATAAGGGCAAGTGTAGGGTGCTGCACCTGGGGAGGAATAACCCCCTGCACCAGTACAGGTTGGGGGCCGACCTGCTGGAGAGCAGCTCGGTGGAAAGAGACCTGGGAGTCCTGGTGGACAACAGGATGACCATGAGCCAGCAATGTGCCCTTGTGGCCAAGAAGGCCAATGGCATCCTGGGGTGCATCAAGAAGAGTGTGGCCAGCAGGTCGAGGGAGGTCATCCTCCCCCTCTACTCTGCCTTGGTGAGGCCACACCTGGAGTACTGTGTCCAGTTCTGGGCTCCCCAGCTCAAGAAGGACAGGGAACTGCTGGAGAGGGTGCAGCATAGGGCTACCAAGATGATTAGGGGACTGGAACACCTCTCTTATGAGGAAAGGCTGAGGGAATTGGGTCTGTTTAGTCTGGAAAAGAGACGGCTGAGGGGTGACCTAATTAATGTGTACAAATACTTAAAGAGTGGGTGTCAGGAGGATGGGGCCAGGCTCTTTTCAATGGTGCCCGGCAATAGGACAAGAGGTAATGGGTACAAACTTGAGTGTAGGAAGTTCCATCTCAACATGAGGAGGAACTTCTTTACTTTGAGGGTGGCAGAGCACTGGAACAAGCTGCCCAGAGAGGTAGTTGAGTCTCCATATCTGGAGACATTCAAAACCCGCCTGGACGCGTTCCTGTGTAACCTGCTCTAGGTGGCCCTGCTCTGGCAGGGGGGTTGGACTAGATGATCTTCAGAGGTCCCTTCCAACCCTATGATTCTATGATTCTATGATTCTATGATTCTCCCTGTAACCTGACAAAAACCTCCACAAAAGAAAGATGTACAGACAGACATATGCTTCCAATTCTTCATTACTAATTTTCTCCTTTAGAGTAATGAAAATCCACTATTTTGAGGTTGCAGATTTGAAAATGAAAAGGCCATATTACAAAGCTAAGACCAGTTATTAAGAGATCAGTACCAACAAGAAAAAACAATGCAGTCAATATAAAATAATCTTCACTTCTAACAGACGCAAAAGTTGAAACTCAGGCTTTGCAAAAAGGAGAAAAAGCTCAAGTCGTGAAACAACATGTGTTTTTAATTGAGAAGAGTCATCCAGATGTTCTATACAAACATGACTTTAGACCTATTTTATGACAGCTTTGTTGTCTGATGCTTAAACATTTGAAAATTAAAGGTCAATATCTTGTAAGGAAGTATCACTGTTTGGTGCTGTGATTACCTAACCACCCAGACATTTATTTCTGAAAAGAATACAGATTTTCATACTGATAATGAGTCTCAATGGATAGAGGAGACTTGAGCTTGAGTTACTTTAAATAACCATTTGTCATCTAGACTTTTTTTGCATGTTAAAATTTATAGTTCAAATTCATGCAAATTGATTCATAATTCTTTACATGGAAATCTGTCAGCCATTTTTCTGAAGTACTGAAGAAAATCTGACTTCGGCTCTAACCAAAAAAAACCTATTTAACCTCCACGCTTAGCAGTTAAAAAGTTTTTTTAGCTCAGTAACAGACAAAACATACCAAAGGCATAATAGAAAAGCTTTAACTAAATCTATCTGTGTTTCTTTTACATTTACAGCATTTAGATTTTCATATTTTCAAGCTGCCAAAATCTCAGTTAAAATATCATACCATATTACTGCATGGCAATTACGTGACTACCAAACTTCAATAATTTTAATTAAAAGGTAAGGATATTATGAGTTTACAATGCAATCATCAGGCACAGTCAACATGGGTTCACAAAGGGAAAGTGCTGTTTAACTAATTTGATATCCTTCTGTGATAAGGTCGACCACCCAGTGGATGAAGGGAAGGCGGTGATGTTGTTTTTCTGTATTTTAGTAAGGCTTTTGGTACTGTCCCTCACAGCATCCTTCTGGACATGCTGCCCCACTGTGGGATGGGCAGGTTCATGGTGCACTGGGTGAAGAACTGACTGAACGGCAGGGCTCAAAGGGGCTACATCTGGCTAGTGACCGGTCACCAGTGGTGTTCCTCAGGGTTCAATTCCGGGGCCAGTTCTAGTCAATATATTCATCAGCGATCTGGATGCAGGAGTTGAATGCACCATCAGCAAGTTTGCTGATGATACCAAACTGCGAGGTGCAGTTGACTCTCTTGAGAGACAAGTTGCCTTGCAGAGGGATCTAGACAGATTGGAGCATTGGGCAATGATTAATGCGATAAAATTTATCAGGTTGAAATACTGTATTCTGCACCTAGGACGGAGTAACACCAGGCACAAGTATAAATTTGGAGAGGAGAGGCTGGGGAGCAGCCCTGCAGAAAGGGATTCGGGGGTGCTGGTCCACGTCAGGCTCACTATGTGTCAGCAGCGTGCCCTGGCAGCCAAGAGGGCAACCCGCATCCTGGGATGCAATCACAGCATCACCAGCTGGTCAAGAGAGGTGATTATCCCGTTGTACTTGGCATCAGCGCCACCTCGCCTTGAGTACTGTGTCCAGTTCTGGGGCCCACTGTTTCACTTGAAGGTCCTTGTTGCCCTCCTTGGGATGGTGAAAGGGGTGGAAGGCATGTCCTGTGAGGAGGGCTAAGGACTTTGGGCATGCCTAGTTTAGAGAAAAGGAAGCCGAGGGGCGACTTCATTACTCTCTACAGCTTCCTGAGGAGGGAAAGTAGAGAGGGAGGTGCTGAGCTCTTCTTCCTGGCACCTAGTGATAGGACACGTGGGAATGGTTCAAAGCTCACCAGAGGAGGTTTAAACTGGACATTAGGAAGCATTTCTTTACTGAGAGGGTGGTCAAACACTGGAACAGGCTTCCTAGAGAGGTGGTCAATGCCCCAAGCCTGTCGGTGCTTAAGAGGCATTTGGACAATGGCCTTAATAGTACACTTTAACTTGGTCAGCCCTGACTTGGTCAGGCCGTTGGACTAGATGATCATTGTAGGTCCCTTCCAGCTGAAATACTGTATTCTATTCTATTAACAATATATATTTATTTGAGGTATAGTAAGAGAATTCAATGTTTTCAAATTATTTCCAGTATTCACTGGAAGGTAAATTGTGAGAGTAATGTGTATTACCTCCAAGAAGAATTTTTGTTCTTGCTACTACCCCTAGTGAAGAGGCTGAACGAACAAATAGATTTAACTAAATAAATTTGATTTCTAGAATGGAACATTTTAAAGTAAACAGAATACTCATCCACATTGTGTATTTTGGATTTTATGAGATTTATTAAAACTTTAAAGCATTTTTCCAGCTAATACTGTCTTTACAGATACCATTACTTAAACGTTACCGATTTTAAAATTGTCATATATCATCTTATATGTCCACAATGTCTTGCTAAAATTTTACTCTGCTATTTCAGAGAGAACTCACTGTAATCATTGTTGCTCTATTTTCTCAAATTTTCCATTTATTCGTACAAATGGAACACTGGCTTTTATAAGACACCTAGTGCTAAGTATTTTTAGTACAGCGTGAACTTCTAAGACAGATGCCTCTCTCTGGGAGAACTGCAGGTGGAAAGATCTATCCACCACTCAGAACAGCATCAAAACGGAGCGGGAGGGAGAAAAGCACGGGAACACATACACACAAGCATAACAAAAGTAATTGCTGCTACGTGAGTATTTTCACAAGTGTTGAATTTGAAAAGGATTCCAATCAAATCTCATCCTATTCATAATTTTTTTTCTATAAATTACTATTATAATTTTTTTGGAAGAACCAAGAACAAGCCTTATACGTTTTTTCTTCAGCAACAGTAACATGAAGAGGCACACAAACAAACGAAAGAAGTGTTATGTTATCAGTGTCACCCTCTACAAAATTAACTGTACCATTTATTGGCATAGAGGAAATAACATGTGTATGTTCTCTTAACTAAAAATGGAAAATTTCAGTTAACATAATAATACAGATAGAATGGCCCAGTTACATTTCTCATTGTCAGCAACGTGAGTAATGATGGCAAACAGATAAAATATTTTAAATAAGTCACTCTAACAATGAAGTCACAGCTGTATTATTCATAAAGATCACAGAAACTGAGAAACAGTTACATCAACATGATTCTGGAGTTTTTTATTATTATTTTTTTAACAAATAGTGTGTATATCTCTACTCGCTAGTTTATGGTAGGTTATGCAGAAAGACCAAACAAGGGCAGGAGGAAGCAAGTGGGAAAGGCAAAGCAATTATCCAAATGAGAAACCACCAAGCAGAATACTTTCAGCTAAATTAGTAGTTACATACCTGGCGACAATAAAGAGATTCAGATCTTACGTGAAAAACAGAAAGAGACTATTACCAGTTTAACAGTCACTGCTAGAAAGGACAGAGTAAAAAGGATGTTTGCCATGCAAGTCCATAGAGTTTTCATACTAGAAAACTAGTCCCACAGTTTCATACTTGTAGCCTCCTATTTTAGGAGACCCTGGAATGCACATATTTTCCTGACTAATGAAGCTTAAATTTAGTAAAATAACATATATACAGGACTGTTTTAATAAGGCTTACCAAAAGTTTTTCTTTGCTCAGTGCTTAATATCTCCCTTTGGCAAATAGCAAATAACTACCATAAGAAGTGATGTAACATTACTGAAAACTTACTTTGTCAGTAACTTCTAGAAGAGGCCTTTATATGTATCAAAATACCAGTATCTCTCAGATTAACAAAGTTAATCAGCCCACAGACTGCTGCTGCTACATTCACAACATCTATTGGAAAAGGTGAGACTTGGTTCCATTCATAATGAAGCGCAAGAAATAAAGGTGTTACTTGAAGGAAAATCATTGGACAGGTAAAGACAAACTATATTTAAAAGCAGAGAAAATGCATATGCAACCATAATTAAAGTAAATAAATCAAAAGTAGTGATCAGATGAGCAAGGACACAAACTTCAGATTATTACCTCCCCAAAATATAGTAAAAATTAAATTTTTGCAAAGAAATTGCAGCATGCAAAAATGACAATGCAAACGAGGCATTATCTGACTTCTATTTCATGGTTCACTTCTGCCACCAAGGCCAACTGACATCATACTGTCTACAACAATAACCTTCTGTTACACACAGTTTAACATCTTCTGCTCCTCCTTCTACCTAATCATCATTTTTCAAAGACACCTGCTAAAAAACAGGCTGTCTTACTGGCTGCCAGAAACCTCTAATGCCACCTTCTGTGTCATCTTAGCTCCATTCTGTGTGGTACGAGAGTCCCATGGGATTCATATGTATTATAGGAGAAGTTCAGATTTGCATTTAAATTCACAACAATTTAGCACAATGACTGTAGGTAAGAGTCTTCATAATTTATAAGTAGTGTAGCTTCCTTTGCGAGATTACACTTAATATACAGGAAATTTTTCTACCTATCAGTCAATTTGAGAACAACTAACCTATATGGTCTCATTCCCTTTTTCCTGATAGCTCCCAGGTTTCCCCCCCTCTACCCCTGAAGTTCTTTCTAGAAGTACTAAGTCTTACAGTACAATTCTTGTTGACTTTGTGAAGTAGTTTGGGATAAAGACTTTATCCATAAGCAACTGACAATTATGGTGTTGGTAATAATTCTATTTTAACGTGTGACTTACAGAGTACAGGCAAAACCAAGTATCACCCCATCACAAGATGCATAAGACAATAGATAACATTAAAAGGACATGAAAATTCTAACTGGTAAATCACATTTTCTTAACTAAAATCTCAACTTGCAGTATGCAAAAGTCTGCCTTGGCCAAGAGAAGGAAGCTCTTTTGCTAGACAGAACTCACTGGGAAACAGAAAGGCCAAATTAGGCAAGTATAGCTTGTGAGTATCTACAGCTCTCCCTCTAAATATTTTACTTAATATTTACCTCGTTTTTTTTTTCAAGGAACAGATAATTCATTACTGAAAGTGCAGAGCCAGGCATGAAAGGCTCCATATTTTGCATAGTTATTGCAGCATCATTCTTGGTTACCCACCAAAACCCCAACATTGTTACGTAGTATACTGTCATGGTAATCCATGATTCACCCAGTTGTTTTTTTTTTTAAATATTGTTTGATCTTCACATACAGTTAAAGAATTGCAAAAGCGCTACAGCAATATGTATACATGACAGTTATCATCAAAATAGTTCATGTTTTCAGTGAGATTAAAATAACGCTCTTAATCATTGTTGGGCAAAATTGAAAGACAAGTTTACTAATAATAGCCTTCCACAATGCACAGCTCAGGACTTGAAATCAAACTAGCTTGAGCAGAAAATGCATTCTGCCCTTTGGGGAGAAAAAGAATCCCGAAGAGCATTTTACAATGACCCATCTGGCAATTTCACAAGCAAGGTCCATCTGTCTTAAATTCGAGAATGATCATAATGGTAGAAAGCACTGGGGAACTTCTGGTTTTAGAAAGTGAACATGAGGGATACAAAGTTGGTTGTTTTTTTTTAAATCTAGACCAAATCAACTCATATTTCATACTACATTTACACAAACAATATTGGAAAAGGGCATTTATAGGTATACAGTGATGATTAGGTAATGCAGCACAACAGGAACAAGCTTGTAGAGCAACGCAGTTGGTGCTGTTCAGTTTACGCAGTCTAGGAGTGGTCTGTGAGGCAAGTCAAAGCAAAGTCAGGTGGGGACAATGCAGACAGTTTCTTCAAAAGTGGGTTCTTGATCTGAATGCTAGGGTAGATTAACCCAGAAGTTCATTCACACACATACATATAGATATGGCCTTTATCATAATGAATCCCAGCATCTTATAAGCCACCCATAACACACAAATTTTCTAATAGAATGATAGTACAAAGAAACATTTTTTTGTTGTTTTAAAATGCAAGAGTTTGCAAAACAACATTCAATTTGATTATTAGAAAAAAATGGAGCAGAGTTTTGAAGTAACATCGGATTATACCATTATAGCCTTGGAAATAAGAGTGCCTCTTCATTGCAGCTAGTTATTTAAGAAATCTCTGAAACAATCCCATCATTTCAAAACAAACAGTCTTCTTAAAAAAGAAGCACTTTTTTTTAAGGCTTCCTTTACTGAATTTCTCATGGAATTCCATACTGGTATCCTAGTAGTTCTAGAATGATTAACAGGAGAGTTGGAACCTGAAAACATGGCATTCAACATACCATGCATTATCTATTTTAAAGAAACATTGTGTAATCTAACCAGTAATCACTGTATTTTCTAAAAGCTGTTTATCCTTATTTTAAAGTCTTGTCTTTTTAAAATAGACACTTTTCAAGGTAAAGCTAATAGAACAGGTTATTAAACTTAAATGTGGCTATGAGGTATTATTACATGACGCATTAACTTCTGTCTTTTGACCTACCTATTTCATTACATTAATATCCACACCTTCATTACAAAATTCAACCATAGTTCTTCAAGAACAGTGCCTTGCTAAGGGAAGTCAGAAATTATCTTATATGGATTTTCTACTTGGACATAATATAGACAGTATGATTCATTTCCAGCTCCATTGATTAGCCTGCAGGCCTGTCAAAATGCTTAGATTCAGGAAGATAAACTGTACTCACAATTTGGGCAGAACTAAATCCCACTGCAGAGATATTTTTCTTCTCATCTTTTTATAAACTTAATCTAAGTTAAATTCGCTTAGCAGCTAAATTATCAAAGTCTGATTTTCCCTAACTTTTGTGATTAATGGAGCAGGGTCGAGTTGGAGGCCTGTAACCAGTGGTGTCCCCCAGGGGTCAATACTGGGACCAGTATTGTTTAACATATTCATCAACGACCTGGACGAGGGGACAGAGTGCATCCTCAGCAAGTTCGCTGATGATACCAAACTGGGCAGGGTGGCTGACACCCCAGGGGGCCGTGCTGCCATCCAGCGTGACCTGGACAGGCTGGAGAGCTGGGCAGAGAAGTACCTCATGAGGTTCAACAAGGACAAGTGTAGGGTCCTGCACCTGGGGAGGAAGAATGTCAGGCACCAATATAGGTTAGGGGTGGACCTGCTGGAAAGCAGTTCTGAAGAAAAGGGTCTGGGCATCTTGGTAGACAGTAAATTATCCATGAGCAAGCAATGTGCCCTTGTCACCAAGCAGGCCAACGGAATTCTGGGCTGCATAGGGAAGAGGGTGGCCAGCAGGTCAAGGGAGG
>VYZM01008953.1:54042-66003 GCA_013398915.1 Dromas ardeola
AACAAAGATGATTGAGGGATTGGAGCATCTCCCTTATGAGGAAAGGCTGAGAGAGCTGGGACTCTCTAACCTGGAGAAGAGGAGGCTGAGGGGTGACCTTATTAATGTTTATAAGTATCTAAAGGGTGGGTTGAAGGAGGATGGAGACAGGCTCTTTTCAGTGGTTCCCAGTAACAGGACGAGGGGTAAAGGGCACAAGCTGGAACATAGGAAGTTCCAATTGAATATGAGGAAAAACTTCTTTACGGTGAGGGTGACAGAGCACTGGAACAGGCTGCCCAGGGAGGTGGTGGAGTCCCCTTCTCTGGAGACTTTCAAGACCCATCTGGATGCAGTCCTGAGTGATGTGCTCTGGGCAATCCTGCTTTAGCAGGGGAGCTGGACTAGATAATCCCTAGAGGTCCCTTCCAACTCTGAAGATTCCATGATTCTGTATTCTACAGTTCATATACAGTGCTCAATAACAGACACCACAAATCTCTGCCCTTCCTTCAACTAAGGCGCTAACAACAGTATGACTTTTCTTACCCAGCTGTCTGGTTTTATGACACTACTTATTTCTGAAATGCTTAGCATTTTGTCAGATTTTGCAGAAACTGGCTAAAGGAAGATAAGCTTTCCTTCCTTAGGAAGTTATAGTAAAAATTAAATACAGTAGGGCTTTACAACACTGAAGAAACACCTACAATTCACCTTGCCATTCCCATACTGTCCTCCTGACCCAGCCATCACATACACAGAATTTGTTGATTTGGAGCTCACTTAATCTCAGAGAAAAGACATTGCTGTGCAACAATGTCATTGATATTGTAGTCAATTCTAATTAAACAAAAATATATCCATTGTTGGTATTGGCAATTCTTTTAGCCATTTTTTTATTTCATGGGTGATATTTCCCAACAATCCAAAGAAGTTTTTCTAAATCTATGCAGTGTGGTATATTAAAGGATGTAGTATGATAAAAATTTGCATTTTTTGTTCACATTAATTAATGCATAACACAGAAGCAAGAATAATATAAATTTTCATTTTACCATTCACCACCTAATGAAAATTTACATAGCAAATAAAATTATTTTAAAAATAAACAAAAACCCCAACTAAGTTAGACTTTAAACTTTTAGATGAAAATAACCTACTAATGATTTAACTTTATGAGAGAATCACAGTAAAAGCTGCATTTAGTATTTGCAATTCCATGCTTGACAGCTAACACTAGCACTTCAATTCATCATATGAGGGTCAATGCACTATAAAAAAATCCTCTAGAAAGCAGGCAGATACAGCAACCACTTTATGGCTGGAGAAAAAAAACAATAAATGAAGGCTGCATTTGAGGTCACAGTTGTGGGAGGCCAGACCTGTGCTTTGATTATGTGGCCACATTACCTCCACATTAAGAATATATTATCCCCTTATTACAGGCAGACAGTTTATTTGGATAATTGAGACAGATGGAGGCAGCAGCTATAGTTGTCTCCCTCCTTTTCTAACTATATGCATTCCCAATAGCAATTAAACAGCATGTTATTTCTCATTAGTGAAATAACTTTAATGATTTTAATGTTAATCTGAATTTAACTTTAATTGCCGTGCAACCCTGATCATGGAGCTACTAAAACAAAGAAATTACAGATTCAAAAAGAACCATCTTAAGTCATCTGGTGTAGCAGTTACACAAAATCAGAGTGCTAATGAGAAAGATTTACACAAAGATCACCTCCTTTGAGGTGAATCCTGATGCTGTCCTCCACAGCAAATTAACTGTTCACTTGGGGAATAAATCTGGAAATTTAACCCCAAGCGTGACAAAGGTCTATTCTTTCAAGGCTGTTGGTCCTCAGAGGGATGAACTTGTCCAGCAACTTTAATTGCTCTGGTTGATAATTATTGTAACTTCTTCAAATCGGAATTTCTCCAACTTCAAAATTCCAGACAGCCAATGATCCCCAGAAAAGAAATAGTGTTCAAATAGAGATTAACTCAGAAAAATACTGTGAGTTCTGTATTGTACAAATCAGAGTATACTATAACAAATTTGTAAATGCTAAGGGCAATCCCCCCCCAGCTTTCTCTGTTTATATCAAAGCACCACTTGCTACTTTTACAGCAATAGTAGGAGACATTGACCCAGTTAGACAAAGTTTCAATTGGTGGAGCAGGAAGCAACAGCCCTTTTTTAGAAAAAGGAATGCTATGTGTCCTTATGTATCTGCAGTTGTGCCTATTATAAAGGAACAACGATGTATTGTGAAAATACATCCATGTTTGTGAAATCCAAACAAATACAGTTTGGATTTGAAGTTTTGTTTTGTTTCAAAAGCAGACTTCAAGGGATCAAAACTTTATATAAAATACGGTAGAACTTTACAATACATTATGCACAAAGATGCAATAAAAAGAGTTAATTATTCTATGTGATACCTTGGGTTTGGTTCTCTCTAATATTTCATGTGGCACAAAACTAAACTGCCTTAACAAAAAACTACCACATCAACGCTACTAACTTTTTTAACTAAACTTATCCCCTCTCCATCCCCTAGGATGACCAGTAAATTTAACAAGACTTCTTCCCATAATCCCAAACTGCTGGCCTTTCTCACTTTTAACTTTTATTTTTTTATTTACACAGAATAGACAGAATGGACACTCTTCACTGGAACAATACCCAGTGGACAGACTTAAAATTCCCTAGTTCAATCTTTTCAACGCAGAGTAACATACTCTGAAGCCTTTCTTCTTTATTCGCATTGGACTGCACCTTTTTGAAACTAAGCTTTAAATAAGCAGAAGTAGTTACGCAAAATCTTAAAAGTGCTAAATGAGGAGTTAGTAGTCATGGCTACTAGTAAGTTTCAGTTAAATTTCAGAGAAATTAAACTGAAAGTCGTAAAACACAAATTCATTTTATGATATAATGAATACATTGCAAATGAAGAGCCAGAAGTCAAGCAACTGAAGACAATATAATTCTGAAATCCAAGAGCATTGTCTCTGTGTTAGAAAAGCAGTATTACAACGGTACTGATACAGGGTATCATTTTGGAGTTTAATTTCTTTCACTGACACCTCAAACTGTGCATAATTTTACAGCTATTTTTTAAATTAGAGAAAAACATAATAATCCATAAGTCACAAAATCACAACACATTAACGAGATTATTATTTTAGATTTCTAAGAGCTATTAAGCAGTAGAGTTTGCTCCATATATAGGACTGAGGCTCAATACACAAAAACAAGGAGGTCAGAAATATTTTCTGCTTAATCCATGAGAACCCACACAGGCAAATTACACTTTTACAATGTATCAAGAAGCATTAAACTGTAATCGTGAAAAGCAAATTTCTAAAATGATCAAAAAGAATTAATTTAAAACAAGATTTTAGAATTAATTTAAGTGAGAACTCCATAATACATGTATATACATATAAACACACTATAAACACATCATAGAAAAAAAACCCAAAACGAAACCAAGAACCAGTAAGGCACAAGTTCCAACTCCATATCTTCCCCAGAAATACTGTTCCTGCTCCCTAGTACTTACCCCTTAACTTTCTGCTAGAAGTCTCTGTTTCATTCCACCAGGGAGTTCTGGGGATAAAGTGTGGACTGTGATGATATAACACGTATACCAAGGGAAAAAAACATTTGTCACACATCCATGCTCCTGTAAGAGTCAGCCTGAAAAGAAACCCTACCTATGGATGTTGAAGGTATGTGCAGGGTTCTTTTACACAACTGGCTTCATAGACAGAGAAAAAACATCAGATCTGTCTCACATCTTCAGCAAAGCACATGATGTGGTGTCACACAAAATTAGTGAAGTGGGAAACAAGAGAGGTCAGTGTAAGAATTTATACAATGGGAAAAGGACAGACTAACAGAGATGCATCAAACAGGTCTCGTTAAAATGAGAAACTTTGTGCTAAGTATAGATCAAGAGTAGTACCATGCGAGTCAGTCTTTAATTGTATTCAGTGTTACCAGTTCTTTTGTGAGCAGTCAAGACTGAATCACTTTAATGCCAGAACTTTCCAGGAGAGGTATTTTCAATAGATACATAAGTACTATTTAGTGTACAAATTTTACAAATACTCAGTGCAACCACGCAAAATGAGTACGGATAAAGATACACACACTTAGGAATGATGTAGTTAAACTTAAGTGATTATAGAGAAAAATCTGAGACGACAACCACAAGAACGGTTACTTTTTAAGAGAAGATTAAAAGATCCAGTTCTAAGAGAAGATTAAAAGATACAGTTCTAAGAGAAGATTAAAAGATACAGTTCTAGGGTCTTACAAAAAGACCAAGAACATATAAAACTGGTTAATAAATTTATATGCCACAGTGACTGAAAACTGACAGGAAGGTCATTTAAGAGGAAAAGACAACACACATATTACCTAGTATAGGGATGGAAATTATCAGGCTTTGACCTATCAGAAAAATTAGGCTTTGAAACACCCTGCAGTCCTAGTAGGATTTAAAACAAACAAACAAACAAACAAAAAACAAAAAACAAAACCACAAAACCACAAAACAAAAAACTCCCCAAACACAAACTCACAAACTTTCCTAATTTTCTTGTTTAAGGATACACAAAGTATGTATGTCATTTTTTTGAAACAAATCAAAGTACCAATTTTGACAAAATTCCAATGGAATTCTCGTGTTACTCGCTTTTACAAAAGACCTATATTTGGCTATCTAGTAGCTTATTTTGTGTGCTGCTCGGAGACTCTAGCTGCTAATACTGCTGCCTTGTGGCTTCCCAAGTAAGAAGCCAGAAGATCCGAAAGTATCATATTCCAAGATATCAGGCTACAGTTCTTCAGCAGGTATAACTTCCAAGTTTTCCAGTATTGGTACAGCCAACCAGGCAAGCTGCCTGGAGGATTTGAGTTCCATGTGGATTTTGTTTAGAGGATATTACTACGAAATACAGGAACTGGAAATTGTGATGCAGAAGAAAAAAACAAAAAACAAAACAAGACCAACTTTGAACGTATATATACCTCATGTGAAATGGAGCTATTTTTTATATTGATCTATATTTGTCATCAAAACCCACTGTGTACATACTACCCATTTCATCAGGTGGATGGAAATCTGATGTAGACTTTTTCTCTCCTGGGACTGCACTCTCCTGAATATTTAATGTTTACTATTCTTAAATGTGTACCGCATTCTTCTTTTTTATTTATTTTTATTTTTTTATTTATTTCATTCATTTTCAATACACCCATTATTTGATATGCAGTGTAGTAGCTTGTTCATGAATATGTATTAGAGAAAATTGTCTGAATATTCTATTTGCATTGCTCCAAAGTCAGAACAGTCAAAAAAAGAGATTCTGGATGTGGTGTGCACATTGTTTCCCCTTTTACAAAACCTTAACTGGGAGTCAGGTATAATAAAAAGTCCTAGTCCAGGCAAATGAAATGTGAAACTGTAAAAGAGCTAGATGAAAAGGCAGTAGATTTCAACATATACATATACCTGACGGCCAAACACCAAATGACTTCAAAGTGCAGTAATCCCCCAGAAACATATTGCTTACAGTGTCTTATTGTCATTACAAAATGAAAATTGTATTTTATAAGAGAGGTTTATACCTATAAAGTCTTTAGTTATTAATACAGGTATATCTATGGCAGCTACTTTAAAGCTCCATTTGAATCAAGTGATCTGAAGCCATCACAAAACAAATTAAAATTAAATAAAAATGCATTTACAATTGTTACTGTGGCATTACAAGTGGAAAATATTCCCACGCAACTGGATAATCATTACACATACTACTAAAAACTAGTATTAGATATATTTTATTACATTGACTTTTTGCTTTAAGAGATCTTAAAGGGCATAATTTCCCTCTACCCAACTATAAAGCTACACATATTTTCAAACCATGTAAGGCTGTTTCTCCCCTTAAACCTGTAGGCTGTTTGGCAGCTCTGTTAAAATTTATTCTGTTCTGGACCAATTTTAAAGTCATTACATTCATAAAAACGTATCATCTTTTGATTAAAATAAAGTTTCGTTTGTACATTTCCAGTTAACTTTCTAAGTTGCCTTTCAGACTGCAACCTTCTGAAGCAGAAAACCAACCTTCATATGTGTCCAGTACAGCAAAAATCTAATCAAGTACTTGTGAATGCTGTTAAGAGTATATAATCTGTATTTCACCTTTTATGAAAAAAAAAACAACAAGAAAACCCAAAACAACTCAATAACCCAAAAAGCACCATAAAAACTTTTCCCTAAGTGGATATGACCATCCAAGTTTTTCCCCTCTTTCCATCTCACAGAAAATGAATGCGTTGAATTGACTAGATGCACAAACATATAGACCATTAGAACAAGTGATGAATGGACTGAATTTGCCTTTGAAGTTGTTTCTTCCTTTCACAAATAACAGACTCTATAATATAAAAGAATTTGAAGAGGAAGTAATTTTGCAGTTTTCACACTTATTTCTCTGAAATTTTGTTGGTACTATATACCAAAATTACGTAGAATTACTGAATGGTAACAATTAAACAAGAACACATTTTGTGATTACTGAGATTTAGTCAACCTAAAACTTAAAAACCACAATTTACTCTTCCACTAATAATATTCTATGCACAATGTAAAGGAAGTGGTAAAAGAAAATTACAAAAAAAAAAAAAAAAAAAAAAAAAAAAAGGCAAACAAACGACAACAACCCAGTAACTTACCCGCAAGGCTTCAATTACAAGGTCTCGTGCTTCTAGTTCTCCTTCCATTATACTCAAAAGCATCCGCAATTCTGGCTTGCTCAAGTTATCCACATCAAACTCTCTTTTCTGTAAGAAACAAAACACTGATGAACACACTAACTGATTGCAATAGTTAAGGTAGATCTGAAAGATAAACATATCAGCATCCTGATTATGGGTTCCTCAAATATCTATAACTGTAAAAAGTTGAGGTGGCTTTATTTGTAATATATATAGTCAAAATTAATAGCAAATGTCTGATTCTTTTTATTTAAAGTGAAGAAATTAAAAGCCCACCAGTATGCCACTGTTACAAATCCTATGCTGTTGCAAGGAATTGATCCTGCAAAATCTTGTGAATGATAAGGGTGAAATGTTAAAGAAACGAACTTTGTGACTAACAGTTCCCTTATGCAGCCTCACAGAGACCAAAACAGTTCATCAGATCTGAAATAGCACATCAGGGATGAAGGGAAGAGAGGGTACAAGAACCTAGACCACAGTGCACCTCTTCCAGTGTAACCTGTGCCTCACTTGCAAATAACTACCATGTCATCACAGTATACTGGGCTGAATGTGAATTTTTGAAGCACAACTTGTGAAAAGACATGAAATCTTATCTATATGCTTTCTTTGCAGTCCAATTTGTTTGGCTGGTGGGTACAGTACAGGTTTAAGAGGCACTGACAAAGAACAGTTCAACAACAATATCTTCTCACTCCACAATTACCAAGATCATGGTGAGCCTTGACTTCCATTCCTAGCAAGACAGTAGAAGGAGTTTATACTGACAAATAAGATCACTGAGCACATGCATAAACACTGTCTGCTGGGAATATCAGTATGGCTTCTGTAAAACCAAATTCACCTCACAAACTGCCACAGTTCTGTAACAATGTCAATAGACACATGGGTAAAGGGGATCCACTGGACACTAATATTTGAATTTTCTAGAAGTACTGGACAAGGTTCTATACCAAATATTATTACAGAAACTCCTATCCAACAGAATTGTATGAAAAGACACTTCAGGGATAGGTAGCAAAGACTTTTCAAGATGGAGACAGGTAAGCAGTGGAGTACCTCTGCGACCGGTTTTATTCGACTTCATCAATAACCCAGAAAAAGGATAGAGAAGTGGCAGGGATATCTACCTCATGTGTCAGTTGGCACATAATTCCTCACTTACAAGGTTATCATTCTCATTTTGCCACCATATAAAACCCTGATAAACCCACATCTCAAATACTGCATAAAGTCCTCATCTAAAGGTATAGAACTGGCCAACTAAAAGAATGGAGAGAGAAGGACCAACTACTATATGAGGAAAGCCTACAAGGCTCAAAGTCTTGATTTTAGAGGTGGGGTGGGGGAAACGTTATTAATATTTATGAAAAAAATCACAAAGGTAGTAGATAAGATTAATACAAATCTCTTGATCACCAATATCCACAATGCTAACACAAGTAGACACTTGGTGAAATTAGAAGGGAATCATTTTAAGGGAGAGAAAACAATATTTATTCCACGTGCCAGATTCAGCTGACCAGCTTGATTTCCAATACATTGTTCCCTGCAAGGGAAATACTACAGTCCTTGCTATGATGTGTCTCCTAGCAAAGCCCTGAGATGCAGACCCTCAGCTATCTTCAGTATGAAGTAATCAGTTGCCAAATTAGCTGAACTGTGTATCTGGATGTACCATCTATTTTCCCTAAACGATGTAAAATGTAAGAGTTCAGCTACCCAGGAGCTTAACTTAGTCGCTGGAAAATCCAATAAAAATTAAAGCAAGTACCATTGCTGCTTTATCAAGGCAAGAAGAGGACAAAACAGTTGTTCTTCCCTCGGGCTAGAAGGCCATAGATCAAAAGTACTGAAAAGCTGTAACTGTATTAGATTTACTCTGTGTTCCATTATTACTTTGTAGTTAAAACACACAGAGGTGCACAAATGGCTAGTGAGAACTGTATGCCAGAACTTTAGAACTTCAGCTATTTGCATTCAATGAATATTGGATTGAGCTGCTTCATTTATGTGAACAGCATGGATCAACATGAGGAGCAATGTTTTCTATTAAGTGTAACTGTTTCAGGGACAGGACCATCCACTCCAATATTTCTACACTGAACAATAGCTATCATCTATTTTTGCTGCCTGGGTCAGCTATTTCTCTAATCCAAGAGACACTTCTTACCCTTCATGTCAATGGACCAAGAAAAACAACTGGTTTCTCTGAAGGCTATTTCCCAACATACCCCTCACAATTCTTCTATACAGTGCTCACCAAACTATGGACATGTATAAAGTGAAAAGTTACTAAATGTACACAGTTCCTCACGTAATCTAGTGACAGTAGACTACATTTTACCTTATAGGCTGCAGCAGATTTCACTCCCAGCACTTGTAACTAATAAATTTAATTCAGTCAGATAGGAGGACCCACTTATGTACCCTCCTTCTTCTATGAACCACTTCATAATATCTAATAGCTCAAGGACAGCAGTTGATTTATTCATATAACTTCCTTTACAATAGAGAAAAACTGTCTCCATTTTTCATATGGAAAACTGATGCAAAGATATGAAGTATCTTTTCCAAACCACACAGAAATCAAGTAGTGTACAACACAATATTCTTTAACAGTCTTTTAAGTCTCCGTTCAGTGATTTAACCACTACATTATCTTCCCTTTCTCAAATATGTGTGCCTCCTCTGACAAAAAAGGTACACAAGGTTTCCGATAGACAGGGACAAAGTTAAGAAGGGCATCCACAAAAGCACGCTGCAAAAAACGTGATCCTACTCTTTTCCTCCAAGTCAGTAAATTCAACTTGTCAGGAGGTATAACACAGGGCAGTTGTCTGTCAAAAGACTAACTGTACATCACAGTTGAAATTCTTCATTTCTGCAGTCTTCCACAAGACATAAATGAAAACACTCTTACATTCTTAACAAACCAGAGGCATTCTTCAACATATGTGATGCAGTAATGAGCTTTTTTAACTAAGCATCTGATCAAGCAATTAAAGTAAATTTTGTTCAAGCACACACCCTGAACTAGAATATATGAAAAAACAGCAATAACAAACAATTAAAAGTGTTCTCTGGTAATATATAGTTAGACATAAATAAATATAAAAAAATGTTAATAGACATACAAACAAGATACACAGGCTAGTTTTTATATTTTCAATTTTAAAAACTTGAAATAAGAACTAGCAGACCCACTTCATATATGAACAGTTCTAGCATATCAGACTAAAAGCCACTTAGCTGAGCATCCTGTCTCCAAAAGCAGCAAATAATGGATGCCTTGAAATCCGTACCAAAGCAGGACAAGCACATAATGATACTTCCCAGAAATACTCTCCCAGCCTCCAGCAATTTTCAGCGTATGCACCTTCTGAGCCAGAAATTGTGATTTTTCAGATATTAGCCTTCGCAGACATACCTGTTGTGAATTTACCCCGTCGCTTTTTGAATTTCTAGGTAATTTCAGCATCCACAACATTGCACAGCACGACTACATATTTTATGAAGAACCATCACCTTTACCGTCAGTCTGCCATCAGCTATTTTTGTTTGATGCCTTCTGAGTCACTAAACACAGAAAACCTGATCTATTATTACCCACACTCTCCATGCTACACACTCTATCAGGCAAGTCTTCACATACATACAAAGAATAAAGAAAATTTCCCAAAACTGATAACCAAAATCAACCAGAAATGACGCACAAACAGAAAAAGTAAAATAAACAACGTAAGAGCTTTTTAGGTTGAAAGAGAAAACAAGTCAACTTTTGGGCAGAAGTACCTGCCATCCATTTATAGCAGAGTTAGTGTAAATGGCAACAATCAGATGTGCATCATTATTTTACCATTAAATAAAAATACGACCCGTCATTTTTCAAGTCTTATGAATAATTTTATGCCCACTGAGGCTTTCTTATCATAACTTTATTTGACAAATTCCAAAACTGGAATGACCACTTTTTTACAGTACTTTAAGGACATCTTAGATTTGTTTACTATGGATAAGCAACCTCAAATCCCCTCACATGGGGTAAGAGCATGGCATGGTAAGTGCATGGCAGTTGCTGAAGAAGCTACCACATCTTCTCCCCGTGCATGTCTCTGAATCAGTACTCATGGAACTACAATATAGCTGGACCAAAATACATGGTTTAAAGATTTAATATATTCTCAACCATAGTGGTAAAAATATTTTTAAGATTTGGGTAGATAAAGCATATGATGTAATAAAACTATCCTTCCTCTAAAACACTTCCCTGCCATCTTCTGGGGACCAAGATGTCAGTCACAGCAGGCTTGCCTGAAGTTCTCATTCAGATGGAACACTGTTTCCCTAAATCATAGAGAAAACCGTCGTTTAGCTCTAGAAAAGTAACTTCCTAACATCTTCCAGCGGAGCAATAAGTCTTAGATCTCCAGAAAATAAAGACTGCGTTAGTAGCTCATGGCTTATGTGTCATCTGGGGTTTAGCTACAATACCTCTGGTAGAGTGCCAAGCTGTAACAATTTAACCAACAATTTAACAACTATGTAACCGAGCCATCGGTTATATTGGTTTTATAAGGGAGACAGATAAATATGTTGCTCCAGGGTGAAATTTGGCATACGCAACCAAACACAAGAGAATTTTTTTCTCTACCTCTTTTGGATTTTAAAATGTCTGGTTTGTTTGATTTGTAAGAATAAAGTACCTGAAAAAGACTACAACTTCAGTCCTCTATGTCTCCAAAACTCCACACGTTATTTTTCAGATCAGTTTTGTAAGGGGTGTGTGTTGCCTGGCAGCAAGTGCACTGACAATAAAGCAAACAGCTAATTAGCTAAAACTCATTCAACTACCTGTGTATGCATCACAAAAAGAGTACAGGCAAAATGACAACCTGCATTGCTAAAGATTAAAAGAAGCTCTACCATGACCTAAATAGAAGACAAAAGCATCTCTTCTGAACAAGAGAAGGATGATTTAGGACAGCAATGACCAAACTGGGCAGGCATTTTCCCACCTCCATCATCTTTTGACCCAAAGACAGAAAGAGCATGAAATCAGAAGGTCACCAAGAGGCACAGGAACAGAAGAGACTCTTTCTCACGTACATAGCTATTTAGAGCAGAGATGGTAAAAGTCTTTAGGGTTACATTTATTCCACCACCCTCCCTCAAAAAAAAAAAAA
>VYZM01008955.1:2925-41187 GCA_013398915.1 Dromas ardeola
TGGCTTCTTTTTAGCCATTTTTTTAGATTTAATTACTCATTCTTAAAAAACAATACTTTTGAGAGGCGATTTTAGGCTTTGAACGTGACAGCACACGCTGTGGATTTCATCCCTGCATCCAAAATTTCCTGTGGCTGCCACAGGAATTCTTAATTCACCGTGTTAGCCAATGTCAGCAGTAGTAAAGAAAGGACCACACAGAGTCAAAATTTAATTTAAAATCTGCTCTCACTACAGATTCAAGTTCTGCCAGACATCTGGGGAAAAATAAACTATCCCTGGACATGGTTAGCAGGCAACAGGTTCTCCTCGTCCTGGCACCTTGGACCTTCTGTAGCGTACAAGCCATTACCATCAGATATGTACTCTTTCAAGTGATGCACGTGGGTTTTTTTTGTCTTTTATTGTTTTCTTGCTTCCCTTTTTAAGCTTCATTTATACACTGATATATAACTAGACTTCAATTATAGAGCACATTAATTAGAGTGCAATTGCCTTTTAGTACGTGTTGTAATATTTCATGATCTCTGTGGTCAAAAGCAACACTTGTTTTAGCCCAGATGCTCCCCTATATAGTAGACCTTGCTCCTTTAAATTAAAATGTTCTAGTTAATGTATGGTTATAGATTGTTTTTTTCTATAAGAACTTTAGGTCACAAGATTACACAAGGAACGCAGATTAAGCCACAAATGTTATCTCAGGTACTTCAAGAAAAATACCATTAGCATAATGGTATAGGAACATGCTATTTTTAAAATGAAAATGATCTATAATTGCTAAAAGAGTAGATAAGATGTTCAGTGCAGAAACGTAGTAGAATTTCTTATCCAGAATAATTTAGTTCACTTTATCTCACTGCCTTGGGCCCTATTAAATAAGATCACACATTGTTCAAATTGGCCACTTCAAGATAGTTACATATTGGAAGTGTCCTGATTTCAGCTGGGACAGAGTTAATTTTCTTCCTAGTAGCTGCTGTGTTTTGAATTTAGTATGAGAATTATGTTGATAATACAGAAGGTTTTAGTTGTTGCTAAGTAATTCTTGTATTAAGTCAAGGACTTTTTCAATTTCCCATAGAAGCTGGGAGGGAGCATAGACAGGACAAGCTGGCCAAAGGGATATTCCATACCAGAGAAGTCATGCTCAGTATATAAATGGGGGTTGGCCAGGGGGCAGGAATCCACGATTGCTGCGTGGGATGGGCTGTGAAATCAATCATCATGTGGTGAGCAATTGTATTGCATCACTCATTTTGTATATTCTTTTATCATTGTTGTTATTATTATCTTCTCTTCCATTACTGTTCTATTAAACTCTTTTTATCTCAACCTTTGAGGTTTCATTTTTTCCTAGTACTCGTCCCCTATCCCACTGGGGGCAGGGAGTGAGTGAATGGCTGCATGGTCCTGGTTGACAGTTAGGGTTAAACCACGACAAACAGCCATTGCTAAGTCCTTAGAAAAGTCAACAAAACTGATGAAGACATTATTTTTTCCAGAGCTCCAGTTTCTGTCTTTACTGCCCACAGAACAGATTTAGTCTCCTTCACATTCATTCTTTCCTTTCTCAGTTGGTCCACAACATTTGTTTCAGAAAATCATGTTGAATGAGCTACCCTCAAAATTAATTCTTGTTTTTTTCTGTCTTGTGTCGACTTCAGTCTGTCCACGAAGACAAGTACAGTTCTGGACCTTAGTGTCTTTTCTAATACATGCACTTGAAGCTTCACTTCTGTTCTCAAATCCTGTCTCTATCTAAGGAGATATTTTCAATTTACTTTTTTAATTTTATTCTGTCAAGTTGTGTGTACTGAAAATATTTTATTTCCTTCAGATTTTCCTCTATGATATCCCTCCTCAGTTACTTGGCTATGCTGTAAAGCTTGAATCTAATTATGAAACAATATTTATCTGTGCATCCAGTCTACTTTATAATCCCTATTGATGCAAATATTCCACTCATTATCTTAAACATTCAAACCTGACAGAGTAAAAAAAAAACAACGAACAAACAAAGTCCAGAGTTTATGACCTTTACTTGAATTATAAATAGGCATTAAGTATCTTTGATAGTATTTTTTTCATTTAAATGGTACAATAGAATCTGAGCCAAGAAGCAAACAAGGTATAAACAAAGAAAGAAAGCAGTATAGCTCTTGATTCTGGTAGCTAAGTGAAAAGAAAACAAAATATTTGCCAATTTCTTCAGATAACTGTGAATTTTTACCCCATTCTAGAAGAAGACAGGAGAATGTGAGCAGACAGAGTGTATTTCTACATCCATGGGCTTGAGCAAAGCATCACAGGGTTTGCGTACAGCTTTGATAAGAAAACAAACATGAGAATGTAATCGGAAGTCAAAAAGGAAATAGGCAAATTTTCAGTCCCCTGTTTTGAATGCATCTCTTACCATGAGCTCATATCCTCAGACATTGCCCTTCTGCCTCCCTGCCTTGCAAGAGGCTGCAGGTGACCAGTCCCCCATGGAGGTGGAGACCCCACTGACTATGGGGAATTCTCTACAGAAATCCAGTTATGAGATACTGCTTTCATTTTCTCCTGAAAATAGAGAGGAAAAAAAGAGAGAGTTCTTCAGAAAAGCTTAAACACCTATATCAAATGATTTCAGAATGAAGAATAAGTACTATCATTAATTATGATTTGTAAAAGTTGCATATGTGATAAAGATTGTGATGTTTGCACAATAACCTAGCAGTACCAACACAGATTAAACCCTTATCAAAGTTCAGTTTACTGGGGAGTTTAAAGTAATTAAAACAATACATACACATGTGCCCACACAATCACAGCACGCACGCACAAGCATATACCCATTCCTTTCACTATCTTGTCTATTCTTGTTCTCTGAGGAAACACTGACTTACATTTTGTCATGGAAAGAAGAAAACAATACTTTTGCAGGCTTATGTGAGCCTTAAGTGACTTATCAACAGTGACAGCAGTATGTGTAAAAGAGATTCTGATGTGAGCCTGAAAGCAAGACGAGTGTGGGTTTAGCTGTTGGCTGAGGAAAAAGGAAAGAGGGAGGCTGTGGCCCAGTGGCCTGCCAAATACAAGGCACGTGTATCACTAGGAAAAGAGAGCCAAGTGTGGTTGACCTACTTATATCTGATCTGCTTTAATACTGTCTTATATCCAGTGCTTGAAAGCATTAGAGGTTTTCAGGACCCTGAGTGCCTTCCCTGCAGCCCTCAGAGTTGGGCTGCTTAGGCTTGGGGCCAACTTTGAAGATGCTTCTCTCTGGCTGTGAAAAGCTCCAGCAGTTACCTGCCCCCCTGCACCTGGGAGCTGCTTTTAAGCTCAGGCTCTCACCCTTGATCTCTGTCTGAACGATGCTGCAGGTATGCCTGTGCCCAGTCCTGTGCCTCTCTGACCAAAGCCTAACTTGCAGATGTGACTTGGTGACTTTTTAGCTTGACCTTGGACCTGCCGCATCACTACGGACCTGTCTGACTTACTGGACTCTTGACTGACCCCAATGATCACTGCCAGAGCTGCTCACCAGTGTCCATCCTGTGTGGTCCCTGCACTACGACCACTGCCTGCCTTCAGGTCACCTGCAAGCATGCTGCCTGCTCTTACTCTTTCCAGGCATCTGTAATAGCTGGAGGAGCTTAAGCATCTGATTAGCAAGTGCAACCACTTATAGAGCATAAATGTCCCATAAACACCAGGTGGAAGGTTAATAATAAGCACCAAAAAAAAAAAAAATAACCCTCTGTAATGTAAGGCGAGCACTAGAAGACTTGAACTCCTCTGTGCCTACTCTGTAATGGGTGGCTGCCTAGTCAGTAGGAAGGGGGTTGGGTTGGGTTGGTCTGATTTTCTTCATGTTCTATTAATAAAGGAGCCTGAATAATGAAGCCAGCATGGAAGCTATCTGGTTAACTGGATGCTTTGGGGTCCCTGAAAGAGATGGGAAAACCCCAGAGCCATTGGCCATTGCCTGGCATATGAGCAGCTGTGCTCTGGAGTAGGCAGCAAACAGAGAGGTCCCTACAAGACGCTGAAGGGAGCAGCAACAGCTTTCATATTAGAAAGGCCATATGTTTCTACGCATGGCACATTCTGCATCATGCACTTATATCACATCTAGAAAAAATTCTGAGATTCTGGCAGCCCCAACATTTGCAGTATTGAAGAGCTTGTGACTAGAGAATTTATATGAAAACAGAAAAATAAAAATCTTCTTTTTGGGGAAAAAAAAGAAACAGAAGTGTGTAAGTCTAGAACACCCGGTGGCTGAATTGTCTCATTACGGTTGTGTCCTTGATCCAGCTGTATAAAACTATTTAATTCTCAGGGAATTCCCTGCAGTTCTCTGCAAGCTCAAAAACTTTCAACTCACAGATCTTCTGCCAGCGTACTGACCTGAGTTGTCTAGCCTGAATCTGAGCATTAATCTTCATTTAGCTGAGATCACTGTCTGCAATCTCTGCTGCTGCACAACCACAGTGAGGAGTTCAGTGAGAGCGACAATCAGTTCTATGTTCAGCCTAAAAAGGAGAAAATATGAAAGAATTATCATACTGAGAAAAAAGTAGAGAAATCTAGGTAGGTGAAACCTACAAGGGAAGGCTTTTTTGTTTCTATATTCTGTTCAGGGCTATTGTTTGGTAGAGAAGAGGATTTTTTTCTGCCTTTGGACAATGTTACAATGCTGACTTATTAAAAAGAAAATTTAATCATTCTCATGGTAGTGATTCTGCCTAGCAGGCTGACAGGCTGAGCACACATATATAACGCGGTCTCTGAAAAACAATCCTAGTGATGTCAGATCACATGAATGAGTCATGAGTATTTATCAGTGTCTCTGAATAGTTATAGTAGAAAAACAAGGTTTGTTTTATATGGTACCGTGCTCTGTGTCAAATCAACTTAGTCTAATACTGTCATTGGTGTAGATACCTAATTTTACAGACCATGTACATGTTATATGTTATACATTAAAAATTGCATTCTGTTGTCTTGCTTTAGATGCAACTTCTGCTGTAGCCTGTAGCGGATCTGTAGGAAATCTGAATGTCACTTCCTTTACTCCAGCAGTAATCATAAATTACCTCATGTCAAGTATGTTGAGAGTCCTCTATGGGTTTCACTTCATTATTTGGCTGTGTATATACCTGCAGCACAAGCAGTGTTCAGTTACCTGGGGTCATTTTCATTCATAGGTATTCTGTAGACCTGTCATTTATAAATACCTAGGGTCCTTGTACACTGAAGCATAAACTGTTCATTATAGCTCCAATCATTTCACACTTATTAAAGTCAATAAAATACTGTATAAAAGATATTGCCTAAGAAAAATGTACACCACTAAAATACTTAAACTTATTTATAACCTCTTTTTAAACATTCAAATAAGCTCTCAGTGTCTGAATTAAATATATCTCTTGCAAAGTCTTCAGAGATTTTTAAATGTCTTTACATGAAAACCAGAAAATTTTTAGTTCATATTTATTTATGCATAAGTTCTCTTGGCTTGCCTTTGAGACTTAAAATCATAATCTACTAAATTATGTTCAGAAATTTCCATTCAAAGAGAAGAGTAAAGAAATCAGCTGTAACAATTAAAAATTCCATAAGACCTTGCCATTTTTCCAATGCTAAAAGAAAAAAAAAAATTCTGAAAATCAAATATGCTGAGGGAAATAATTTAACAGAATTAGGGAGATATGTTCAGCTCTTGCTTAGATCATTGATTTCTTTGTAAACACTATCCCAAACTCCTACATTTTATATCACTATTCCAGCTATTATTATTTGCCTTAAAAATAAGAAGAGAACCTGCATCCTAAAGCAAAATAGCATATAAGTAGAAAAATGTGTGAATAGCTTTATTTATTAAGCTTTAGACATACTGTCTCCAAGGTATCTTAAAACATATGCTTTTGCAGACTTTCTACAAATGCCTAAACAGATTATATAAAAAAAAATAATCCCATACTTTTATACTATATTCATATCTTCCTTTGGCTTAAGATAAACGTTTCATGCTACTCAAGTTTTATCCATGACCAACTGCTGATAACAGCCTATTCAACTTCCCCATAGATTTACCCTTAACATTTTTCTTTCAGAAAGAATTACCTGCTACAAAAAAATTCAGGGTTTCTGCTTTGATCTTAGTTCACTCTTTTTGTTTTATAGGAAACAACCATGGTAAAGAGGCATGGTAATTTATGACTGCAAAGGTCCACCTGGTAAATAATAATTTAGTTGTTATAAGGACCATTTTAGGACACCTCATTCCTTCCACAGTAACAGAATTTTCTTATCTTGCTAGCAGCTGCTTTGCTACTACTATAAACAAGATACTTATCTTCTTCAAATATCAAGCTTAATGCTGCCTCAACACATATGTCCAAACCCTGTGTTTGGATGGGAGATGATAGATTAAACTCTAGATTTCTAAACATAATTTTTAGCATAATTTTGTTACATTTGTAAAACCCTTGTCACAGCCCATTGCACTTTATTTTATTTTCTTCGTTGTGGGTTTTTGGGGGGTTTTGGTTTTTTTTATTATTTAATGTGTCTGTCAGGAAAGAGAAAATGTGGGTGTAAACTGGAACACATTTTCTGGATTATTTTATGAATCATAAGGAAGACCTTAACTTTTTCTGTGGGGGTGGCCAGATGCAGACAGCCTTAATTCTTCTTGATCATGGCCTACCACAGCTCACATACTGATTTTTCTCTCAGTCCAAGTGATGTTTTTCTAGATGTTCAGTTTGACATTGGCTATACAGAATTGACATGCAGATGCTCCATATTTTTTTGCAGGGCTTTGTGTAATGTGATAATAACAACAGGAGAGGCTGTTGCAAAATCTTAAACAGCTACTGCAGAAATACACAGCCCCTTCTAGGTTCCTAGAAATCCAGTAGAATTATTGCTAAAGGACAGAAGTTGAGAGGAGTGAAAAATTCTGTTTAAAGATAACTTGTGAGGAAAAAAAATATTTCTGTACACCAAAGTGTGTCTACTATGTGTCTAGCAGCAGCTGCTAAACGGTGAAAAATTTGTTTTTGTTCTTAGCCAAGATATCAGATGTGTTTGTCTGACAAAATGTGGATGTTCCACTTTCAGGCTTGGTCTCCCTCTCTGATGTGAATTAAAATGAAATATTGTTGCTGTTTGTTGAAATGTCTCAAGGCATCTCTTAACTCTGTGTATTATAATTTGAAGAATCTGCCATGGTTTCTTATTTTTGCGTTATTATTTTTCCTCTCTCTGCATCTCTTCTGATGTTATGTGTCTCATTCTGTCCCCACTTTAATTGTAAAAGCAACTGTCACTACTTAAGAGTGAGGGTCAAAATAAAGTAAAACCTGTAATGATTAAATTAATGCTGTGGATAATATCTGTGATTTGAACAATAAAACCTGAGCATAAAGAATAACTAATCTATTTTCCTCTAGCATTGTCTACTATGAAACAATAGAATCTTATAAGTGGTATATGTGCAGGGCAGAAATTATTAAATTCTATTCCATTGACACAAGGTCATTTGTTATTGTCAAACACAGAAAGGAAAGGGGTATGTTTAAATACCTGTGAACCCTCTCACACCTACACACACATTCCAAAAGGTAAATGTACGCATCTCCAGTCACAGCTTTCTCTTCAATTTCTGAATCATTGAGTTTGCCGATACAACCATTTTGATCCTTCTTTGCTCTCCATCCTAGTCAAGACCATGAATTGTTTTCCCCAGAAAAGAACTTTACTGCCCAAATTCACTGTATAACAACCCATCAGTGAGTGAGTCCCATCACTGGTAAAGGAAATAGCTCACCTATTGCAAGAACAGGGACTGAAGCTGCTTTCAGACACTTCTCTGAAGAGAAGTAAGCAGCAAGACCAAGAAATCTGTCAGTACTGCTTCTAAGTGAGTCTTACAGAGATGTCTCAGTAAATACTGGAGTGTCCCAAAAGGAAATTAGACAGCAAAATGTATTAGTTCTGTTTATCTGCCTCTCAAAGACAGTGCATTTGTGATTTCTCCAACTTCTCCTTTGATTGTAAGCTACAATTAATGAACAGTTCCTGTGTATTGTGTTGTTCATCCTACATGATTATACCTGTACAGAAAGAAAATTCAGGGATCTTGTGACATCATATCAAGAGCAGTTGGTGATTTCCAGCTTATCAAGAATTTTTTTTTTTTTCTTTCCTAATTAGAATTGTTTGAAAGTAAAGTTCCAGTTGTTTCTGTTCTCTAATGTGCTGGACCTCAGTTGAGAGTCTGTCTCTGGTTATTCCTTGCTCCTTGACTGGCAGTCATCACTGGACAGTGTTGAGTCCAGAGGGGCAACAGTTACTTATAGTGTGGCTCTGGATCAAGTTCAATTTATACCGACCATATTTGAATTATGATGATATTTCTGAGTGTGTCACTACTGTTAGGGTCTTACAGATTTTATTACTATGCGTACATTATCAAACAAAGTAAAAGAGAATAAGATATCAGCTAGAGACTAAAACTTTCAATTTTTTTTGTATTTTTTTAAATTATTTGGAGCTTCATGCTCTTTTGGAATTTGTTTTCTTTAATATTGTGACTTTAAGTATGTAAACATACGTATCAGCTTTGTACTGAAAGTAGCTTCCATTAAAATACGCTGCATGTTACAGAGAAACGTACACAATGTTTTTTCTTCTGTAATGTCTCTGTCATTAGATAACAATCCATTAAAATAATATGGCATAGGTAGAAGCCATTAATATGTACAGTTGTCTTTTATATTTAGGAAGAAGACTGAAGAAAAAAAGCCACAGCAAAGACATCTGTTAGATGCTGATGGTGGTACTAGGAAAAAAAAAGTTCAGAATTTATAAAATATGTACGTAAGAACTAGGCACTAGAATTAAAGTTTCCACTTTCAAGTGGAAAACACACGTAGGAGCAGCTGATTAACAGCTGTTTACCAACTGATCTTCATAAAGAATCTCTGTTCTTTACATGGGTATCTGGCCATGCTCCACCCAAATAATTTGTTTCTAAGTTTAGTCTATTAGGAGTTTATATTACAACTGTGCCTGAAGATGATTTTCAGAAAGAGAACTCTTCTTTCCCTCCTCCTACAGTTTCTTATCTGTGCAAGAAAATTCATGTTTTCAGGACATGTTTGCAATATTTCTGTAGACCAATGGAGAGCAAAGACATTTTTCTTTCAACTGACTGCAATGGCATTAGCTTAAGTTTCAGTATATCTCTTTTGACAAAAAGAGTTTAGTAATTTATTTTGCCATTATTGCCTCTTTTTTTGCTAAATAGATGACTGTCATTACATATTCTTGTTAATATTTTCCTAAAAAGTACACAGGTCCTCGTATAAAGTAACCTGCACATATACATGTCTTTTCCTTCTTTGATGCTTTAAACTGGGTTAAATCGTATTGGAATTGGTAACAGTAATGACTGCCCATCACTGAGGCTAAAAGCAGGGGGGAAAGCTTTTGGAAATGGTGGTTAGCTTCAAAATGCCGAATGCTATCTGCTGGAGATGTTCCTGTTTGTAAAAAATAAAGACAAAAGCACAAAGGACACACATGGATAGCAATGCTGGATACAAATGCATGCAGACTTGAATAGTATCCTGAGAAAAGACCTTTGGGATAAGTGCTGGCTAGAAGATGTCTTGGAATCTGAGGAAAGAAATGGTCTCCAGCTGTCTTCTTATGTAGAAAGAAACAAGATTTTGTATATATTTTTTTGTAAATATAACACGCATCAAAGACATACCTACTTTTAGCCATTTGTTCCCAAAACCAGAGCAATTGGCAGAACCAAACACAGGTGACCCACCTGGATGTGCACATAAGAACTCTTGAGGACAAATGCCATGTGTTCTTGTTCAGTTTTTTGTTGGTTTGTTTGTTTGGGTTTTTTAAATCTAGATTAATTTAAACTGTATGTAGTAGCTAATCACATCTACCAAAGATAAATTTAAGTACTGATTAAATGCAGTTATACAGAAAATAATGTGATGATAGATTGCTTATCATCGTGATCATTTCAGAAGTAAAGTCTAAGGGAACTGCAAGTGAGAGGGCTCTATCAATTTTCAGTGTACCTTCAACCCGAAGACTGATGGCTTGTCCAAGATCAAACCAGTAAACAAGAATCAAAGCTACAATCAAAATTCAGGACATCCTGTTATTTTTATACTTGAGCAGGAAACTATAAAGGAATGGGGATAAAACTAATAATTGCAAGTTTAACTAGGGTCTTAGATTTATAATGCACTGAATCTGTTATAAGTGAAATTAGACTCTACATTCCAGACTGTAAAGCTTCACATGGCAATGGCAAAATCTTATTTCTAATTATGTAAACAGATTTACAGCTTTGTATGATACAGAAATAATTTTAGAAAGTCTATCTGTTCTGGACATGCGGTATCTGTTGGACTGATTTGAGCTGCAAGCCTGACACATTTAAATTGTTCACAACTGAGAGAAATTATGGATGACTCTCAGATGCCTTGTTGTTGCTCTTTAGGTGGCCTGACTTCATAGGCGTTTTTTGCTACCTCAGAAAAAACAGCGAATGATAGAGATTTTGAAGCAAGTGTTCAGAAGTTAATAGAATATTTTAGACTAGAGGAAAAGTATTTCCAGTTGGAAACATGTGTTCAGGTCAGATAGCTGAACAGGACAAGACTACTGATTTTTTTGGGTATGCATTTCATCCCTGTGCTATTTAAAAGCACCATGGAGCAGATTTGCACCAAAAAAAACCCTTAGAGTTTGTTCTAATAAATCTTGCTGGAACAACATTTTTGACTTTTAACCATATTTTGTGAAACATAGGCTGCACCTGATATGAAAAAAAAAAAAGTAATATTTAAGTAGAATTATTGTGTTAGTCCACCATCAAACTACTTTCACCCAAAGTTTTCTGTCATAACTACGAAGAATGGACAATAAGGGAAGCATTAAGAAAATTAAAGGTGCAAGGTTGAATTTTGAAAGGCAAAAGTTTAAGTCTGGCTTATCAGAAATGAGGGTAGTTATTTTGGATCTTTTTAAAAATGTGATATCAGAACAGAGAAGTTCAAGGTAGATGTATTAAGAAATGTTGAATAGCTGATGTGTTAAAAATACATATGATGAGAAAAATATATCATAGTCCATCGAGAAATACAGAAATTAAAATTGTGAATCTTAAAGAATATTACAGCATATATTTCAATTTGCCAGTTAAGTCCTGTGTCTTTTTCAGCTCTGATAGTGTATAGTAACTGATGCTAACTTTTAGGAAATTCTATAAAGCAAGGTTAAATAGAATAAAGGAATGTGCTTTGATGACATTTCTTGTTCTTTCTTTCCCTTAGCTCCTTCTCTGCTTCCTCTCTGTCCTTTGTATCAAGCTCAATTTTCTTTTCCCTTTATTCAGATCACCCCACCAGGCTACCCTAGGCTGTCTATCTGATGTGTTTCATTGTGTTCTCCTCCTTCTTTTCACATGAAGCCAGGCTTGAGTTCTCCTCAATTATTTTTTTTTTACGTTAATAAGTTCACTGTGGTTTTTAGGTCATGGTTCTAGTTTTGTGGTTCACAGTTCCTAAATTCTAGTTCCCCTAGCCAGCGTCTTCTCTTGATACAAATACATCCTAAAAATGGCTTCCTAAACAATTCTTCAATTAATGACCATAAAATAATACAATTAACTTTAATGGGATGAACAAGATGTGTACATATTATAAAGGTGCAAATGCCCTTTCCCCAGGGTTCCAAAAACCCTGAGCAGCACTGATTCTTCCTCTGAACGGGAGATTGGCAGTTCCCTACATGTGACACTGATACTATTAGCTTCTTCCTTTGAATCTGTTTAAATTTCAGCAGTGCAGATGTTCATACATTTTCTAAGGAAATAATATTTGGTAAGAAAATTATTCTTTGTTAGAAAATAATAGTTCATTTATTGCCCGCTATATTACAGTGAGAATACCTCAGCCCAGGAAACTGTCTCCACATTCCATTCAAGGTTCAAAGTTTAGTATATCAGATGAGAATAACTTAAAATGTGGAATTCCCTCAACTGCTCAGCCATATATTTTCATCTGATTAAATTTCACTTTCCTCAGCTCATGAGCGTGTGCTGCATCAAGTTATATGCTGGAAGAGCAATTAGAGTTCCAGACGATGTGGCTCAACTGGAGGTTCACATATGGTTACATGATAAGAGAGGTTTTAAGACACAGAGCAGCCAAATAGTATGTCTTCTAAGGGGTATTTTCAGCATAAACAATTCCCTGAAAAGCACTGCCCCAGCTGTTGTGCAGAGCCCTGGTTTCTTGTTCATCCCTTGACCCATGTGAGAGGAGCAGTTGGTTACCAGATTAACAAACCACCAGCTAACTCTGTCTGTCATGTGAAGTCATGGAAAAGGAAAAAGGCCAAGGTACCATGCTAGAAATACATGAGGCGGTTATGAGAAGGGAGGCAACACTGTGTATCTTACAATCAATGCGTGCAGTTTGACAGGTTTTGCATTCTTGCCAGTATCACAGCTCAGAGCTCATTTCACTGAGCAGCTGCAAAGTTTGGGAAGCTTCCAGCTCACAGGAAATTCTAAATTTTTTTGTTTGTTCATTTTAGGCTGATTCAGAATGAAAATAAACTTTTAAATAAAAAAAAAAAAAAAAAAAAGAAAGGAAATTTTCTGGAAACTGTAGTGCTGTTTTTTAGCCAGCTCTGCACCACAAACTACTACATGTCAGCATGGCACACCAGTTACTGACACTTTCAGTTTGGCTTGAAAGTGGAATCTAAGTGCTGATGGGTATAAATGTCACTCTGAGGAAACACTGCCCAAATAAAATTATCCAAACATCAACTATCTATGCTGTCCACTCAGTGTTCATAAATTTTAATAAGTATTTTCTCCTGCTTATTTAAAAAAAAAAAAAAAAAACTGTATAGTGCCAAAATGGGAAAAAAAGAAAAAATAATAATGTTCCTAATCTCTTTTACCAAAGAAAGACAGTAGTCTACACCTACAAATTTAGCTTTGCTGTAAATTGATTAGATATTTATAAGTAAAATAAAAACTTGTATTTGGCATAGATTTTGTCCAGGCAACAGCAGAAATGGAAAACTTTCTAGCATATCACCTTAAAATTTTACAGGATTTGCACTGGAACTTTTTTCTGCAATCCTGTGCTTGAATAGCTTTATAAGAGTAGAAATGGGAAGTTCCACCTAAACACAAGGAGGAACTTCTTTACTTTGAGGGTGGCAGAGCACTGGAACAGGCTGCCCAGGGAGGTGGTGGAGTCTCCATCTCTGGAGACATTCGAAACCCGCCTGGACGCATTCCTGTGCAACATGCTCTAGGTGACGCTGCTCTGGCAGGGGGGTAGGACTAGATGATCTCCAGAGGTCCCTTCCAACCCCTACCATTCTGTGATTCTGTACGGAATGAATTCAATGTGTTTCATCATAATTTTAAAACAGCTTAGTTTACCTTTCTTCTGAGAAGTCAGTGGTGTTTGTAGCACCTATGTCATATATTACCATGAAAAATATTTAAACAAACACACATTATTGTCCCAAACAACCACCATTACCATAGCACTTGAGTAAGACATTGAAACTGTCAAGACAGTTTGACATGTTCACAAGAGTTAAATGAGCTAGTCATTTTCAACACAGCTCAGATGAGCACCACTGAAAAAACATGTTTGAGGGTATGTCCTACAAGTGGGAAGGAGAATCAAAGAATTACAGAATGGTTGAGGTTGGACAACATCTCTGGAGATCATCTAGTCCAACCTTTTTACTCAAGTAGGGTCAGCTACTGCAGGTTGACCAGGACCATTTCCAGTTAGTTTTGAATTATCTCCATGGGTGGAGACGCCTCAGCCTCTCGGGAAAACCTGTTCCAGTGTTTGTCCGCACTCATAGAGAAAAAGTTTTTTTCTTATGTTTAAGTGGAATTTTCTACATTTCAGGTTGTGCCTGTTGCCTCTTGTCCTATCACTGGCCACCTGTGAGGAGAGTTTATCTCTGTCTTCTTTACTCCTCCCATCATTGATAAGATTCTCCTGAGCTCTCTTTTCTCCAGGATGAATAGTCCCATCTCTCTCCTCATATATCAGGTGCTCCAGTCCTTCAATACTTTAGCGGCCCTTTGCTGGGCTCATTCCACTCTCTTGGACTCTCCACTGTTCATACTTCTTATGTACTGGAGAGCTCAGAATTGGACACAGCACTCTGGATGCGTCTCACCAGTGCCAAGCAGAGGTAAAGGATCACCTCCCTCAACCTGCAGGCAACATTCTTCTTGTAGGTATCATATAGATATATAAGTATACCAAAAGGTATCATAGTAGCATAGGTACCTCAGTTTGGAAACCTCTGGTACTTCCTTTGTTGTAAAGCTGTTCCTATAGCAGTTTTCAGCATCAACTGATATATAGTATTTTCATTAGCTATAATAAAAATACAATACCTATGAAAAGTAGGACTAAATACAATGCAACTAAACATGTTGTTGGAGTCTGGGCAGACCTAGAAAACTCATGTTCGCAGACCTTCCTAATCCTCCGAACTCTGCCTGCTAATATTGGCTTTATTTTAGCTTTAAAAAAATAGAAGTTAGCTACAAGCTCGTATAAATTTAGAAAATTTAAATCAAATCTTGAAGTTAAAGTTTCATCCTTTTCTTCTCATCAAATAAAGCTATTCCTTCCACAGTCCTTGAGGCATAGGAAATCTGCTCAGCAGTTCCTCTGTTTTTACTGGAAAATGACCTCAGGCTATTCACATCACTAGAAAAGTAAAAAACAAGTAGCTGCGGGTCACACTACAGCCATAATACCATGACCACTGCTCACTCCTGACATTGTCCTGGTCACAGTCCCAACTGTGGACATGATCTCAGTTATCTCCTGACTTGCTGTTACTAAATCCAAATTACCACATCACCAAGCACACGTCCCGGGTGCAAGGCAGAACTAACGGTAAGCAGAGGTGAGATGCTAGGTTTTTTTAGACTTCCACTCAGTTATCCTATCTTAAACTTGCCTGTGTGTATTAGAAATGCTTACATTATTAGACAGGGGTTTGCATAGCTCAGCATTAAATAGCAGATAAGGGGTGGGATGATGAACCTGCCTCAGTTCTACTGAATGTGGAGACCGTTTCAGCCTGTTGCAAAATCAAGCAGGTTTGGTTAGCCTGATGACGGCTTTTCTTCATCTGCCTTCAAAATATTACATATTTCCTCTTCTATCCATTAGCTCTCAGGGAGCTGCCAAACCATACGTAATCTTTCCTAGGGAAAACCTGGTTTCAGGTATAGTTTGAGAGATGACTTTTTCATGTAGATTGGAATAGCAAATCTGAGGTTTGGGCATGTTTTGTTTTCAAATTGTCACTGTGAATTACCAGACATAATGGTCAGCATCACTAATAGCATCTATAAGGACACATAGACTTAAAGACACGTATTTTAAAGACTTAAATTTATCACAACTCAAGAAAAAGACCTGGATAGTTGTATGAAATCATCAGCTTTGTGTTCAGTAGCAGTCAAGGCAGCAAACACAAAATACTAAGATTTTTAGGAAAAAAAAATAAACAGAAGAAAACATTAAGTGCAACTACATTGTTTTAGCTCTTTCTATAGCAAAATCTTGTATGTAGTTTTCTTCTTTATATCCCAAAAGTAAACTCAAGGAGATGCAAAGAAAGATTACACAGATGATCAATGTTTTGATTAAGATTTGATAAAATAAATTAGGATGCATTGTTCAGTAAAAAAAATGATTGGAAGATATTTTATGAAAGGTATACATAACATCATGCACACAACTGAAAAAAATGAATAGGGAGTAACTATTTATTCTCTAAGGGATGACAGGCATCCAAAACCAAATTATTTTAAAGGAACAAAGGGAGACCTTTTATACACAGGACACTCCTGAACAACAAAACTCATTGCTACAGAATATAAAGGAAAAAATACATATAGAAAAAATATTTTAAAGAAATTAGATGTAGCAATAAAAAACAGTTAAGTGCAACAAAAAACAGTTATCATTTAATACTGCATCCAACCACCAGCTCAGAAAACCCCTAATCTATAGGTTGATGGGTAATGTGAGAATTATCTTTGTTCCTGTACCCATTTCACAAGTTTCAACAGAATAAGCCACTGTCAGACACAAAATATGTGAAAACAATGTGTCTAATCTTATGTTCCTGTGATTATAAACCTCCCTCCAGATGAACCCAACAATGGCCATTGTTGTATCAAAACAGTCAAGTGAATCTTTTATGCAATACAGATTGACTATGATTTGTGCAGAACAAAGAAAAAAAAATCACCTTATAGTAGCTCATCATGCTCCTGTTCAGATTTCAGACACGTCCTAGTGCTGTTTTTCCCCTTCCCCCAAAATGGTATTTCATAAGTTTAAACAATGTGTGACAGACTTTATAGAACACTTTTTTTTCTTCTCTTTTCTTAATAGATAAAGGTTTAGTAAGGAACATGAACATTTCAAATACTAGCTTACCAACTACATGTGACAGAATATATTTAGTAACTTCTGGAAATGTCGTCTACGAAAATGAGGGGATAAATTTTGTGGCCAGAACAAAAGTAATGAAATGAAAATGTATGGGTCGTGTCACCACTGCTTGCCCTTTGCCAAAGAGGCAGTGGAGAAGACTGTATGAAAAGATTCCTTCCCTTTTTCTGGTATGCGTTACATAAATTGCAGCTTTGTGGACTACTTGGATGTCATATTCTCAAATCTGTTGTTACCAAAGGATTTGTCTTCAGCCCTACTTTATTCAATTTCATTATTATGCTGAACTAAACCACTATTTCTCAGGTGTGGGCTGTTATATTTCTAATGCCAGAAAAACTTAAAATGCAACCAACACATTTTACTTTATGACAGCACAGAATTTGGGTTTTGATTATATAACTGAAAACACAAGTCATACTCAAAAAGTAGAAGTTAATAAGGTATAATCTGAATCGAGTTTGGTTTTTTTTCCTAGCTGACAGCAAAGGTCTCTGAGGCTTCTCTCAGTTATGGAAGCCAAGGAACCAGCTGAATAGTATTTCACTGACAAAGTACTGCCTTTCAGAATGGGATATGTTTGGGATTTAATAGGTAAGAGACAATTGAGTAGTACTTCAGATTTAGCATTTAAACTAACTGTGAGGCTAGCTAAACTCACTACTCCAAAAACTACTGAAGAGGACATGACTCTCCATGAATGAAGCTTTTTAAGAATACATGATATGAAATTATCTATAATTAATCTCATGTTGTGATAAGAGCAGGGGCTGCATAGAAACTTAGAATCCCTTCCAAACCTGTTTTTGTATGAACTATTCTTTTATCTTTTATCTATACCTTTTATTCTTTTGCTGACGTCCATGAGTAGCCTTTTGTGAGACTCAGACAAGGAAAAGGAAAATCATTCCCCACATTTACAGCTTTTATCACCAGAAGTGCATAAGACATTACTACTTCCTCTGGAACATCTAAGAAATTGACTGTGATATAAAAAGTACAGTGTGAAATAATTTCTTGGTTGAAATTTGAAAAATTCATACCATGATTGTAATACATTTTTTGTGTGTGTCAGTGTGACTTGCCCACAATGAAAAAGTTAGCCAAATCACACTAATTATGTCCGATCACTTGACATATGAATCACATTGTTGAACATTCTTCTTTGGATTCTCCCTAATTAATTACAGTATTTTTCTTTCAGAATAACTACAAATTCTACAAAGTGAAACAAAAAATGCCATTACAGATCTGGATAATCTCCTCTGGTTTTAAATTATTACAGCAAAAACCAGAAATAAGTCATTTTTTTGTTTGGTTGGTTTGTTACTCTAATGAATATAGTGATTTTTCTTTTCCCAATGTATATTTCGCTAGTAAAATCACAGGAATTTGTAAAGGTCAGTTTTATTTAATGGATTCTTGTTTTATCACTGATAAGACAGAAAATAAAAAATTTGGATTTAATTTAATTGCATTCCCATTGATTCTAGACTGCACTCAAATAATTTCAATAAGCTTTTGTGTTGTTTTCTGGAAACCAAATGTTAAAGAGAAAAAGAAAACAACATCTTTTTATAAGACCATAGGAAATAGTATACTAGAGAAGAACCACAGTCAACTAATCTAGTTGTATGTTTATTCATGATAGAAAAAAATAGTACTTTAAACCTTAAAAAGACAAATTAAAAATACTAGCAATTTCTCAATATGGTGTAAAATTACTACTTTTCCAGGTTTTAATGCAAGAAGAGTTGAGAGAGAAATTTATCTTATTTCATGTGACAATTTTCAATACTGTTATATTCACTTTAAAAAAAGGCTGATTTTGATAGCATTTTAATTGATCTAATAACTTTCAAAGTCCGATTAGATATTTTATGAAAGACAAGAAAATAGCAAAAATCCTGTTTTATTTTATAAATTTTAGATTTATTGCCTTTTATTTCCTTTGAGTGTACCTTTTTGTTCATATTTTACAAGAACAAATATCCAATTTGCCTCTCTGTATTTTTATTATTTTGTGCATCAGCACTGTTTTGTCCCTATTTATACATAAAATAAACAAGCTCAGATTTTTATGAGTCAGAGAGTAATAACATTAAAATACTACTTCTCTTTATTTTAAAATGCCATAGAAATACTTCTATATACTTGTTGAGGACAACTTAGATATGCTTTAATACAAGGTCACAATTTTTTTTCATTTTCTTATCTTAAAGTAGCTTTCCATTACCATATGGTGTTACAACTCAGAATGCAGTAAATTGGGTAAAGAGATAGAAAAAAAAACCATCAGATCTGAAACCGAGTATTTAACATGATGAACTAATTCGTGGAAGTTAACTGAAGCAGTATTCCTGTCTTAGGTTGTTAGCAGGATATTCTTGTTTAGATTTTTGATAGTATTTCATTTTCTAGTATTTCAAATTCTGAGCTAACAAGCATTTGCACTAGACATGATTTTAGCTAGTGGGGAAACCAGCCCCACTCCTTTGGCTTTAAATAGACAGATTTGTGCTATTTTATGTTTCTCCAAAAAAAAAGAAAAATCCCAGAAACACTGATAAAATCCCTCAAGCATTCACATTTTAAGTGCACTACAATAAAGTGTCCAAGTTCTCTTTTTTTCATTTGTCAAATAAAAGCATATTTTAGTTTTTTATTGTGCTTGCAGTAAAACAATAATTGATGAACACCAGAAGGGCTTTCTGGGGCATATTACACATTTGACAAAGTCTAAGTAAGCAGAAGAAGAAACCACAAAGGATATTGATTTTCTATGAAAGAGCAAGACTGATATTTCTTCATTTGAAAGTTTTGCTTTTCCACTGAATACCACAAAGGAAATCCAGCGTATAAAGAAAGAACATAAGAAAACAGCATATCATAGAAAAAAAATGAATTCATTCAGAACTAAACCACTCCGCATGCTATCCTACTGCCCATAATGGGAAGAAACCCTTTATGCACTTCAAAAAAGACATTTAATACAGAAATAAAGCCATTTCACATGTGTAAAAATATTAATCTGTTCTTCTCTGCTGCATATCCTTTCTCTGCTTGTGTTTGTGTTGACAACCAAGAAGATGCTCACAAAGCATCCAGAAGTATTTGTTTTCCTTTAATGAAGCAAACACCAGAATTCATCAGAACATCTGTGTTGAATGGCAACTTTAACACCTCTAGTGTGTATCCCAGAGATGTACTTTTTCCTCCTAAAGGTTTCACAGATAAGGTAGAATGTCACTGGAAAGAGAAATAACAAGACTCTCACAGCTAATAGCTAGGATACAAGCATATGGGTGGCTCAGGATCAAGTTCTTATCCTACTCAATTCACGACAATTCAAAACCCCTCATAAACTAGGGGACAAAAGCACCACCCCACACTGAAAGCCCTGGACTTGTCCTAGACATCAATATAATATTGTGCTCCACAAAGACTTCTGATTTCCTTCCAGTGGAGAACAAAAGCGAATTTCAGAATCTCAGAAGTTACCATGCAACAGAATAGTCACTCTTCCATCAGCTGCACAGGGAACAGATTTTCGAAGTCAAAAAGTGGGACACCTTCTGTCACCTCCTTTTATAGTAATGAAATACTTACATGCTTGGTCGTCTGGCTCTTTTCTTTGAGTTGGTTAAGGAAATCTCCTTCAGAGCAGCAAAGGCATCAAAGAAAGTCTTAGCTTTACCATTTTTTCCAATTTTTTTCCTGTGTTCCTTTTGTATATGGACTTCTCAATCACAGGGAAGAATAAAATAGAGGGCATGGAGACCACTGTGTCTCTCTCTAGTCTAGTTCTTCCTTTTCCTTGATGAATGGCCAAAACAGGAATTCTGCAGTGAGCTGCATCACTGTACTCAAATGCTAATGGTTCCTGCCAGGTATGAAAAATGTTGAACATAAGCTGGTGCAAAACTTAGACTTGCTACATGAGGAGTTGTTGCCGTAGCAGTACAATAACATCATGGACAACTGCCACAGCTAATTTTTAGGAAATGTGAAATCAGATGGGAAGAAATAGAAAAGTGAGAAAATTTATATAGCCTTTACTTATCATGACCTCTTATAAAAAACTGCAATAAAAGTAGGACATAGACCTTCTATGCCTATAAATAAAGTTTCATATTTTCATTACTATTTAACATAAGAATACCCTTTAAGCTACAGATTATGCTTTCTTGAAATATACAGCTCTGGCCTGTAAGTGTATAAAACGCTTTCTTTAGTATGAAATCAAACAATCAAGATCAGTTGATTGGACTATGGTGAAGAGTCACTTCTAGGTAGTCAGAGAGAATCATACTAAGTCTTTCATACCTTGCAAAAAAATGCAATATTTAAGACATGGTATCCATAGCACACTGAGTTGGTATCTATCCTAGTGCTTTAACTGAGGAGAGTGCTTTTGAAGTGAATCTCCAAATCTTCCCCACTTCCTGGGGTTGAAGACCATATCACCCTGTAGTCTTAAAACACATGGACAGGATTCTTTTCAGACTTAACTGGCCTACATCCTCTAGCAGTGCACCTCCAGCCACTGAGGGGAATTGAGTCCATGTGGCCAGACTAGAGCTAGTATAAGCAGGACTGCTGGAACGTATGTATACAGTGGGTGTCAGGTACCCAGTCCCAAATATTTCACTCAGCAAATCAACTTCCGCTACACAGCTCGTCTTACTACTGCAGATATAGCCAGAGGCATTATTTCCTTATTTTCATGTCCATCTTAATGCAGCATCCTTTCTGCAGCTTAAACCTCCATTGATCACAAGTCTGTTATGGGAATATTTCTTTACAAAGGCATCCAAAGTATTTCTATGCTATAGCACAAGTAGCATTATGAAACCCAAGAGTTTGGGAAATGGGTTTGCAAGCTAAACCTTGTCCTCTGTCAGTTGCTCTGTTATGGCTCCCATGGAACAGCATTTGATGTATCATTTTGACGTATCGCTTTCTTCATAAAATCAAAAACCTTTTTATAAATCTTATTATAGTGTAATTCCTGCATTATTTAGCTTCTAATTTGTGGAAAAAAAATTGCAATCTGTATAAGTTTTAAGGTGTACATTTACCTGAAACTAGAAAAAAAAAAAAGGTTATAAAAAGAAAAAAGTCATTAAAATGCCATGCACTAACTTGTTTTCAGAACTGGAGAACATACTGCAGTTCATGCTGGTATAATATTTACAGGCTTTTCTGTAAAACTCAGTCGCATCTGCTGAGTGCTTTTAAGGATTTTTAAATCTACTTTCAGCAATACAACTGAAATATCACCGATTTTATCTTTAATAGCGATTCTTTTACACAGAATCTCTATATACGTCTATGATGTATACGTGCAGTTTCCCATACATATAGGACAAAATTACTCAAAATACTAAGTTATTTTTATAGAAGGCATTTTTAAAAAGTCCATAGTGTAAATTACAAAAGTAATTACAAAACAATGCTGTATTTATTCCACCTCAGGGATTATATAATTTGAGAGAAAAAACGTTTGACAAAATTATGAATATATTTCTGCCTTTTCTATGTAAGTACTAAAGGTTAACTACATTTTTAAATAGCATCTCATATCTCAGACTTCTCTTAGACAGTTTTGAATCTGAATTTAGTTTTACTTAAAATTTAACAAGCTACATATGTAGAAGGCAACTTCATGACCTTTCACTGCTGTAACAGCTAGCTTGAGTACTTCATTTTCATCATTGTTTATTAATATTACACTGATTTAACCTATGAGGACACCTCACTTCTTATGCCCTATGCACACAAGTAAGATAAGGTTCTTTGAGTTACCATCCCTGGAGGTACTTAAAAGATGGGCAGATGTGGTGCTTAAGGACATGGCTTAGTAGTGGACTTGGCAGTATTAGGTTAACGGTTGGACTTGATGATCTTAAGGACCTTTTCCAATCTAAATGGTTCTATGATTCGATGAGCAAACTCACCTCACAATAAGAAAGAAAGGGAAGGAAATCTGTGAAATCTTCAAGATTTCTACAGCTATTGCCCTACTTCATTTAAGAATACAGATGAATTTTCAAAGTTGATGTAAAAGTCTAAGGGTGTGGCACCTAACTGACTGTGCAAACTTATTTTGATGCTGCTCATATAACACTTACTTATCCCTATTATTGAATTATTACACTCAGAGGTATGTAACCATGTAGGTACATCTACAATAAAGTAATTGTGCTGATCCTCAACGAGCCTCTTTCTTGAGGCTGCTTCTACATGTGGAAAGTACAAAGACAACCTTACTTTTGCCTATAGGAGCTGAAGATATCTTCTACAAGCAGTAGTACTAGAAATCCCCATGACTCTTAGAATTATAAAATTTAAGTGAAACAGAATTGTTTGTTTGTATGTATTGTATGTACAGAATTGTATGTACAGAACCTGTACAACAAACAGGTTGTATTCCCTCCAGATCAATAGTTATTCACACTTAGTATCAACATCCAGAAATGCACTGACTTGTGCTTATCTGGCTCTAAAACACATAAAATTAAGCTACATATGTAGAACTAGTACTAGCATTGGAGAGAGCTGGACTAAAAAGAATCTCATTCAAAATGTCAAAAACTGAGTAAGATTTCACAGAAGTCTAGTATCAGACACTGGGAAAAGACATGGACTCGAAACTCTACTTCTTCTACAGAAATGACAAGAGGTTCTTAGAGAAGTCTAGAAATGGGTACTGTTGTATTGTAGGTTAGGTAGACTATATCTCACAAGAAACTGAGCAGTTCTACAACTGAGCCTCCAAAATAATAAGCAAACTTACAATTCCTCAAATCCCAAGATGCAACTTGAAAAAAAAAAAGAAAATTCTGCATGCCCAGCACTCAAAATTTGAAGGAATGCAAAACTGAAATAAAGCAATTGGATATAACATCCATAAAGTAAGCGAATAGTAAGATTCACAAGCCTAGCAACTGAACTTGTGCAAGGCAGAGGCATTTACTTGAACTCGCTGGGTTAATGTCAACTTACATCAGATGTTATCTTTGCTATATTTGGTTGTTATTGCTTATATTGAGAATGGACTTTTTTTTCAATACAGACTAATGATAAATTTAGGGCAGAGAATATGTACCCACTATTTCTTCTTAGTTTTATGCAGCATTCCTATCATCGTTTTTGATGGATTCATACTTGATAAATAAATTTCTTTCATAGATAGGCAGATAGATGAGTCAGTGGATGGATGGATGGATGGATGGATGGACGGACGGACAGATGGATGGATGGACGGACAGACGGATGGATGTTTCTCTGTGTGTGCGGTTTTGTAAGGTAAAACCTAATACAGGTATTGCAATGGGCAGGTCTACTTAAGATATGTTACATATGAAAGATACTTATGAAAGTAGGTATTATCTAAGAATGATATTCATCTCACTAAATGGGGCTCTGACAAACGATATAAGTCCTTTTAAAATTTACCACTAATACTGTGTTATTTTTAGTTAAGCCTTGAAAATGTGTGATCATATTTGAAAACAGACTTTTTGCTGAAATTTTAAGAAGCATATAGGATGTGTTTGGATTTTTTTAAATACTTAGGAAAAAATAGTAATCACTTTTAAGAATAAATAATTCATAGTAATGAACAGCTCTTTAATCCAAATGAACAGGGATTCTTTACTTAGGGAGAATACCAGTATTTGGTGTTATGTATTTTTTATAAATATTCTCAATTTTTTTTACCAACTCTTATATCTGAATTCAAAAGAGGCTTAGGTCTGAAGAAGCTACAGTGCATTGATCTTACCTTTCCCCTTTTTATGTATTATGGATATAAAATCCAGCATCATAGCTGATGGAAGTTCTTTTTAAGTCAAGTACTTCATTGAAACTGTCAACCTGTTCAGGAATGAGTAGTAGTTTATTTTGACTTCAGATACTAGTAAACAGACATCAGGCAACTTATGAGTTGGAATAATTTTTATGCTCCTCTTAGTTCTTCCTGTGTAACACCTCCATCTACCACTGCTGGAGCTTTAAGACATAGTAAAGGAAAGTAAGTATATTTCTGAAGAATTAAGGACTGTTACTATTACTATGTGTAGTGCAGCTCCGTATGTTGGGTTTTTAATGTTAATGACTACTTACATGCTCCTTTTTTTTCACATACGAAACATAAGAATTAGCATAAATATTAGGATCCTTACATTCGCTCTTCTGTAACTGTATTGCTCGGCTAATAAATTTTTTCTTCATATTAAATAGTGTACTGTATCTTAAGGATTTATTAATTTCCTATATGTTCATTGTCCTCCAAGCACCTATGAATTGTAAAATCACAGACTGATGAAACAATTTTGGTTTGAAGCAACCTCCAGTAATCAACTAGTTCAACTCTAAGACTCAAAGCTGATCCTGAGCTTAAAGATCTCATTTTGAACTTATTTCTATTTCTCAGCATTATTTGTGTCTATATTCATACTGTGTATTTGGATGGTTTTTTATATAATAATATTTATTATAAAGTACCTATAGCAAGAAGATATGCTTTCATCCTGATGATTAATGTTTGTAATGTTTTATCAATATTCATGGTGTAATGTTTTATCAATATTCATACAAATAAATATGGCAAGATCCCTAATCGGACTTTGTCCTCTCTAAAATAATTTTTGCTTGTGGACATTGTACAAATATTAGATAAGTGACTTCTGTAACAGTAAAGTTAAGTATTTTAGATTTTTTCCCCCTCCTAAATGTACATATACAGTTCTTTACACTGTACAGGTTAAATATATGATCCAGATCCATATGCCAAACAGCAGAACTCAGACTTAAAATGCATTGTGTCATTTTATTATAACTATACTAATGATTTGGCCTATTAGACAGTTAAAACACTAATTGGTATATTAAAAAAAATCTTAGGCATGCTCATATTTTAGGTATAACATCTACATTTGACTAAGTAAAATTTAGGCCCCTAGTCTAGATTAGTCACCCTCTCACCTCTATGTAACAGGACTTCAATGTGCAGCGTAAATATTTTTCACAAAACTTGGCATCCTTTGAGGTTGTTTCGGTTCAGCCAACGAGCTCTTAATGGTACACAGTGATATCACACTTGCTTAGCTTTTTCTAGAAAATTCATAGTGTGACACGGCTTTAAAACAAAGAGGAAGACAGATTCATCATCATGCAGAAAAGTAAGTCTATTATTATCCATTTACAAGCAGTATGTTGGCTTCCTAGGGATTTTCCACAGGATTGTTTCCAATAACTTCCAATTACACGTATGTATGAGTCTTATCACTGCCCCATCTTTACATATCAAAGACATTTTTAGGTGTTTTTTCCCTCACTGAATTGTTATTTAAAACACCTGTTAAAGAAGTAGTAGTTAGTAAATCCACTTTTTCAGACATGGAGCAAAAGTACTGGGTAAAATGGATAATTAGTCCAAAGTTGATCTGGTGTCTGCAGTTCAGCTGGGTATGAAAAATCATTTTTCTAAAATCACTAGTACATACATTAATTTGCAGATGTCCCACCCTTCCTCCCAGGAGCTGAAAATACCATTGACAGTAATATCAAAGCAGACTGAAACATTTTCTCATTTTAAGTCCTTCAGAAGCCAAAGTAGAGAAAGCTACAAGGACAAGGCAGAACATAGGTGCCTGGGAGTAAAGGAGGAAATTTCTGTGTGGATCAGCAGAGCATAGGAGACTTTGTTTGTTTATTTTTTAACATGTTAGAAGGTATTGGTTTCAAATTGAGTAAATCCTTCTTAGTTCATGGATCATTGACTGGGTAGATTGTAACAGCTCCTTTGGAGCCATTATGGTATGTCATTTCAATCCAGCCATTGAAAGTGTGTATTCAGCCTCTCTCTTCCAACTCAACACAAAATGTCATTGAAATCATTGCTCTATGTCCTCAGCATATTGTTTTTAAACCTTCACCTAATGGGTATTCATTTTTTTAAATATCATAAGCAGTTAGGCCACACTGTAAATGAACTGTTAAAAATGTATGCTTTAAAAGCAAAAGTAATGATATAAGTGCAAAAAAACCCTCCAGAAGTCAAACAAAAATTATCCAGAAACCTTTTTAAATTGCTATTTAAATTAAAAAAGATTATTACCAAAGTAGAAACACCTTGTTAGACTAGGGCACTTTGCCAGGCTACGTGGGTATGGAGCTGGTTGCCATTAGCATGCTGAGCATGCCATAGCTCTGACCTGTTTGCTAAACCTGCAAATAAAGTCACGATCAGATTCAACAGAGGAAGCTTAAAGTACATGAGAGAGGCCTCAGGGTTGATGAGCATTTGGGAAATCTTAAAAAAGGAACTGAACCGTGCAAAGCAATTCCATCTTTGCCTTTTTAGGTGTAGTAGATGCATTATCAGTCTTCAAGGTGAACAACAGCGGACAAAAATAATCATTAATGCTGAAATCCAGGTGCTTTTCTGGCATCAGGCAGATCAGTGGAGCTATAGCTGTTTACACCCTCTGAAAAGACAGCTCCTTAACTTCCTCTGTCATCTAAAGGTGCTCTTTGACCAATACATATATGCTATATAGTTAAATGCTATAACAAAGCATTAGATAATATTAAATAGGATAAGATGACAATGAAGACTATGGAAGACAACAACATTCATTACCTTTTCAAATAACAAAAATTACAGCATAGATCAATAATTAACACTAACAATCCATCTGCAATGCACAGGACTTGAAAAGAAATTCTTTGCATCTTCCAGTATTTCAGGTAGAAATAATGCCCCACTTGCAAGCAGTGAAGATTGTCCTCCAAAGAAGATAATTCAGTCTAGACTAGGGAAACAATATGTGTAAAGTATATTGCATGTGATGATAATTTCCAATTTCAAATTTCTCTTCTAAAACACCTACCTCAGGGAACCTTTCTATGGTCCAATTTGTATCACAGTATAGCAAATTTCCTGTTATGACAGAAAAATCAATTACAGGCCAGAATTTAAATTAATATTTCCAAGCTTTAACATATGTTATTTTAGGATGCTTTCATAGAAACTGAGTTAAAATTATTTTTCCTCTCTTAATAAAAAGGAAAAGAAAGAAAGAGCATTAAAACCAGAAAATATGTGGTAATTATGTTCTACCCTGCATGTGTTGATTTTTTTAGCTGCAGGTAGATTCTGATTTCTAACTGACAAATATATCTGGTACCAAAACAGACTATAAAATAATGTTTTATAAGGAGAATGAATGTTTACTTATAAAATCTGACAGCAAATGACAGAAAGTATAATCTTCAATGAGACCGAAATAAAGAGATTTAGGGAAAAAAATCCAATTTCAAATTTTATAGCTTTTGAAAAACAAAGCACCTCAACCGAAACACAATTCAAATTCAACTTCGAAATAGTTCATATTTTCCATTAGCTGCCTCTTCTTTTTATAATCATAAGAATCAGCCTTGTGATGTGGTTCTAAACTGTTGTATTTATAAATGAATCATGTATTTTTTCTATTGATTACAGAAAAAAACTTCTAGTAGAACACAAGCTGAGACACAAAAAAGCAACTGGCATAAGTGGTGTATGACCTGTCTGCGGCCCCTCTTCTGCCTGAACTTCCAGCCCCTGCAGCCTTTCACTGAACAAAGGCAACCCCATTAGATTCATATTCAAAAGGGTTAACAGTGTACAGAATGTTATGCTCTCAGAAAAAAAGCAGGGCTTTTACTTGTCTAGAATTTAGAACAACATTATAGATGTGGCTGCTTTTCTGAAGCTGTTACGGATACAACTTCCAATATTCCTTTGAGACTACTGCATTATTTCTGCTAGATCTTAGAGCAGAAGCCCAGAGTCATTCATCATCTCTCAATATGACATCGCTCTGACCAACAAGTCACTTAGCAAAATCTCCCAGCTGATTGACAGTATTATATGCAAAGAGAGCAGCAAATCCCAGGGGTGAAACAGATCCTTTCCTCCCCCTTTTCTCTTGTCTAAGGAGCATAGATTGCCTGGAAAACAGTTTTTAGGCATCTGTAATTGAATGTGAGATGAACTTCCACAAGCTTTAATGAGGAGGAATATTACTGCCCAGGCAGCAGAAGTTAGTGCGCTGCTCCATGTCCCAAATTATTTCATTAATATTAACCAAGGTTTTCAACTCTCCCCAGGCAACAATGCTGTAGCAGGGAAGAAAGATGCAAATAACTCTCACAGCTGCCCAACTAATCACTAGAACGTGCAGGAATAACAAGTATATGGAAGTGATGTTTGTCAGGTAAGGGAAATAGGTCTTTTCCACAGGGAAAAGAGTTTTTGTTACTGTAGTTACATCTAAAATCCTTTTGTACGGTATTTTAGCATTAAAAGTGTACTTTTTTTCTGTTGCCTTTGGCACTTTTAGGAAGAAAAATAATTCCAAATAACAAGAAGGCATTAATATTACAAACTTTGCATTAGAGAGTATAAACAATAAGAAAATCCTTTGTCATGGCCTGCCAAAGTACTCTGTTCAAAGATAGATTAGTACAACTTAATTTCAAAAGTAAATTTCAATGTAAATTCAAATGTATATTAAAGAAGACACGAAGTGCCATGAAGACCATTTTGAAGGGCAGGCAAGTGAGCTTTCACGGGCAGTGGAAGACCTTAATTTGTAAAGTAGCTGTGTAAGTTGTTTAACATGGGGCTGAGACATCATAAGCTTGTGAGGGCTCAAATATACACTCTTACCATATCTGATTCATGCCAACCTTTGAATACTTCCATACTAATCTTTGCGTGGAACAAAGTGGATCTAGAGACCCCCAGTAATTCATTAGTATAATTTTATATGCATACTTCTTCAAAGTTCTCTCTTTCTTTTATCATCTTACCTAAACAGGTGTTTGTTTTTAGATAACAACATGACTACAGATCCCTTTTTTTGTGAAAACACTTAATATTTTACCATTTTGAATCAACATATTTGATGCTACTGGTCACCAACCATCAGATGTTTGCAATGAAAAGGCTCAGCATGACAGCTGAAGTGTATCTATCCATAGCATATGGCTATATGCAAAATATATATTATTTGCATAGTGAATGTGTGCATACATTGCCAAAATCTGAGTATAACAGACTAATGTTTGTTCCATTCTAGTCATAGAGGCTTAATTTTCTTTGGTATCATTATCTAATTGCTTCCACTATTTCAGAAGACTTCAAAAAGCTGTCTGGAGTCCCATAGGTAAGGATTTTTAAAATTATTTTATTTTACCTAGTTTGCCTGCCTTGGAGGAAGGAAGTGGTGACCCTGCACAGTAGCTGGCCTGATCCACAGGATATTTCCAAGCACAGAATCTATTTCTTCATCCATAAATTAAAACAAGACCTTCTTCTACCAGTTCCTGGTGACTGTCTAAGTATAACAAAAAACAACAATTTTTTTTCAAAAAAACAGCATGATTTGTCACAGCATGCTTTTATTTTTTCTAGCTTAATACAATTAATGCCACTGTCAGAAGTCAAAAATTTTGCATTTTTTTCCTGCAGTCATTTGTCTTTTTAATTTATTAAGAAGTTTGGCAATACTTTATAGGAATGGGTAACAAATTATTCCGTACTCCTACCCACAATTCCCATCTTTCAGGAGAATAGACTGGGTTTGGGAATAAGGAGGAAAGGGCAAGATTTATTACCAAAAAGTTCTTCAAAATGGATTATCAGATGTGTTAGGTATATTGCCAGTTACTGTGGGGCCACAATAAAAAAATTAAGACTCTTGGCTAAAGCAGGAGCAGCAGGAGGTTGTTGTAAATTTTGCATCTCCTCCAGGGACTGTTGACTGTCTCCCACTGCTATGAATGTCTCCCAATTTCCCTTTGACCCTCTGTTTCCTACTCCCTTCTGAACACCCTTCACTTCCTTCTCTTCATCCTGTCCTCGCCACGTTTTCATCATTGCATCTCCCAGTCAATTTCCAGGAGCTCCCTGGCAGCACGTCACCCTTGCACAATTAATTCTTATCTCCCCCAGTCCTGAGAGTCGGGTATGTCTGAAAACATCCTTCTTGGAATATATGTAATAAAATCATTTGTTAAAACCCGGACACATACACATTAGAAAGGATAAATATATGAGCAATAAAGAACATCATTTTTAGCTTAAAGCTATACACGTTAGTGACTTGGTCACTGCGATGCTGTTGTAATGCCTAACCTCTAGGATCTTCCCTCAGCATCTGAATCATCAGCTTTGAGTCAGGTGCAGAGACATGAAGCATGAAAAGCATCTAAAAAAAACCACTGTGCTAAGCTGCAAGCCAACAGTAAGGAAAAGTGTAATGGAAAATCCTTTCCTCTCTTTGCCATAGGGGACTATTCTTTCGAAGATAGGCTCCCCTCCCCCCCAGTAGTACCTCTTTCTCCCTCACCTTATATTTTTGACAGAGAACCAAACAAAAAAATTGCCAGGATCATTCTTTTAAAGAGCCTCCCACCTGGGGAGGAGACTGGAGGGTTGGGACACTAATTCTCTTCTCCACATAAAGCTCTGCACAAGGCTCAGTATGACAAAGCTTGCCCAGGCTATGCTCTCTTCTTTCTGCAAGGCAAAACAGCTCTGATCAGAAGGCCATCAGAAATGTTCCCATTTCCTGAGCAGTCTGTAATCTGGTAGTTGGACTACTCTCTAGAGGGTTAAGAAATACAGATTTTCTTGCATATAAGACTACAGCAAGGAAAATTCTTTTTTTTTCCCCTTGTCCTTTCCTTCAGATTTTGGGTTGAGTATTTTCTCCTCTATGACCAAGCTAACATCCTTGCCCTGTTTCATCCCACAAAATCTTCATTCCATTCTAAACCTAAGATGAAACTGTTTCTCCAACACCCTTAACAGCTTTTAATCTATTATTTATTATTAAACCACATAATTGTATTATTTATAGCTTTTCTTGTAAAGTACCTTGGGATGCATTTGTATGAAATGCTATTCAAAATAAAATTGTATTGCACTAAAGAACAGATCTCATTTATTTTTTAATAATTATTTGATCTTGCCTTGATTTACTGAGTCACTAAGGCATCTTATTCCCGCTGATTTAAGGGATGTTGTGAAGTTAAAACTCATATAAACTCAGATCCTCAGCTAATGTAATCGGCAAAGCTCCAATACAACCAATGGAGGTCTGCCAATTCACACTAGTTCTGTCCTACAGTAGTTTTTAAAAATCTCTCTTCATCCATGTTTTAAATGACACTTTAGATGCCAAAGAATTTCTTTTAATCTACATTGCTTGTCACAATATACGGTTTATTTTTTCCATTTCATCTTACTTAGACAGGTAAATCAGACTGGTTTATTTCTAAAAGCCTTCCAGTTTTGCCTCTGATATAATACTACAATTTTGAAATGTTTTCACTGCTAACTCTGCAGGGAAATGTAATAAAATTGAAGCTATATGTTTTGCAAGTTTTATAGAAATGCTTTTGTCAAATCGTAGTCACTGAGAACTTCCTTATTAATATAACATTATAGCAATCATTCTCAAACACTATAACAAGAATATCAAATAATATATACCTATGACAACCTAAATTTTTGAGTGAATGAATTAATTTAGAAGCCTCCATTTTCAAACATGCAGATTGAGAAACCACGGGGACACCTGATTCAGCAAGATTCTGAAAAGTGACATAAATTTTGCATGCAAAGAGAGACTCTCAGGGTGAGAAAAATACAGTGAGAAAGCTCTTCTTCTGTGTATGAAAAACAAGGGAGGTACCATTTGAATTTTTTTTCACCCAAACTAGTTTTCCATTTTTTTTATTAATATTGGCAGTAAGTTGTTGCTAGTAGCAATGGAAGAACAGAAATCCTAACAAGCAAGAACATCTAGTAAAGTACAGTTTTTCATCTTGATAAGTCACATAGCTACTTCAGCTGAGCTTTACGTATCTCCCATTCCAGTATTAATCCTTCACCTTCAGTAGGATCTCGAATTTTATCCTCTCTCACATGACTGTCTATAATCTCGGGTGATATTACTTTAATAGTACCCATGAACAACAAATATACAATTTACTTCAGGTACAGAATACCTACTTCACATGAAGATAATAAAAATTTCTCATTAATAAAGTTGCTTCCTGGCTAGCATTATTTTCAAAGTTTTTACTATATTGAATTACCACAGTCAAGTATAATGGGAGTTGTTGTTTCAGTTTAATATAAGGCAGGAAAGAAACTAAATTGCATCATATGTCTTCAAACTAACATCATTACAAAGATCTGAGAGCTTTTTGCATCATAGAAGGCATATTCTTACCTTGAATTGTTATTATTTTCACTATAGAACTGGAAATTGAATTTTAAATACATTTTGACAATTTTCACACATTTATTTTGGGATATGCTTTTTTTAAATAAGACTAATTTTCCTTTGGAAATGTTATTAATGGTGCTTTTTTGCTTTTGTTGCTTTTGTGGGGAAGGTTAATTGATGGTGCTATTTTGACAAGTTCTTCTAATTGGTTAACATCAAATGTAAAAACCTAGTAAAAATCTCAGTAGGTAATTTTTCAAGTAAGAAATACCGTAGACGGCAGAAACGTGCATGCAGCTAGTAGCTCCTTCTGGTCTTGCAAATTCTGTGGCGAGAAAAAAATATTTTAACTTTTCATATTTATCTTTCTAGCATAATAGTGAATTTGAGAATGTTATTAAATTTAAGATTGTGAGCAATCCTAATGATAAAGAAACTGGATGAACTGCTAACATGATAAATTTCAGGAACTAGCAGATATTAATGGCTGAGCTGGTCATCCCAGTGCCCCTTTACAGTAAAAGGAGAGAAACAGGTACTTCTGGTGTGCACTTCGTCTAATCAAAAGCAGAACTCTAAAACGGATCTAAAATTTCCATTCACTATAAAAGACCCTGGGGTGACTAGCTCAGCTGTTAACATCTAAAAGTAAATATCTAGGGCAGGATACAGTTCAAGATTAAAACATTTATATTTAGGTGTCTACATTAAAGTATCTACAGACATATGGGGTGTCAAGGCTTACATTGTAGATAATGGAGATCTAGTAAATGCAGTTGATAGATTCAAGAGAGAAAGCTAAGCAGTAGTATGGTGTTTGCTTTAGGATGACTTTTATGGTGAGCCGAACTGCTCTCCACACTCTACCAGCTACACTCTACTGTCTGATATGGGAGCTTAGTTAATTAACTTATATGACTACCCCCCCATCACACAGGTACTTACATATACATTACTTTATCTCAGACTGAATCTTGCATCTTGGAATAATGCTCAGTTACCTAAAGGTGGATGTTTTGTGCCACTAAAGCACCCTGGAATGTACATGTTGCTGTTGCTGGGCTGCAAGATGCAGCACAAGGAGCTGCGGGGACCTGTGCCTTCTGGGAGCTGCAGCTGGCAGCCAAAGAGGTGCCCAGTGGCATCTTAAATGACACTAGACATCTGTGTTTAGGCAAACCCTTTAGGTCTTTCACTTAACCACATGCTGAATCAATGTATATTATTGATCCCCATGTATTGTTGGATGACTGTAGTAAAGGATGACAGTCCCGCTTCTGAAATCCAATTGTATGGCTTCCCTGCTGAGAAACCTGAGTCTCAGTGAATCTAGCCTAGGTCATGGAAAGGGTTGAGCTGTACATCTCACAACCAACCTTCAGCATTATGAAAATGGTTTTTATATATACATACATTTTTTCATAAATTTTCAGTGGGTTTTTTTCAGTGGGTTTTTTTCAGCAAACTGTGTCTAAGTTTCTGCTGTCTGTACAGAAGACTGAAAGAATGAATGAATGACTGTAAATTAGAGTTGTGTGAGGCAGCCACACACATGTAAAAACCAGCATATTAGGATGGGTTTCTTTCTGATGTATATCACAGCGTATTATTTCCATATTTGAAGTGGGTTTATATCTCATCAACCAAGTCAAATATATTTTAGCTCTTATGCCTCTAGAGAGTCATCTAATTATCATTTCTAGAAGAAAACAATAACGGAAAATCAAATAAAAGCTTACACTGCTACGATATTTCAGAATTTCATATTTAAAATTTGTAGTAAACTCGCATAGTCAATTATTATGCTGCAGAAGGAAAATGTTCAGTTGTATTGGGTACTGGACGAGAACTTCTCACTCTAGGCTCTGTTTCTGCCTTTTCCTAAAGTGCTGAACAAACATTAACAGATCTACAAAGATCTTAAGCTTTTTTGGTATGCTAGCGTAACTTCTAGAGTAATCTTGAAGTACATGTACATACATATATATAAAGCATAACCGAAGTGCTAACAATTGAGTTATTAGTTTACAACTAAGCACTCTGTATGATGGCATTTAAAACTGTGATCCATAAAAATTAATTTACTAAATACAGAGTTGTTAACCTGCAGGAAATATGGATGATAAAGAGTGTTTATTGCCCAGTTTTGGCTCTACCTGTTCTGATTTCCATGAAATAATTCTGTTTCAGTATTCTCTACAGAAGTGCCTGAGCTAACTTTCAATCAGCTAATCCAAGTACCAATTAGTATCAATACAGCATAGTAAAATGAAATTTGGCAGACTTTTGGTGGAACTCCAGTTTGATTTTTAGGTAATTATCTCATGATGAGTTCTTTGCTACCAGGTAAGACTATATCTCATACCCAGACCAATAAAAAAATAACTCAAGATATATACACAAGGTTCAGGCACACATTTGACTGGATCATCGACATACTTTTAATTTTTTCCACTGAATGTGCTCCACTTTGCATGAAGTAATTAAATAATCTTTCAGCCTCAGAAAGAGAGCAAGTGTGAATTATTTCTCATTTCTTTAGAACAGCCAGCTGGCAGACAGAGGCAGGGATCCCAGTCCCTGCCTCACAGGCAGGCTAGGCAGTGGGAAGTCTGCTTTGTGGACAAGGTAGAGATAAACACACTGATGCTCAAAATTTAGTATCTAGTTGTTCAGTTTGGCATAAGGTTAGGAGCATATAGTTAAGTGCCATAAAAACTCTCCCTTCTAGGGAAAAGAGGATAGCACATAACCTGTTTGGGTCTAGAGATCATCTGAGTGATGATTTTAAATATCTAAATTTTTGACTTAGAAGCCCAGTATGTACCACATAGGTACCTCCACTTCTCTTTACTCTTTCATTCTCTGTCTAAACTGTTTAACAAGGAAAATCTCTTGTTTAGTCGGTCTTCGTCATATTCATAGATATTGCCATGGTAGCTGATAACAGTAAGAGTTGCATTGTTCTCTGGTTGTGCTGTAGGCTTGGTCCAAAGTGACCCCAAGGATGACTGCAATCTGAAATCCCAAAACAATGTTATCAAAAAAATAAGTGTCTACTAACTCCTAATTAATCTTTGATTAAAGCAGAACATCTAAAGAGATACATGTGGGAGCAGCATTAATACAAAATTAGTTCAGTCAGATCAGTTCTATTGCTGTGCATATAAAATGAATTCATCACGACAGGACACTTAACTTGTTACCAAAATATTTCTGAACCTGATTAAATATATCAAGTAAACAAACAAAGCCACCTATAGTCTAAGGAGTAATTTAAGGTTTATCACTCAAAGAAAAAAAGAGAAAGAACAAAGGACCATGGTCTGCTTTCAGTGGTAGCTGAACAAACCCACAGTAGTTACACCAAGTTTATGGGTCCTATAGCTTTATTACACTAATGATTACACTCTTCATTTTCTTATCACAGCAATAGAAGCAACACTTAGTGTTTATCAGTTGGAGCACTGAGGCACTCCTTTGGGACCCTTTCTGGGAATCCCCTTTCCAGTCTGGAAGGCTGGACTACTTCAAGAGGACTGAGTCTGACCATCCATAGTCCAGAGATGGCATAAACTTCACAAACTTCCATTGCACCCTATCTCACACGTGGTATCCACCTTCAAAAAACTTCATGGTGGAGATAGGATCAATGACATTAAATTGTATCTCGCATTGCTTTAGGCAGAACATGACACGTTTTGTCCCAAAAAAGGAGCAGATTATACTTAAAATAATTTTTCCAGCTATTTTCCAAAGTTTTCATATGAAGGGGACATTGTCTTTCCCTCTTCCTTTCTTCAAGAAAATATATTTTCAGGGCAAAAAGTCTCAAGTTTCTTTTTCTAAGCCATTTGTACATCAAACAACTGAGTGGGCACACTTTTGAATTCTTGAAAAGAATATTGTTTATGAATCAAAAGCAAGCTTGTTCAGAAATTTCTCAATGTTCACTGTAGAGTTATAATCCTCTGATAAGAAGGAATAACAATGCTAACTGACAAAATTTTAATTATAACAGCACTGCAAAACCCCCCACATATTTCACTAGTGATTGTAATTGAAACAGTGTTTACTTTGCTCACACTATAATTGTACTTCTAAATCCCAAGGAGCAACAGTCATTTGGCTTGTGAAGAAGTGTTTTAATACCAAGAGAACATAATGTCAGAAAAGTAAATAATAAATTTGGCTTTGGGTGGATAAACTATGCTCAAAGTGCTGACCAAGCCCAGGTTTAGCCTGGGCGCTACAAGTAAAAAACTTCTGGGCCTAAAAGAAGTATACTTTTCTCAATGCTCTGGTTTTAATGCAACTGACTCCACCAATAGCTTATTTTACGGGCGTGTTTGTAAAGTTACCTTGGTATGGCAGTAGAGCATATTCTTTGCAATTTTGGAGTAAAATTGTATGCTAGTAATATATTTCAAACAATTTTGTGCTCCTAAAAGTCTCAGATTCAACACCGCTATCACGTTCAAGACATTTGTAGATAAAGACAATGCCATTTGCTGACGTGAATTTAAGGGATTTTCAGTTTTGGGTTTTTGGCTTTTTTTAGGTTAGAAAAGATCTTTTAAGATCATCAAGCCCAATCATTAACCTAACACTGCCGAGTCCACCACTGAACCACGTCTCTAAGTGCCACATCTACACATGTTTTAAATACCTCCAGGGATGGTGCCTCAGCCACTTCCCTGGGCAGCCTGTTCCAGCGCTTAATAACCCGTTCAATAAAGGATTTTTTCCTAATGTCCAATCTAAACCTCATCTGGCACAACTTCAGGCCATCTCCTCTTATCCTATCACTTGTTACCTGGGAGAAGAAACCGGCACCCACCCCTCTACAACCTCCTTTTCAGTAGTGGTAGAGAGGGATAAGGTCTCCTCTCAGCCTTCTTTTCTCCAGACTAAACAATCCCAGTTGCCTCAGTCGCTCCTCATAAGACTTGTTCTCGAGACCCTCCACCAGCTTCGTTACTCTTCTTTGGACATGCTCCAGTACTTCAATGTCTTTCTTGTAGTGAGTGGCCCAAAACTGGACACAGTTCAGATGAGGTTCAGCCTCATCAGTGACGAGTACAGGGGGACAATCACTTCCTAAGTCCCACTGGAAACACTATTTCTGATATGCACCAGGATCCTAGAGACCTTCTTGTCCACCCGGGTACACTGCTGGCTCATATGCAGCCAGATGTTGACAAATACTTCCAGGTACTTTTCTGCCAGGCAGATTTCCAGCCACTCTTCCCCAAGCCTGTAGTGCTGCATGAGGCTTTTGTGACCCAAGTGCACGACCAGGCACTTGGCCTTGTTGCATCTCGTACCATTGGCTTCAGCCCAGCGATCCAGGCTGTCCAGATTCCTCTGTAGAGCCTTCCTACACT